>JABSTQ010011009.1:0-333534 GCA_013358835.2 Ixodes persulcatus | reverse complement strand
TTCGTCTGAATCAGACACTCCCTTTGTCGGTACTTCACTCTCTTTGCACTTTTCGGCGCCTTTCTTCACGAACGTGCGAGGTCCGCATCGTTCGTAGAAACGGTTGGAGCTACGGTTTTCTTCAACAACTTTTCTTCCCGTGCCTAGAGCAGTACTCATCCGCGTAATCTGCAGCTTTTTGCACCGTTTCTACTTCCGGTCTATCCTGAATCCACTCCTTTAGACCTGTCGGAATACAGGAGAGAAACTGCTCTAGTGCTATCTGCTCCAGCACCTTTTCACGATCCTCGTAAGAGTTGACACCACGGAGCCAACTTTCCAGAAAGCCTTTAAGCTTATAAGCGAACTCCGCGTAACTTTCGTCTGGTCCTTTCCTTGTCTCTCGAAAGTTCTGTCGAAAAGCTTCAGGCGACAACCTGAACTTCCTAAGCAGGCAAGACTTTACGGACGCGTAGTCATCGGCTGCTGTAGGATCTAATCGGGCCAAAACGTCGGCCACCTCCGCTGGCAGTAAACTCAAGAGCCTTTGAGGCCAGCTCGACTCTACAAGACCCATCTTAGCGCAAACCCGTTCGAAATTTACTAAATAGAGACCCATGTCTCCGCCGACGCGAAAAGGTTGCAAAAGGGCTCGCATGTCAAACTTTTTCGAGCTGTTATCCACCACAATGGCCTCACCAGCGTCAAAGTTACGTTGAAGCATTTCTAGCTCAAGTTTTTCTCGAGCAACGCGAAGCCCCTCTTGAGCCGCGTGAAGCTTCTCTTGAGCGGCACGTTGGGCGGCGCGAAGTTCCGCTTCCCTTCGTCTCTTCTGCACCTCGCTCCAACACTCGGAAATTTCGTCGGCGCCCGCGCCACAATCTTCAATGGCCTTGATAATCTCGGGCTTTCTCATGGCCTTGACCACCAACACCCAGCTCTTCCGCTAAGAGCATTAAATCGGGCTTCACAATCGCCGCGAGATTTATCGGATCCATGTTCAGAAATTTCCAAAAAAGTTTGGCTACTTTTGCCCAGCGCCCGTATCAACCGTTTTGGCGACACCACAGAACTAACTGCCTTAAACACTTAAGCTGCTCGGTGAACGGAAAGGAAGCCTCAGGCACTCACCGACAGCACCCATGGAACCCGGCGTCGTCGATCCATCCCACCGCTGCCACCAGCTGTTAGGTTTCTCCGTGAGAATCGACGAATCCGGAGACCGACGCTTGTTTGGCAGCGTTTATTGTTCGGCGGCCGGAACCAAAAAGCGCAAAGCTTGCCGGCGATGCCGCTTATATCGGCAGCAAGCACCAGAGGTACGCCCCCCTGACTCAGCAGTTCTGCTGCGGCCGCGACAGCGATAAGCGATAACATCGCATCGTAACAAGGGTGGGACGGGTGAAACCCTGAAGAATTCCGAAGAACTGTGAATTGTCCGTCGGGAAGGCTGATTGGACCTTGACGTCGGATGCAGCTGACGCCGTGACGCAGTCTCAGTGGAAGCCATCTTACATCCGACCGTACCTCACCCGTATCAACCAGTTCATCACCAAATCAAACGCAGTGTCTGAACTCTTCAACCAGCAGTTTTCATTCATACGGTCTCCTAAAAAAACCATTCGGACACCTTTTGTCGATTTACCTGCAGGAACCAGCTCCTTATCATCAATCACAATAACTGAATAAGATGTCACTAGTAAACTTGCCCTATCTGGCACATCTAGAAATGTTGACCTCATCGCATCCACCCATACCTCCTGAAGCTCTCTTCTCCTACACAAACTGCAATCCTGACCATCATGTTAAAATCAATTGTTTACTCTGGTACCGCCGAATCTGCTTGGAAGCACACCCTTTTCACACTTTGCTCAAAAGAAGTGATCTCAGTACAGCCATGACTGACGCCTGTCGCCCTATTACCTCCCCATCGGCTGTGTGCAGGACACTGGAAAGGAGTGTAAACAAGAATATTCTACAATATCTAGAGGCCTTCATGCTATGCAAGGCACAGCATGGCTTCAGTCAAGGACGTAGTTGCGAGAAGTTTCTGGCTCTGGTTGTACACACCGTCAGCTCATCCTTAGACGGCCTCACAGCATGTGAGTTAGTACAGTTAGATTTCTTGAAAGCATTCGATCGGATCAATTAAACGCTCCTGCGCAACAAACTAGAGAAGATCGTAATCCAGCGTGCTTTCCCCCAGGATAGATAAATACATCTCAGGAAGAACCCACCAAGTGGTCTTCCACGAATTAATATCCTCCCAAGCACCGTGCTCTCCGGCGTTCCCCAGGTCAGCGTATACATGGACTAACACTCTTCTCTATTTACATCAATGACCTAAGAATCTGTCTCAGCACAAATCAATTATGTACGCCGACTTATCTAACCTCTGAAAACCAGGGACGCCTACAAAAGTCTCTAGAACAAATTATATTTCTGCAACTGCTGCTTACAAGCTAATGGCTTACCCCTCAATTGCACAGAGTGTCTGCTTAACCATCTCCCACACAGTCAAGAAACAAGCTGAACCTTTATTATGATAATGCGATTAATTCAAAAATGCAAGCGATCTGGTCAAGCATGACGATAATAATCCGTGGAGAAGGGGAACAAAAGGGGACAAAGGAGAAACACCAATCTACAAACACAGCTATGACTGGTGCGCGACCGTAAAAAATACGCCTGGTCCTGATAATGAACCAGGCACCTCTTGCGAGCTTTTACAGACACGGATACAAAGTACTCTAATATTGAAAAGAACACAATGTGGGAGTAACTTATGGGGTGGAGAGGTTTCGCGATCTTGTGTACGTGAGGAGGGTCTTACCTGAAACAGACCACAAACCTCTTATCGCCATTGCGAAGACGGTTGCTGATATATCGCCACCAATACATAGTTTTGTTTTACTTCTAATGGCGTACTAGTCTGAGCTAAAACTTGTACCCGAGAAGGACCTAGTTGCTCCTAAGGTCCTCTCGAAAGAGCTTTAAAGAATAAAGCGAAACATCAGCTATTTTTACGGTGAGATAGCTTTACAGATTCAGTATAGTACGGCCAGTCAAGGAACTTGTGAACTGCTAAAAGCTGAGACAGCTAGTGATGATACACTCGTACACGTGATCGGCAGTCTTGATCACCACCGACCAGGGCTGTACCTGTACAATATCTTTAAGCGCAAGAAAGTCCTCATTCCTGATAATATGACGATACATTGTTTTTAGATAATTTATGAGTGACATCTTGGAGTCAATGAGGGAAAGGAGAGAGAGAGAGAAAGAGAACGCAAGCTGGTGTTCTTGCCCGGTATCAATGAGAATATTAAATATTTTGTTCGGCGATGCCCCGTTTATTAGCGGTATGCATACAAACTACCAAGTGAGCCACTTTTTATGCAACCACTTTCAAAAATTTTATGGGTTTGCATCAGTGAAGATCTTTTTGAGTATGCTCGTTGTTCGAACCTCCTGGCGTTTGATGCTCTTTCGAAAATCCCAGAGGTAGAAAAGCTTCGAGTTACAACATCAGCGGCCGTGGTGAAGAAACTTAGCATCATGGGTTCAAGGCATGAAATTCCACTTGAAGTGTGCTGTGACAATGAACCAGAGTGTTCATCGCACGAATATTCGTAATTTACTTGAATGTAAGACTTCGTTCACACAACATCAAGCCTTATTTTCTACGGTCCAACGAACTTGCTTAGAAAGAAGTGCAGATCGGTAAGCAAATTTTGATGAAGGCTACTGAAACTAATAAAAGTTTTTGGCTTGAATCATTGAATTACGGATGCAGCCTTTTGGAAGGTGGCAAAAGCCCGTGCGAGCTGCGGATAGGTCGCATATTAATGTCTCACATTACCGGCTTTTCAATGGAGGCTTCATTACCAGTGGACAAGCGCACTCAATGGACCACTGCGGGATCTGTCAAAGTTCTTCTAGCTCTAGGTGAATTTGTGAGGATTCGGGAAGAGAGAGGATGGCACTGCAATGCTCAGGTGGAACGAGGCTTAGCGCCACACTCGTATTTGGTTAGAACTGTAAATGTGAATGACTTGCGACGAAACCGGGTGCCCCTCCGTTCTACAAACGATAATGTTAAGCCAGAGGTGGTGGACAATGAGACTGACCTGGCGCCCGTTTTGATCGGCACTGTAAGAGGCGTCCCTGTGAATAGAGAGCACCCGTCCACATCCCAAGACATTCCTGACCGGAGAAACAACACGGTTACAATAGCCACCCCGAAGGCTGACCTATGACGAACATTTGAAGCCACATTATTATTAATGTATTGTTTCACCACCTATTTAGAGAAAAGAGGATGTATCGGTGTTAACTGGTTATCTGGCAACCTTCGGCACCGACTGCAGCGCCATTACCTGGCATTTAGCAGACAAAACATTACTCTTCGTAGCGCCCAGGGGGCTCTGCAAGGAGTTGTTTTGTGTAAACGAACCTTTAGCGTCTCAGACTGTTACACGTTCCGATGCTTGCATGTTGTGGTGCTGAACGCAAGATCACGAGAAAAATACAAAAAAAAATTGAACACCTCCGAAGCACAAGTCAAAGCTTAAGCCCTAAATGGGAGAGTCAAGAAGCACCGCTTCATGCGTAAGAAAAAAACATACTGTGAAGCCAGATGGTTTGACTTCAGCGACACCGCTGCCACCAGCTAGAAGCGCGTACGTCAGCGGTGGTGGCATGAATCTGTCACTTTTTATAGTCTAGCGGCGTACAATCTGCCTATTTCGGACGTTGAAAGCTGCTTTCCCGGTCTTTAAATAGCGTGCATCGCCATCCTAATTCAGCCCTACACGGAAAGAAAATAGCTCAGCGAAGGTGCCATGAGTAGTGCGAAGCCCACTCAGGTGTGTTTGTACCACCCAAAAGAAGGGCTCCATAAAGTGTTTAAAGCTTCAGCGCAAGAGGCCTGTAGGAATTTTCCTATTTTACAGTCACCCTGTGGTCACGAAAGCGCTGCAATAGTAATTCAGATTTGTCACATCATCAGCACATTTTGCCAAAAGTACGCTTGCACGTCTGCCAGACGTTTAACAACCCACTCTATCTCCCGCTTAAAAATAGCCGGTAATCAAGATATCCCAAACGGTAACCAGTTATAGCAAACAGACGACGATGCATGCTGATGCCAGCCAGCTTTTATGACGCGTCATCCAGAGCACTTAATTATAGGCGTTGCGCAAGTCCAGAGTACTAAAGCGGTCAGTATTGGAACTCTTCGCCAAACGTATGACGTGACACAAACCCATTGTCAACAATACAGGCGCCTGGTGGCAGAACAACCACGGCTGTCTGGTTTATTTTGAAGTCATACGTTTTATACAAAGCGTTCGGGGGATAAGCCACTTATTAAACGAAGAATAGCAAAACAAGAATAGAACAGTAAAAAAACAAATGGCGATACGCACTTAAAGAAAGGGTATATTCTTACACTACTTGACACATATACTACACCCTAAAACTTGAGTTCAACGTAGAGCACACTTAGTTGAATCCACGGTTCGACATTTCATGAACGGCTTAATATGCGAGTTGTGCAACTTATAAAAATAGCTGATGTAAACGTGACTGACTGCAAAAACAAAATTGTTTTATTGCCAAACCTCAGCGTTTTTTTTTTCTGTAGTATTTGATACGTACTTTAGTAGTTTAATATGTTATGTCACACCGTCATTAAGCCTGGCGTGAAAGTTGGGGCCGTCAGTTCGACGTTAGTGCGCTGCACGTCGAACTGAAGTTTTGGAGTGTATTATATATGACAAGGGGTGTCAGCGCTACACCTTTATTGTTAGAGTGTACAGAACAGTCTGACACAGCCTTTTGTAAGAATATATTGTTTTTATTTCTTCTAGAATTGTGCTTTTCTGTGCGTTTACCCCCTAGGCCTCCTCCGCTCCCCAGGCGGTGCTGCGAAAAGGAAATTGTTAGGACTACTTTTGGGTAGCACTGTATTGAGCGTCTCTAACTGCCAGATATGTAGAAGCGTGCCTGCTCTGGTACAAAATGCGATAAGGAGAAAAGTACTAAGAAGCACCGAAAAATTGCGGTGGCTTAGCTCGGCTCTGCCAGGATATACGTAGCCTGAGCTTATGCGCACAAAATGAGAGGCGCTATCAAGCGGCTCCGGTGCAGCGTCAGACTTGTCTACTGTGCAACGGAGGCGCACAGCTGGGCACGCGGCGGCGCCAGCGCGTCTGCCGCGGCTATGACGTCACTCCTCTGGAATACGCAGACCGGCGAGGCGGGCGAGGCGGGCGCGGCGGCGGCGGAGCGCGCGGCGGCGGCTTCGCGTGGCTCTCATAATGAACCGTGCTCGTTATGCCGAGCCGTGCTCAATATGCGGAGCGCGCGGTGCCGTGCGCCGCGCGCTCCGCTTAATGAGCACGGCTCATTATGAGAGACACGCGAAACTGCTCAACCTCGGCCAGTGTAGCTAACGCTACAGACATTCTAACACCCTGGAAGCACAGGTTAAGGCTAAGAAATTAAGAAATAGGAGCATGAGCCACGAGATGCCATTTCACAGGATTCAGATAAAAAAGGAGAAAGAAAACAAAACGTCAGGACTCCGCATATTTTTACGTCACCACTCAGAGACGCGTATCCTAGCAATAGTGGCATGAATCTGGCACTTTCGATGGTCTTGCGCTGTTGACTCTAGAATATTTTTGACGTCGAGGAGTGTTTTTCTAAGGCGCCACAAGTAGAGTGAGTCCGTAGAAGATGAACATGTACTACCCGAATTTAGGCGCCCCAGTTTCTTGAAACTTTTAGCTCCGGTAGCCTGTATGCAATATACCTTTCAGGGCAGTTTAATGAAGAAGACAATAATGTAAAGGTCTATACAGTGTTTTTTTTAAGCTTTTGCAGATCTGTTTAAAAAGAACTGTGAAAGCTAAACTTATGTGTTTTCTGCAGGTGAGTTATACGGCCAGGGGGACATAGCATAAAGGATAATCGTTAAGATCAGTTGGTTAATTAACTAAAATGTGTCAATTAACTTTTTAATTAGGAAAATAGATATGGTTCCAATTAGAAACTTCTTGAACGTTATTAAGAACCACGAAACCAACTTGTTTTAGAAAGTTATAAGGCAGGGACAGTATTTTACCGCGGCCTTAAAAAAAGACACTCAGTTTGGGTGCGTTTCTATGTTTCGGTTTTTCTCCGAAGCGCATCTTTGCTCCCACAGTTCTGCTGCCTGGTGATCGCGGCACGAAGCCACCGCCTCGCCTCCTTCGTAGAATGGAGGGAAGTATGGAGCACAAGTGTTGCGCGTCTCGGCCACCGGGGAGAAAGACCGCGGGTGCGAAGATGAGCTCCGAAGAGGAAACGAAAAATAGAAATGTGTTTAAATTGAGCATTTTTACGGAACGCTGAAAAGTGCTGCGTCTGTCTTATATCTTTCTAAAAATTGCTAAATAGGTAATTTTTGATGACGCCCAGCAAGTTTATAATTGAAACCGTATGTCCGTTTTCAGTAAGTAGAAAGTTAATTAACAAATATTAGTTAATTAGTTGACTGATCAATACAATTATCCCCTTATACCGTGTTCCCCTGGCCATATAAATCTCCTGCACAAACCGAATAAGGGAAGTTTTCACTGCTCTTTTTAAACGAAGCTGCTAAGCTTACAAAAACACCCTGTATATAGTGCCAGCTGAACATGAAGGAAGGAGTAGCGAGATATAAAAAAAACATACACACTGCTAGACTAACAGGTGTTTAATAAGATGATCTCTTTCTTCATCTCTATTGCTTATCGCTTCCTCTTTTCTTTATCTACATCTACATTATATTCAATTTAATTGAGGGGCGTTTTTCTCATCTTCTACTCTTATAACCGGGCCATCTTTTTCGTCATTCATTTTCCCTCCATGGCTGCGGCCCCTCTAAGATAGACAATGTTCTAGTGGT
This sequence comes from Ixodes persulcatus, assembly GCA_013358835.2. Lineage (NCBI taxonomy): Eukaryota > Metazoa > Arthropoda > Arachnida > Ixodida > Ixodidae > Ixodes > Ixodes persulcatus. The sequence goes on along the minus strand of JABSTQ010011009.1, from coordinate 325,616 downwards.
GTAGCGCGATAGAAGGTGAACTCACACAATTGTCCGCCTTTGCGTCAATAGCAGGGGCTACTGCCACTAATAAGCTACGCTTCAGAGCAACGACACTTGGCCATACTGTGTCTTAATATCATGGTTGCCAGTTATCTAAAGCTTTATCTGAAATCACAGGAAACGGTTTTCCGCTCTCCACAACACGTATAAACAGTTTGCTACAGAGAAAATCAATATTACATGAGCTTTCTAACACCGAATCTAATGCTGAGGAAGTAGCACCTTTAAATCATGACGATCGGCAATTGCATCTGCTCTGCACAAGTCCCAAAATGCCGGCGCCCACAACAATGTCGGGGAGCAGAGTGTCGATACTCTAAGCGCAGCTCATTTGGTGGCTTAAGCTGGGGCCTCCAGAGTTTCTCGAGCGACCTTCTTGCTTGAGAAATTTCGGCCAATGATAAGATTAGAAGAAGAGGAAGGGTTCAAAAACAAACAACTTGAATGTAATATTGATGTAGATAAAGAAAAAAAGGAAGGGAAAAGCAATATGAATGAAAAAAAAGATGATCCTAATTAACAGCTGCCAGTCCAGCGATGTTGTATGCTTTTGCTATCTCTCTCTAATCCTTACTTTATTTTCAGCTGGCACTATATTGTCACGAATGACAATTAATGAAGCGACGAAAACTGAAACAAACTAAACGTGTAATGGGGCGAAATTTTGCCCACAACAAAAAGAAAAAAAATTACACTAGAGCGTCGCGGGCATCGATGGCGGCTTAGCAGCCGGATCGAACGCTGGTGCGAGACTGACTCCCGCTTGCCACGCGGAGCCCCTTTTGTAGACGCGTGGGCTTCTCGAACAATCGACGTAAAAGGTTCGACGTGTAGAACATTCTAACCTCGAATCAGCAACACGGTTCTTGAATTTATGAGAAAATTATATTAGAGTCAACAAAAATGCGTACCCGCGGCCAGGAATCAAACCCTGACTTTCTGCGTGGAAGGCACGCGGGAAAACCGTTAGAACACGAGTGCGCCGTCCACGTGGTCACCAGCGTGCGCGGCATTATTCCCTTTAAAAAACCGCATCGTCCCGATGCAGCACAAAGCGAAAATATAAATTGACATAAAAAGGACAGCAGAATCGCGAGCCACAGCTCTACGGCCTACCAAAAATACACAAGTATGGAATTCCGCTCCGTCCCATAGTCAACTTTACGACGTCACCCCTACGAGCGCTGTCAAGTTATCTCCATCGTCTGTTTCTTCAACTAATGGGAAAGACCAACACACATGTCGAGAACACAGCTCACTTCATCGAACTCGCTTCGGACCTGCAATTGAACGACGACGAGTGCCTTGTCTCCTTTGATGTGGTATCTCTCTTCACGAGTATTCCCATTCGACTCGCGGTGTCTATTATCAGAACGGCACTCACGTCAGACACAACTCTACCTGAAAGAACCCACTTCCCGGTGAATGAGATATGCCGCCTACTAGAGCGATGCCTGACGAATACCTACTTTTCTTTCGCTGGTCGCTTCTACAAGCAAAGTAGTGGCACAGCCAAGGGTGCCGCTGTGTCCGTCACGGTAGCTAACCTCACAATGGAAGCCCTCGATCAAAAAGCCCTAAGCACGTTTTCTCTCATACCCACTTTGTTTCTACGTTATGTGGAGGATTGCTTCTGTGTTGCCAAGACCAGTGAAGTCAATCGCCTTCACAAACACCTCAATTCCATCCATCCATACATCCAATTCACGGTCGAACGTGAGTCCAACGGTTGCCTCTCATTTCTTGATGTATCCGTGAAAAAAAAAAAAACAGGGAACCATTTAACCTTCCAAGTATTCAGGAAAGCAACGCACACCGGTCGCTACCTACACTTCTTGTCAGACCACCCCACAACTCACAAATCCTCTGTAGTGTCGGCGCTCTTTCGACGAGCCCTCACGGTCTGCTGAACAAAGGAGTCACTAAAGATGGAAGTCGATCTTATAAAACGAGACCTTAGAAAAAACAACTACTTCACAAGATTCGTCAACAAGACATACAAGAAACTTTGTCACCTTTTTACATCCAAGATTAAAAGAACCTCTAGCCGCATGTGCGTCTCGCACCTCCATGGCACGAGCGAGGTCCTAGCCCGCGTTCTGAGACCGTACGGCATAGCAGTTACACATAAGCCCGTCTCAACTTTAGTCCACCTTCTTCCTCTTCCGAAGGATCGTCCCCCAAAAGAAAAAGCTGAAGGCCTGATTTACCGAATTCCTTGTGCTGAATGCGACGCCTCTTGTGTGGGGGAAACGAAGAACTTTCCCGAACGTCTGCGCAGACATAAGTATGACGTAAAGAAGAAAGACATCCAAAGCAACGCGCTGGCGGAACATGCTCAGAAGACCGGCCATGTCATCGGCTTTGACAGCAGTTCCATCCTCGATAGAGAAAGAAACTGGAGAAAGCGTCTCTTATTAGAATCTTGGCACATACAAAGTACTAAACCACAATCTGAACAGATCCACCGGAACGCTGCCAAGCAGCTATATCCACGGGCTAATATGCGCCACACACAAAAACAAAAGAAGAAAGCAATGCTAAGAGAGAGAAGAAGAAAACAACGACAGATTGCTACCTTTGGGCCCACACACAGTCACCCGTGATCAAGGAGCCGAGCCGGCTTCGAAACGTCGGGCACGTTGAAGATATTGGTTAGAGTCTACAAGGTACCCTGCGTTATTACTTACCAGTAGTATTAGTTGATACACGATTGAGCCGGAAATAAACAAGGGTGGCGGGGCCAGCCCCCTTGTTTATTACCTGTTCAATCGTGTATCGACCAATCACAGAGCCGCAGGGCGGGGCCTTTTCCCTCTCTCCCATCCCAGGGACCAATGACTGGGCATGGGCGTTGGCCAGTGACCAATCGGAGCTCGCCCGGGAGCAACCGGAGCTTGCCTAGAAAGAAACTGAGGTCGTAGGAATGATTATGCGCTATGAGTGGAACGGTATGTTTGTTGATTCGATGAATTAGTTTACACTGGGAGCAAAGCGCCCGCCTATACTCTCCCGTCATGTGGTCGTGGTCGCGAGTTTTCATTTCCTTGCTAAAGCTTTCGTTGCAAATGACACAGCGGGAAGAGTCCGCGTGGGAAGCCTCGTTTTCTTGAGTCATATAATAATAATAATAATAAGAAGAAGAAATTTGATTCACACCATAAACATATTACATATGCAGGCCCGCAAGAGCACTGGTGTGCTTGTATGTGGGACCTGGCGTCCAGCGGGCTGCTACACTGAAGTCCTCTTATTGTGTGCATTACTGGCACACAAACAAAATAAAATCAGAAAAAAAGAAAAGAGACAAAACTCTGTGGAATGCCATAGCAATAAAGCCGATCTACACTTCAAAATTCAAACACCACTCTTTTAGTTCATATTTTACCTGTTTCAGTGACTCCATGTTATAATAATTTTCAGGAAGCCTATTAAAATAAAATGGGACGTAATATGCCCGTGTTTTTTTCCCATAATTTGTATAAATCTTCGGAATAACAAAACTTTCTATGCGCCTAAGTGTTCGTTCCTTTTCTAATACGATTTTAAAGTTGCTCTTATAAGAGTGCTTTACTAAAATAACATAACAGTGCAGTTTTTCTATGGATAACAACTTTAAGACATTCATTTTCCACTTCATTTCCAACTCTGAGTAGGTTGTTCCATAAGTAATATTATTTGCAATTTTATGTAGTATTTTGTCAAGTTTTTCTTTTTTATAATTAGAACACACTCCATATAAAGAGATACCATATCGGAGAATAGACTCGCCCAGTGCACCATACACTCTCCCTCTTAATGACATTGTCGCTACACTACGCATCCTGTACAAATAAACCGAGACAACACGCATTCTTTTGATGAGATATTCTACATGCTCATTCCACAGGAGATTTTGATCAAGATGTAATCCTAAATATTTAGTTGTAACATAATCTAATGCTACACAACTGCAACGTGTGCAGTTCAGTGAATGGAGAAATAACGGGGTGCTAAGATGTAAATGTTTATGCGGACTACGAAAACACATTAGTTTTGTCTTACTGGAATTAACGAATATTTGATTAGCAGAAAACCAGCTCATTATTATTTCAATATCTTTCTGAAAAAAATGGCCAATGCACTTTGTTCATCACTGTGCCCTAATATCGAGGCAGTATCGTCTGCATACTGATACAATCGGGATGTACAAGGTAGAGTTCCGATTTGGTTTACATAAATATTAAATAAAAGGGGTCCCAGTATTGACCCCTGAGGTACTCCCGAGTTAAGTGATGTTAATCTACTTTTAAATTTGTCAATTTTGACCAACTGATGTCTGTCTGTAATATAGTCTTTCAAGAACGCGTTGAAGGGACCTCTAAAACCCATATTCCCTAGTTTTATTAATAGCCGCTCATGATCGATAGTTTCGAAAGCTTTTGTTAAATCTAAAAATAGGGCTAAAACAAATTGATTTTTATCAAGACTGTAGTTTACAAAATCTAAAAGATCTTCCAGCAAAAGTTCAGTGCTTCTATTTTTACGGAATTCATACTGAGACTCATTTATTAAACAGAACTTCTCGCAATACGATGTCATTGTGTTAAAAATAAATGTTTCCATAATTTGCGCTATAATTGGCAATATTGAAATGGGTCTATATTTCATAATTTCTTTTTACTGCCATTTTTATATAATGGTCTCGCAACAGCTGTTTTTAATTCAATAGGAACTTTCCCTAATGAGAGTGATTCGTTTACTATTTTTATTATAACGTCTTTTAATACATCAAAATTTTTCTGAATGTCCCTTAATCGAATGGAGTCATTCCCCGCAGGTTTTGACGCTTTCATGTTGTTTATTATGCAACTAAGATCTACCTCTGTCATCTGAGGCAAATAAGCTGAGTGCACGCTATTCTCGTAGCTATTTAATTCTTCTTCTTGATTTTTTAGTACTTTTCTCAGATCCACAATCCTTTGAACAAAAGAGTCGTTAAATTGGTTGCATAAAGAACTGACATTGTTACTACCAAAAGCTTTTTGAATTGTTTCATCTATATTTTGTTTCCCTTTAGTTTCCGTAATTTCCTTTATCCAATCCCAAGTTTTCTTCGGATTTCCCTCGCATTGTTGAAATTTAGATGTATAATGATACTTTTCTGCCAGTCTTATTTGGCAGTTACCTTATTACGTAGTTTTTTAAACTCTCCTTTAATTATAGGATCATGTGGTCTTGCTTTACAAATGTTCCACAACCTATCTTTTTCACGGCATAGTGTCAATATTTCGTCGTTTATCCAGGCATTTTGTGGATTTCTTTGTCTTATTTTTACAGTTTTCCAACACTTTTCGTATATCGACCTCAAATTATTCCCAAGCATCTGGTAAGTACTAATGTGATCAAAAGCAAGTAGGAAGGCCCAGTTATATTCTCGTATCATCTTGTCAATCTTATTATTATCAAGAATGCGCCTGTATACTACACGATTGGTTTCCTCAGGACTCACGCCTATTATCGCCAGAGCTATAAAATAATGGTCAGCAACGTTTTGTGTAATTACACAAAAAAACATTTTAAGATCGCCTCCTCTAACAATGATATGGTCAATACATGACTTTGTTATGCGGGATCCCAAGTATTCTTCCCTAGTATAATCTGTAATTATATTTTCTAATCCAAAACCTGCTAGTGAATTCAGATAATCAGACACACCGTGCATAGCAGCATTCATTACATCTATGTTCAGATCGCCAACAACAACCAAGTATTTGTTGTTATTGAATTGTTTAAATATTTCAGTTAATTCATCAAGAAGCAAGGTATGTTTGCACTGGGCGGTCCATATACTGCACAGATTACAAAAGATAACTCCCGATTTGACACACAAAGGCACTTCACTCGACACAATCAATCGAGGTATTTCCTTCGCTAGAAAGTTTAGAATCAAAATGAATCTTTCTACGCAGTCGGGTCCGCGATAAAGGTATTCCTCAACAATGGACGAATCTTTTGAGCGGATGACGAGAAGACAGAAAGAGCTGGGGACGTGATTCTCGCAAACATTGCCCGTCGACTGAGTCGGTTCCAGAATCGCTTCAAAGTCGTAAACGGAATAAAAGGGGAACTCTTCCATGACATGCGTGCTCCGAAAGTACAGTTCGTCACCCTTGTTTGGGAAGACTGTTTTGCCCGGCTTCTTGTCCCTGCACATTGAGAGATGGTCAGATAGGGTTTCTTGCCTCTGAAACCCGGTTAGACACCTCTTACAATGAAAGCGTAGGCTTTTGGCATTTGAAAAAAGCCTCGCAATGTTTGTAATGCCCACAAAATGGTTCTCAACAAGGAGAAGATCGACATACTGCTCCAACTCGTCATCAACTACCTTCAGGGGGTAGACAAAATTTTTCTCGCTGTCATAACCAAACACGTTCACTGAGACACAATTTTTGCGCTCAAAGGCCCCCACATCCTGTAGAAAGGTTACGGGGATGGTTTTCGGAAACAGGTACTTGCACATTGTTCGAGGCGGGGCTTAGGCCGCACGTCCGGGAGCTTCCTGGCTCGTGACGACGACCATTCCCCGAAGTGAAGAACCCAGGGGTCCCGTGGAGGTGGGAGAATTGGTAACGTAACGAACGGTTTAATTACATGGTAGCGATACAGTCGTCAAATCCGAGAGAACAAATGGAGCTCTCACGCCTCGCCTTATATAGGGGTCCGTTTTCTCCCTCTCTCTCCGCCAGGGCAGCAGGTGCGACAGCCACGTGCTTTGCAGCTGGGTCCGTCGCAACGTAGTCAGAAATGAGTCATAACCAAGGTTCTCCGCAGTTAGGCCAGGCCTCTCTCCCCTTCCGGAGCGCACGAACCCACACGCACACACACACACGTCCCGTTGACGTCACGGACGCGTTGAGACACGTTTTGGGCAGCCTTCGACAGGTGGGCGTCAGTCCTGAACACGTCGGGACCCGTTCCGGGACTCGCCTCCGCAGCGTTGAAACTCGGAAGAAGGTTGCCGAAGGTTCCATTCTTAACAGCCCCTCCGGGGCCAGGGAAACCTCGAATGGCCGGTGGTACAATCGCTGGCCTGAAGAGGTGGGCATGGAGTAGGCCTTGAGAAGACGCTGCAAGCACCAAACAAACTCCCAAACCTCTCACAACGGAGGCATCAGCGGAAACGTCCCCCACAACACCACGCCACACCGCAGTCAAACGCTCGGAATTCGCCAAAGACCCGCCAGACTGGATTACGGATTACCAAAATTTGGTACAATTTTGGGTATCGAGACCCCCTGTCGCCAAAAAAAACTCATTTTTCCAACGAGGTCACTAAGAACAAAATACAAAAGACAAAAACTCTTCGCAATTTGTGAGGTCATTTTGGGGTTTCAACGAAGTGCCCCCACTTAGATCCTCATTCCCGTGGATGACGAAGACCTCTGAGATCAACCCTACTAATTTTCGTGATGTCAGAAAAATCTGCTCAACCCATCGGCATTGCCGTTAAATTTGCCTTTCCTTTTTCTTACGCTGAAGTTATAGTGATCGATTTTCACGTGATTTCTAGACGTGAAAATGCGGTCCTTATAGCGCCGATAAAACAATCCGCCTTTTTCATGCCCCGTCACATTGGTCCTAGCAATCTCCTGAGCTGTAGCGCGAAACCCTGACACACTAGGGTCGCTCTTCTGCTCGACTGTCAAAGACACTCTGTCTACTCGTAGCAGAGGACCAAAGTTACGCGACGCCGGAGCTACGAGAGATCTTTCACTGATCCCCTCTTCCTCCGCCTTTTCCGCCGGCGCGTTGGGACGGCGTACGCTTCCTAGTGCTACGAGGTCAGGCTGTTCTACAACCTGGTCCCTCTCCTCCCGGTTTTCTGCCTCCAACTCTGGGAGTGCTTGCTCCCCGTCAGATGCCTCTGGCTCTGGATCCCTCGTCAACAAAGGGGCGACCTGACGCGATTTGGACCTCGTACATGACTGAACTAGCCCTTCTCCCAGTTGTTGACCCCTTTCGCGCAGCAGGAAATCTGACCGGTTAGAAAACAAATAAGGATACTCTAACGGGACTGTTTGCGAGACAGCCGCCTCTGTCACTAGCTCTCCGAACGGGCCAGTTATCCTCACTCTCGCCATAGGCAGACAGACACTGTGCTTTTCGAGCAGCTGCTTGATCCAAACGACCTTTCCCGTAAAATCGGATGGCGTTACATACGACGGATGGACAACGTCCATCGTCGCTGCACTGTCCCGAAGCACCCTGCACGGCTTTCCGTTTACCTAGAGCTCGTGAAGATAGGGACGAAGAAGCTTCAGGTCCTTGTCACTAACGTTCACGTACGAGAACACCACCCGCGGTTTCTTACATCTGGCCGCTGTGTGTCCCGGCTCCTGACAGTTGTAGCACAGGAACGGCTTCCGTGCCTCGAACTGCCCTGTTGGGCTTTTCCGCGCCTCGTCTCCGGTCGAGTGTTCTGCGCTCTTGTCTGGGACCTTTTTTTCTGCTTCGGGCTTCTCGGGCCCGTTTTCTCGCGAGTCATTTCCGTGTCGGAAGGTCTTGCGCTGATCGCTCCGGCCGGATTCGCTTTCCTCTCCGCTCAACTTTCTACGCGTTGCGTACTCTTCGGCTAGCTCAGCGGCCCTTTCGACAGAGTCGAGTCCCACCCTGTCCTGCACCCAGAGCTTGACTGACTGCGGAATGCTACGAAAGAATTGTTCGAGGCACACACACTCGACTACCTTGTCTCGGCTTTCGTACACTTTCTCGCTCTTCAACCATTCTATCAGGTTGGTTTTAAGCCCGTACGCGAATTCCGAGTAGCCCTCGCTGCTCTTTTTGGATGCGTTTCTAAACCTTTGACGGAACGCCTCGGCAGAAAGGCGGTAGCGCTTCAAAAGGCTGGACTTCACCTTGTCGTAGTCGTCCGCGTCTCCAGCACTAAGGCGCGCGACAACCTCTGCAGCCTCACAGGGCAACAGAGTCAAAAGCCGTTGCGGCCACGTTTCTGGGGCGAAGCTCAACTTCTCACATGTCCTCTCAAAGTTAACTAAGAATAGGCCCACGTCTTCCCCAACTTTAAACGGCTGCATGAGCTTCTTCATTTGATACGACTCGGTCTCACTTGCTCGTACCGGAGCCCCAACTCTACTGCTCTGCGAGTTTAATCGCTGTTGTTCAATTTCGAGCTCTAGCCTTTTCAGCGCTCGCTCCTGGTCTCGTTCCTCTTTCGCTGCAGTCTGTGCTCGTTCCTCTCTAGCTGCAGCTTGCTCTCGTTCCTCTTTCGCTGCAGCCTGTTCCTCTTTCGCTGCAGCCTGTTCCTCTTTCGCTGCAGCCTCGCTCTTAGCGTTCTGAAGCAGTTCCCACGCAATTTTAATTTCCTCTGCTTCCGCGCTCTCTGAAATCGCTTTACTGATCTCAGATTTCTTCATCTTTTGCTCCACCTCCACACCCAATTCTTCACATAAACAGAGTAAATCTGTTCTCAGTAACCTCATCAGATCCATGATCGCTTCTTTTTAGCTTTGGCTTTGTTCTAAAACTTGTCGCGAGGTTATACCAAAACCTAGCGCACGAGTCAAACACTAAGGATTCCCAGCAGTTCAAAATTAATTACCCATAATCTGAAGCCTGGCGAATCTCAAAGCAAAGTCCAAACGCTCACCCGCAGATGTAGCACGATGTCGCATGGTCCGATCCCAACCGCTGCCAACCAGTTGTTCGAGGCGGGGCTTAGGCCGCACGTCCGGGAGCTTCCTGGCTCGTGACGACGACCATTCCCCGAAGTGAAGAACCCAGGGGTCCCGTGGAGGTGGGAGAATTGGTAACGTAACGAACGGTTTAATTACATGGTAGCGATACAGTCGTCAAATCCGAGAGAACAAATGGAGCTCTCACGCCCCGCCTTATATAGGGGTCCGTTTTCTCCCTCTCTCTCCGCCAGGGCAGCAGGTGCGACAGCCACGTGCTTTGCAGCTGGGTCCGTCGCAACGTAGTCAGAAATGAGTCATAGCCAAGGTTCTCCGCAGTTAGGCCAGGCCTCTCTCCCCTTCCGGAGCGCACGAACCCACACGCACACACACACACGTCCCGTTGACGTCACGGACGCGTTGAGACACGTTTTGGGCAGCCTTCGACAGGTGGGCGTCAGTCCTGAACACGTCGGGACCCGTTCCGGGACTCGCCTCCGCAGCGTTGAAACTCGGAAGAAGGTTGCCGAAGGTTCCATTCTTAACAACATATGTTCACGATACGAGGATGCTCTTCCTCTGTAAGCCCCATTTGCAGGATGCAATACGGTGAGCACCGAAAACACAAAGCACATATCCCGTTCAGATTCGTGAAGACACTCACTGACACTGACGAGGCATTGCTTTGAGGCAAGTTGCTTCGGCAGAGAAAAATGTCCGCAACCAACGGTCGGAGGAAGGAATCGTCACAAACTAAGAGTACAAGCTTTGTTCCCGACAAGAAAGAATCCCGAGCCTTGTTCCTGTTAATGCTCCAATCGGGCAGCCATTTCAGTGCAAACTCGCTGAATCGAACTACTGATATTACCGTCCACAAATGCGTTTTGGACCTGACTATGAAAAAAGTGCACAGTCACATCAATGTCGTCGTCAGGAAGGAGACGTCCGAGCTCAACGGTGAGTGTCACAAAAAAACGCAGCGGCAGACCAAAATATCTGAGCACGTTTGACATATGCTCTGCAGGATGTCTAAAAACGGTTGCCACGTCGTATGCCTCTGTGTCTATTTCATGTAAGTGTAACTCGTATTGAGCCACATAATTACGAAGAGCGCACACTCTTTCGTAAAACGGAATGCATGGCGAGGGAGTTACATTGTGAACCAAGGCTAAATGAACTTGAAGCGAGTCTGCACTGGAATAATGCTGTCGGTCGTCGGGAGAGCACAGGTGACAGGTAACCATGATGGGGATGAGATGGCTAGACGACATTCGTAGATATCCGACGACTAGGTGACGAGGGGGCTAGATGATCCGGGTCGTCTAGGTATCGGTGACCTTTTCAGAGATACCGAAACCAAAAAAAATCCTATTAGCGAGGAGAACACTAGGCTTTTAGATTGCTCACCTTGCTGTGCAAGAAGGGTGTGGTTAAGGACCGAGGTGCTTTTTCTCCCTCTCGAAGACCAAATGCTGAAACAAAATGTCTTATTAGCAAGGAAAACGCGAGGCTTTTAGTCTGCTCACCTTGCAGCGCGAAGATCAGGAGAAAAACGATGCGTGACTCGGGTAGTTCCAGTGCGAAAAGTTGGAGTACGCCCAGGGAGTCGTAGGCCGTGCAATCACAGTAAACGGTGAAGTCGCAATGTTTAGCGCAGATTTTCCTGTAAGCAAGGACCGTAGGATGAGCACGTCCGGGCGCGAAGCACATTCCCGCGCGGCGGGAGACTCGCGAGGCTTTTGCTTCACGATAAATGCTCACACGCGTCGCAACAGTGCGGTTTATAGCGACGCCCAAACGTATACCCAAATCACAACGTTTACCCAACGAAGGATATCCGATAAAAAGAAAAAGCGGATGCTCCCCAAGCTCGGAGCTGACCGCGCGATAAAACTACGTACCTAACAGGAACAAGTCTAGACATGTTTCGCTTCTTCTTTTTATCGTCAAGCTGCAATTCTGCAGCTTTTTCACCTGCCTCCATCGCCCATTTTGTATTATGGGAGTGAATAAATTGCATTGGATTGATTTGACTCGACGAAAAACTTGGCAACTTCCACCGCTGTTCCTGATGGAAGGGCTTTCGTTTCGGCGTATCGCATAAGATAATCGGTCGCGACGATAATTCACCGGTTTCCTTGCGTCGATGTTGGGAACGGCCCAAGTAAATTCATTCCAACCTGCTGGAAGGGCGTAGTCGGGGCAGCTATCGGCTGCAGGAGTCCTGCTGGCTTCGTCGGAGGCTTCTTACGTCGTTTGCACTCATGGCAGGACCATGTGTACAGATGGACGGTTTTCGGGAGACTCGGCCTGTAGCACTTGTCACGAATCCGGGTGAGCGTCCTGCTGTAGCCGAGGTGTCCAGCCGTCGGGTTGTCGTGGCAGGCTTGAAAGATTTCTTCTCGCAGGCAGGCAGGAGCCACCAGCAGCCATTCAGGGTAGCTGGTTCCGAAGTTATTTTTCAAGAGCACGCCTCGCCGCAGAACAAAGCTTGGCAAGAGTCGGGTAAAGACTCGCGGAACTGAACTTCTTTGACCTTCGAGGTGGTTTATCACGGCGCTAATTTCCGGGTCGTCTCGTTGAAGTGATGTCGGTATCTGTAACTGCGCCGAGAAAACGGGCGTCATCGTCGTCGTCGGTGCTGTCGGGAGGAGATTCAACTGGGGCCCTAGACTAACAGTCGGCGTCGTTATGCTTGCAGCCAGGCATATGCACAATGGTTACGTCAAATTCTTGCAGTAGGAGACCCCAGCGAGCGAGACAGCCTGACGGGTCCTTGAGGTTGGCGAGCCAACAGAGAGCGGGATGGTCCGTGACAACGCGGAACGGGATCCCGTACAGGTATGGGCGGAACATGGTTAACACCCAGACGACCGCAAGATATTTCTTGTCGGTCGTTGAGTAATTTTGCTCTTCCTTGGACAGTACCCAGCTTGCGTAAGCGATCACCATCTCTTCGTCTTGCCTTAGGACGACAACCGCGCCAAGTCCGGTGTTTCAGGCGTTCATGTGAGCTTCCGTGAGCGCTCAAGGATCGAAGTGTCCCAGGATAGGGGGCGACTGGAGTTTTCCTTGAGCTTATTAAACGCCTGTTCTTGCTCCTCCCCACACTGGAAGTTCACGTTGTCCTCTGCCAGATGTGTGAGCGGCGCCTAAATGTTTGCAAAATCGTGAACGAAACGTCTGTAGTAAGCACAGAGCCCAAGAAATCTTCGTACGGATCTGTTGTCTGGTGGCTGCGAAAATTCGGCGATAGCGGATGTCTTGTCAGGATCAGGGCTCACACCCTGAGCACTCATGACATGGCCCAAGAATTTGAGCTCGCCGTAAGCGAACTGGCATTTTGACGGCTTAAGTGTCAGTCCAGCCTTCTGTATAGCCTGCAGCACGGCTCGCAGACGTCTCAGGCGCTCGTCAAAGTCGCTTAAAATACCATGACGTCGTCGAGGTAGACGAGACAGCTTTGCCATTTCAAACCGGAAAGGACGGTGTCCATTACGCGCTGAAAGATCGCCGGTGCTGTGCACAGTCCGAACGGGATCACTTTAAATTCGTTCAGTTCGTCCGGTGTGACGAATGAAGTTTTTTGACGATCCCGTTCGTCGACCTCGATCTGCCAGTACCCACTCTTCAGGTCCATCGACGAAAAGTATCGGGTGTGCAGCAGCCGAGTGGAAATTTGGGCCAGTTGGTTCATGATCAGGATATAAAGCGCCAAACAAACGACAGGACAAAGAGGAGAGTAAACAGGACGAGGCGCACTTGCAACTAAAGTTTATTTATGAACAAACACATTATATATAGTCCCTTAAAAACGCCTATTCATCACATCAATCGATAAGACCCCTTGATAAAAACAAACTCTTTCCCTGAGAGGGCAATGGAAGGTTCACTGACGCATTCGTCTCCCTTTGCCCTAATCTCAAACGCCTCGTGCACTTCTCGGCATATTTTATCTTTATATTTCGCCAGAACCTTCACATCATACAGAACTGGTGAGCACGGGCACCGACTACAATGAACAGCTAGATTACCAGACGGGCTTGCTTTCATAGCTGCCGCATGTTCCCGTGCGCGATCATTGAGACATCTACCAGTCTGGCCGATGTACACGGAGCCGCTAGTCAGCGGAATTTCGCAAACCACACTGACAACACACTCAGCATATTTGGTCCGGTGTTTTGTGCTGCAATGCTCCATATCTGACTAGGGGTATTGGTTCTGCGGCACAAGCGTGCCATTTTTTCCGGTGTTGAAAATACTACGGGTACTCTGAACCGCTATGCAACTTTATTTAATTTATGGGACATGGCATGCAAGTACGGAATAATTACCGGTCTTATTTTTGGCTTCTCTCTTGCCCGATTAGTTGCACCTTTGAATTTTTTAACAATCCTTCCGCAACCTCAGTCAGGCATCTTTGTAGGAAACCTGTCTTCTGCAGGCGCAAACTCTGTAAATTAAAGCTGTGTTGCACAGAATGTTCGCAAGATTGTTTTAGGGCCGTCTCCAAACACGTGCTAGCAATGCACCTTTTTACTAATTTTGAATGGGCAGACTCGTACGGCAGGATGCGTTTCTTAGATCTTGGCTCGTACGCCCAACATATGTCGCTTTGCAGAAAGCTTAGTTTTAGGTATAGGAACTGCAGCATTGATGTGATGAATAGGCGTTTTTAACGGCCTATATATTATGTGTTTTTTTATAAACAAACTTTAGTTGCGAGTGCGCCTCGTCCTGTTTACTCTCCTCTTTGACCTGTCGTTTTCTTGGCGCTTTATATCCTGATCTTAAACCAACTGGCCCAGATTTCCACTTTGCTGCAGCTCATTTCTTGTACAACGGGCTCTTTTTTATGTTCTCCCACCCACCATCAATCAGTATACCCCTTAATCAACATCATCGCCATTCCGTGCTGCCGCTCCAGGATTTATGCTTATGCCATTCGGCATGGATGCTACCCAGATGACGTCAACGCTCTCTTCCTTGGTGCACAACCTTCAACCGGTCCCCCCAAAAGAATCTGCCGAATTCTTCGATCCGAAGCATGGAAGCAGGTAGACAGGTACAGACAGTGCTTTTGGGTCTGTTGCTGTCAAAGGGGTGCAGCACGAGAACCGGCTGAGAGAGCCTACAGGGATCACCTAAGGACTGCCGCTCAATATACAGAATTCTTCTGGCAGCTGACGAGGCTGACGCTTCCCAAGAATCAAAAACGAGGGAAACCACGGCAACAACAGGTTGCTACACTCGGGGATGTTGTACTTCCCCCTAACATCAAGTCAGCACTGGACAAGGAACCCAAGTTCAGCCAAACTGGCACTCTTAAGAGGTATAGCGGAAAAAGCAAGCCCTGAAGACAAAGAAAGGTGCGTGGCGGACGGAGTTGATGTGCTCTTGCGTACTTCGGGGCAAGCTGTGAGGTGCCAGAAAACGTCACACATCGTAGACTACTTTAAAAACCAAGACTTAAAACTGCTTACGTCAGATAGGAGGGTGGCTTTGTAGTGGCTTTGCGGGACTTGTACCATGAGAAGGCTCATCAGCCTGTTCTCGAGAACTTAAAAAAAAGTGATTCCGGGATCTTTGACCAAACTTAAGACACACGCTAAGGAACTCTGCAGTGAAATGAACCTTCCAGGACTTCTGAATTGTGTGCAATCCAGCAAGGAACTCCATTTAGACATTTTCTTTTCTGCCAAGACGCATAAGATAGGTATTCCTTTTAGAGCGATTGTTACCGAGAGGGGATCTTTGCAATCCCAGCTGTTCGGCTTTCTTGAGAAACACCTGTCGTGCTTGGAACTATACGACCCTTTCTTGGTTAGAAATTCGGAATTGCTTATTGATTATTTGAAGGGAGACGCTAGTAGGATGCGTAGTGGTTTTTCTTTGGATGTGAAAGATCTTTTATATTCTATCCCGCACGACCATATCTTTTCGGCGGTTAGAAAATGCATAGAGCAGAACGGCGAAGTGTTGTTTGCCAACTCGTGTGGCATCAGTGCGGAGTTCTTTTTTTGGAACTGTTATCTTTCTATCTATCGCACACGTATGTTGCATTTCAAGGTGATATGCACGTCCAAAAGAAGGGCATTTGCATCGGGTCGTGTGTCGCGCCGGTGCTATCCGATATTTTCTTAAGTAAATGTGACAACACCATTGCCGAGAAGCTAGGGCACGACAACAGGATGAAGATTTATAGGTACGTTGATGATTACCTTGTGTTCAGCGAATTGGCAGAGCGATCGCTAAATGGCGTTGTACCCCAGATGCTCGATGTGTTTTCCTCGTGTTCTGGAGGTCTGAGGTGTACTCACGAGAAGCCGGTAGAAGGGACACTGCAGTTCCTAGACCTAAAACTACGCTTTCTGGAGAGCCACATATGTTGGGCGAACGAGCCAAGATCTAAGAAACGCATCCCGCCGTACGAGTCTGCCCATTCAAAATTAGTAAAAAGGGGCATTGCTCGCACGTGTTTGGAGGCGGCCCTAAAACGATCTTGCGAACATTCTGTGCAAGACAGCTTTAATTTACAGATTTCGAGCCTGCAGAAGGCAGGTTTCCCACAAAGATGCCTGACTGAGGTTGCGGAAGGATTGTTAAAAAAATTCAAAGGGGCAACTAATCGGGCAAGAGAGAAGCCAAAAATAAGACCGGTAATTATTCCATACTTGCATGCCATGTCCCATAATTTAAAGAAAGTTGCACAGCGGTTTAAAGTACCTGTAGTATTTTCAGCCCCGGGAAAAATGGCACGCATGTGCCGCAGAATCAATAACCCCCAGCCAGATATAAAGCATTGCAGCACAAAACACCGGATCAAATATGCTGAGTGCGCCGTCGGTGTGGTTTACGAAATTCCGCTGACTTGCGGCTCCGTGTACATCGGCCAGACTGGTAGATGTGTCAATGATCGTGCACGGGAACATGCGTCAGCTATGAGAGCAAGCCCGTCTGGTAATCTAGCTGTTCATTGTAGTCGGTGCCCGTGCTCACCAGTCCTGTATGATGTGAAGGTTTTGGCGAAATATAAAGATAAAATATGCCGAGAAGTGAACGAGGCGTTTGAGATTAGGGCAAAGGGAGACGAATGCGTCAGTGAAACTTACCTTCCCCTCTCAGGGAAAAAGTTTGATTTTATCAAGGGGTCTTATCGATTGATGTGATAAATACGCGTTTTTAAAGGCCTATATATTATGTGCTTTTTTCATAAATAAACTTTAGTTGCGAGTGCGCCTCGTCCTGTTCACACTGCTCTTTGTCCTGTCGTTTTTTTGGCGCTTTATATCCTGCCGCAGACGGGTCAGAGTGTCCTCGATGCGTGGCAGCGGGTCGACGTCCTTTTTTGTTCCGGCGTTCAGTCTACGATATTCCACGGAGAACCGAAGACTCCCGTCTTTCTTTTTCACCAGGACTAGCGGTGAAGCGCACGGACTGTTTGATGGCTGGATGATGTCGTCGAGCATTTCTTGAACCTGCTTCTGGATGACTTCTCTCTCTTTTACAAAGACACGGTACAGCGACCGATGAACAGGAAGCGCGTCGTGATCAGTAACAATTCAATGTTTCGCAATCGTCGTTTGGCGTACCTTTGACTACGTGGAGAAGCACTCATTGAACTCGGCGAGAAAGTCACTGAGTTGTCGTCGTTGCGGGATAGGCAGGGTTCGATCGACGTCGTACTGCGAAGGCGGCGTTGTCTTGAGTGGCCACGAAGAGAGTTCTAATATCCCGGCGATTGCAGCAGAGTCTGGGAGTTCCTCGGCGTGACCCACGGCGGTGCCTTTCGTAAGGTGATGAGCCTCCTGTCGGAAGTTTGTTACGAGTGCAACAGTGTGTCCATCTTGGAGCTCCGCGATTCCTCTTCCGACGCCGATTCCTCTCCCTAGGAACAGTTCGAGCACAGCTTCTCCGCAGGTGCCTTTTTCGGTCTCGACAGGTAGAAGTGCACTTGCGCGTGGTGGAAAGTTCACCTGGTCGGAGAGCACGCACACTGTAGCTGACGTGGCTGCCGTAGTTTTCTGATCCTCGAGTATTACCACAGGTTTCCACAGCCTCAACTCGTTGGCTTCCTGGTCGATGACGGCGCCGTATTCGCACAAGAAGTTCATTTCGAGTATAACGTCTCTCGCACAATCTCGTAGAACGACGAACTTTACCGGACACGTCTAGCCGTGAATCTCGACGCGAGCAGTGCACCTTCTGACTGGCATGGTAAGATTTCCCCCGGTGGCCCGTATCTGTGGGCCATCCTACGGTGTCATCACTTTCCGAAGGCGTTGGGAGAGCCTCTCAATCAAGACGGAGTAGTCTGCTCTGGTGTCTACGAGAGCCGACACGACGTGGCCGTTGATAACTACGTTTCGGTTTTTTTTACCTTTGCAGGGGGGTCGTTTCGGTCTCTGGTAGCGTTCGAACGGGGGGCCCTTCAATGTTCGTGGAGGATCTTGGCGTCGGTCGTTTTCGGCATCTCCACCTCCAAGGATTGCCGCGCCTAATTTCCCCGGCGAGGAGCCTGGGGCGACAGGCTTTCACGTCGGGGTCGGTGCATCCGCGAAGCTTGACGTCGTGGCGAGGATGACCGGAACTCTCGGAGGGACGCAGGCTCGGGGAACTGAGGTCGTCGCAGGTACTCGTCGATCTCGCGAGGGCGTTCACCATAACGGGAACGTGGGTCTTTCGGGTGGAACCCGCGCAGCCCGAGTCGTCGGTAGGGGCATCGACGGTAAATGCTGTCGGATTCTCCGCAGTGGTAGCAGATGGGTCGTCGATCCGCTGTCCTCCACACGTCGGTTTTCCTTGGCGCCGGCTGGCCTCTGCGGTCGTACAGACGTCCTTCGTCGTTGCGTCGCGGGTACACGTGCGTTGGTGAGTCTCGTCATGGTGCCACCGGGTAATGTTGAGCAGCTGGCGGCGTTCGTCTGGCCACTGCGGCGTAGGTCAGCGTCGGCTCATTGGCTGCGGTTACGGTGACAGGGGCATCCGGAAGGAACGCTCGCAGAGCCTAGTTCCGAACAACATCAGCAATGAAGATTGAGGCCGGGCGCTCAACAGTCGGCAGAAGCTTCTTAAGCTCCCCCCGGACGATGTCGCGAATAAGCTCTCAGATTCCCTGGATGCCGTGGGCGAGGTCGCAAAAGGACTGCGGAACCACGCTGACGCCGTATAGCCTCCTCTAGTGGCTGGCTCGGTCTTGCAGAGCACACTCAATGTTCATCACCTCTATGACAAATCCTTGAACGGTTGTCGGTGGGTAGCGTACGAGTCCACCAAATCTGTCGTCCTTCACGCCACACATCAAAATGCGCAGCTTCCTTTCCTCGGTGGCCTGAGAGTCGGCGCGGGAGTTCAGGCGACGGGCGTCTTTCACAAAGCTGGCGACGCTTTCGTTAGGGCCCTGGGTCCGCGATTGCAGGAGTTCTTTGGCCCTCTCTCTTCTATATTTACTGACAAATGTACGCGTGAGCTCGTTCTTGCAAATGTCCCATGAGGGCAACGCAGCTTCATGGTTTTCGAGCCAGCGCCTTGCAGTTCCTTCAAGTGAGAAATAGAGGTCTTGCAAGCGGTGTTTGTCAATCCACTCGTTATGGCGAACCACGCGTTTGTACTGGTTTATCCAGTCTTCGACGTCTTCGTAGATCTCGCCGAGGAAGAGAGCAGGTGTCTACGGAGCGGCCGGCAGAACGACAACGGGCGGGGTGGCCATGATCGGAATCTTCTTCTTTTGGTTCTCGGGCAAGAGACCAAGTTCGGGGGACTGAACTCTGGTACGACGGCTTGTTCGAGCTTCGGTGTCTTCGGAAAAGGGTAGCATTACAGGGCTGAGCACGTCACTTCGCCGGGGTGCCTTCGGAGTTGTACGCTTTACGGGCATATATTGCACTACCCAGCACTTCCACCAAAATGTCTTGAATGACAATCATTAAAGCGACGAAAACTGAAACAAACTAAACGTTTAATGAGGCAAACCTGTGCCCCCCCCCCCCCCATAAAAAAAAGACAACACTAGAGCGCCGCGAATCGTTGAACTCGGCGTAGCAGCAGGATCGAACGCTGGGGCGAGACTGACTCTGGCCTGCCACGCGGAGCTCCTTTTGTAGACGCGTGATCTTCTGGAACAATCGGCGTAGAAGTTTCGGCGTGTTGAACATTCTAACCTCGAATCAACAACAGGGTTCTCGAATTTACCAGAATATTACATTACAGTCAACAAAAATGCGTAGCCGCGGCAAGAAATCGAACCCTGGCTTTGTGCGTGGAAGGCACGCGCGATAACCGTGAAGCCACGAGTGCGCTTTTTTTTATTGCAGAGGCCACATATAAACAGTTCAAACGATTAAAAATGGTCTACAACACTTTTTGTAGAGCCTGTTGGGTGTACCTGAAGACGATGAAGCCGACACTGAGCTCGTGCGCGCTATAGAGCTAAAAGGGCTTCGAGCTAGATGAAAACGGACCTTTTTCTATCACCTCTCTCTGACCTGTACATATATGTATATAGTTGAGTAAACCCATGTAACACAACCTGGTGTCGGAAGTTGTGGAACTCGATCAACTATTATCGTTACCGTAAGTGAGCAGCCGCCTCGGAGAAGAGCCTTGGACGACCCGATTGCCTTAATAATTGGGATGAATACAGAGCAAGCAGCCTCATCGGTGGAAGCAGCCCTTGCAATGCCATATCAACTCAGTGCGCCTGAGCCATTCACGTTTCAACCAGAACAATGGATGACCTGGAAACGCCGCTGGGAGAGGTTTCGCTCAGCGTCCGGATTACATCTCAAGCCACAGGCTGATCAGGTAAACTCTCTTATTTACCTGATGGGGCCTGCAGCAGAAGAAATCTATGCGACGCTCAATATCCCAACCTCTGAAGCCGACAACTACGTGTCTGTCATGAAGGCTTTTGAGGCTCACTTCATTGTCAAGAAAAACATCGTTTACGAGCGCGTGATGTTCAACGGTCGTGTTCAAAAAGACGGTGAAAATGTCGCGGACCTTATTACTGCACTCTACACATTGAGCAAGACGTGTGAGTATGGCCAGCTCAGTGACGAGCTTATTCGCGACCGTATTGCCATCGGCGTTCGCGATAAACGGCTGTCCACAAAGCTTCAATTAGAAAGGGAGTTAACACTCCAAAGGGCAAAACTCCTTGCGAAACAGACTGAAATTGTCGGCAGACAACAAGACGCCCTCATACAAGATGAAGCCACACCATCTGCTCAGGTTCAAGTCGATCACCTCAAAGGGTTCAGGAGGCAAACGACACCAGCAGAGAAGCAGAACTCATCTACCAAAGAGAATCAATCTTGCTACTGGTGTGGTGGCAACGCTGTTCACCCACGGAAGGAATGTCCAGCGTCGAAAAACAAGTGCCACAGATGCAGAAAGCAGGGCCACTTTGCCACTGTCTGCAAAGCCAAGTCACGTTTCCTAAATAAGATCTCAGAGCCTGAAACACTTCCCGAGAAGAGTGTTGAAGACTTCTGCTTTAGAGGAACTGTGGTGTCCCCGAGTAAACTTGTACCTTGGCGAGTCATGCTACGCGTCGGGGGCGAAGATGTAAATTTTCTGATGGACACTGGTGCCGACGTCTCTGTCGTACCAGAACACATACTTTCCAAACTACAAGCCAAGGTTGGTCTTCAACAGCCTGACAAGGTACTTCTCGGACCAACTAAAGCACGTCTTCAGGTTCTTGGGGTGCTCCGAGCACCAGTCACTTTCAAGGACTCCCATGTGACGGGCATGTTCTATGTCACGAAAAACGTCAGCGAATCACTTCTCGGTTTGGACCTCATACAAGCTCTCAACATCCTTCAGCGAGTAAATGAGGTGTCAACTCCACAAGCGCTTGATCCAACCAAGGAATATCCCTCGCTTTTTAAGGGTCTGGGGGAAGCCGCTTATACGTGTGAAATAAAGCTTAAGTCTGATGCCTATCCCGTGGCCCTTTCGTCGCCTCGTCGCATACCAGTACCACTTCAAAAAGCAGTAGAACAACAACTACAGAACATGGAAAAAGAAGGGGTAATTACTAAAGTTCAAGAACCAACAGACTGGTGCTCCCCTATAGTGGTGGTTCCTAAGAAGAATGGCGACGTCCGCATCTGCGTAGACTACACATCACTCAATAAAAGTGTTTTAAGGGAGTACCATCCAATCCCGAGTGTAGAACCACTTCTAGCAACTCTGGGACAAGCAAAAATATTTTCTCACCTCGATGCCTACTCTGGTTTCTATCAGATCAAGTTGCATCCCAAGTCAACGTTGCTTACAACTTTCATTACACCCTTCGGCCGGTACAAATTCATTCGCCTTCCGTTCGGTATCTCATGCGCACCAGAGATATTTCAGAGGATGATGCATCGAATTCTTGAAGGGTTAGAAGGGGTCACGTGTCATATCGACGATGTCCTGATTTGGGCCAACACACGAACTGAACACAACATTTGTCTTCGAAGAGTTCTCACAAGACTGGAAGAAAATGGGATTACTCTAAATCTAAAAAAATGCGTGTTCGGTCAAGAACAAATCCAGTTTTTGGGACACGTAATCGACCAGACTGGTGTTAGCCCAGACAAGGTAAAAATATCCAGTATCTTAGACATGCTTCCTCCTGAGAACACGACAGAACTCAAAAGGTTTCTCGGTATGGTTAACTTTATAGCAAGATTCATACCAAACCTGGCAGACGTACTTCATTCAACCCCTGCGAGAGCTTCTTCATAAGAATGTTGATCTTGTTTGGGAGACGCCACAACAGCAAGCATTTGAGAGGGTGAAATCAAGTCTGACATCTCGACCGGTCCTGGCCCTCTACTCCCCAACAAAGGCCACAATATTATCTGCCGACGCCTCCAGCTACGGCATCGGAACCGTACTCATGCAGCGCCAGGAAAATGACACCCTCCGGGTTGTCGCCTATGTTTCAAAATCCTTAACTGACACAGAAAAAGGATATTCACATATCGAAAAGGAAGCCCTCGCGATCACCTAGGCTTGTGAAAAACTGAAGGACTATCTCGTTGGACTAACTTTCCACATCGAGACAGATCACAAACCTCTCATCCCACTGTTCACGAGAAAGCCCGTGGATGACCTAACACCCAGGCTTCAACGAATGCGCCTCCGCATGATGCGGTATGACTTCACGATGGAACATGTCCCGGGAAAGGACCTTGTCGTCGCCGACACACTTTCGAGGCAACCTCTCAAGAGTCAAGACAGTCTTTGCATCGCAGAGGAGGTTACAGGACACGTAGAGGCTCCAGCTGTGGGCTTAGAACAACTGTTGGCAGCTCAAGACTGCGATCGTGTAATGTGTGCTTTAAAAACGTACTTAAAATGGTCTACAACACTTTTTGTAGAGCCCATTAAAAACCTCTCATCTTAAGGAGAGGTTAACAAATGCCGAGCCAGTCGGGCTTCGGCGCACGGTTTGAAAGGACACTTTCCACTCGCCTAATGAGACTCAAAAAGTAATATCTCGCTTTTTTGGCATTGGCGTCGGCATGGTGGACCGCCATGCGCGACCTCCATATGCTACACAACCCAAGCAACATAAGCAAATTAAAAAGGAACGCCATTGTCTTTCGTTAGGTTCAAGAAGCGAATGCCGGATGGGCTAATGCAGAGCTGTTTCTTCAATGTGCGATGGAGGACGTCCCCCCAAAAAAACTTCATCCCAACAAAAAAGAAAAACGTGTTCAATGGTTTCTGGTTGCTTACCTACAAGCGAGTCAACCGACCATGGAGCATAATTTTTTTTCCCTGTACCATATCTTAACGGGCAAACTGTTGGTGCGCAATTTGAAGAAGAAAGTTTTAACAGAAGAAGGGACACACAATCCCTTGACCCGCTTTAGCACATCGTGGCCACCGGGACAAATGACAGCTCTATAAAGTGGTGCCGGGAACAAATTAATCACCAAGTCACGTGCTAGCGTTTGCTTGCGCACAACAGACAGGTAGTCTAAATAAAAACGGGCAGATAAAAAATAAACTGCTTTAACAACCCCTTTCTGGTATCCGACGAGCCTCTTTGGCTCCCCGCCATGTGACGAGACAAGAAATGACAGCAGGTGTTCGGACAAATTGGTTTGGATGAACGTGCGCATGAATGGGTACTCTTGATCTCGTAGAAAAATAAACCGAGAAATGAGTTGCTCACCGAACAAGTGAGAGGGTCCGATACCCCCTTTACGTACCCTGTGGAAGAGGTTGTCACGTCTCATACGCTCCCATTTTGATCCCCAAATGAACACAGCAAAAAGGCGGTGAAATTTTTGCACATTAATGCGCGCACAAAGTATGGCTTGCAAAACATACCAAAGCTTTAAAATGAGAAAAACATTACAAACAGTCGCTTTGGCAAAGATGGACAGATCACGCTGCCTCCAGCGGGAGGCGCGCCTACCCAAGTCGGAAGCGGCATCCGACCAATAGGTTTTGTTCACTCTTTAACATTGCATTGTAGGGGCATCGGAGGTATGTGCAGAAAACGCAATCCCAACAGATCCCTTCAAAAACTGAAGGCGTTGTGGCCCACGCACCGAGCCAAAACCCGTGGGACTTACTCCAGTTTATTGCTGCAGCCGTCGCCTCGCAGAAAGATTTATCCAATAAAAATGCGGTGCTAACACTTCGCTTGTCGCAGCAAAACACTGCAAAGCCGTCCCCATATCTCATGACTTTGATCTCGGCATTTTCCAGCCGGAATGCCTGACATTGCTTACTATTATTAACACGTAAACAAAACAACTCTAAGTACCAATAAACAGTAAAGGCGACATAGGACATCCCTGTCGCACGGACGTTCTCACGTGGATCGGCTCTGTCATTTCTTTATTGACAATTAGCCTCGTGGTGCAGTCTTTATAGGCCATTGTGGCTCCTTCCAAAATGACTTTGCCCGCATTTATGCGGTGTAGGACATCGAAAAAAGCATCATGCTTTACATAATCAAAAGCCTTGTCTAGGTTGATTTGAAACATAGCAACCTGTCGCGTGCCATTGTCGCATGCCTCCAGAACGCTACGAGCAACATGAATGTTTGTCAATATTAATGTACCCTGTATGCCTCAGGTTAAGTGGTCTCCGACGAGCTGACAATCGACACTCTGAAGTCGACGCACTAAACTTTTAGCAAAAACCTAGGAATCTGCGTTCCACAGTGTTATTGTGCGGTACCCAGTGACCTGACACAATTTTCCGACGTCATAGCTTTTATGGAGTAAAACAGTGAAAGTACGTGCAAATGACGGAGGCAGTTCTTTCCGCTCGTACGCTGGTCAAACGACTTGAAACAAAACGCTAGAGACTACACTCTTAAACTTTTTTATATAATTCAACACATAACCCATAGGGTCCGAGAGCCTTTGAGTTTGGCATCTCATCTATGGCTTTCTCGATCTCCTGAATGGTGACTGGCTGAGCAAGACTTTCCTGCTCTTCTTCAGTTAGTTGCGATAAGGACTCTAAACGTTCCCCACACACGGGATTCCTCTTTCCGGGATCTTGACTTTGAAAGAGCCGCCTGTAATGCGCCGCAAATGCTCTCTGGATAAAACTTGGGTTCGTGGTGGTCACACCCTGATCCTCAATCTCACCTATTTTGTTCAGGAGAGCGTATCTCTTCTTGTCTGCTAACGCCCGTTTCGTCCGCTGCTCACCGATCAGGTACTTTTCCGATCGAGCGCGGACAATGGCTCCGCGATAGCGCTCCTCATTCAGCTCTTTCAACCGCTCCTTAACACTCTCTAAGTCTTTAGTAGCCGCCCGGGCGACTGACACTCCGTTCTTGTCAGCGCTTGTAAATCGGCATTTAAGTTGCGTTCGGCACGGAGCGCCTGGTATGCTAAAACAGACGACCTTTCAATCGCCAGAATCTCAACCTTCTACTTGAAGGTCTCCCACTCCTCAAACATATCGCCGACCGCGCTTTAAAAATGCGATCTAAAACCTTTCTCAACCGCGCTCAGATATATGCCGTCAGCAAGTAGTTTTCAGTTCAGATTCCACAGACTCCAGTCAAACTTCACCTTCAATGGCGTTTTTTCGCCAATCGACGTTGAAATGAAACATTGGTCAGAAAAAAAAGCTGGAGCGACACGAGAACTTTTTAGCGTAGTTACCACAGAGGCTGAAACGTAAATCTTATCTAAGCGCGCGTGCGAAGACGCCTGAAAATGCGTAAACCGAATCTCGCACATATCATTATTCACGGTTCCGGCGTCTATTAGATCAAAATCTTCAATAAATTTGCCTAGCTATGTCTCGCTCCTTTCACTGCGTTGTCTCGATGGCGTCCTATCTATTGCTTAAACAACACAGTGGAAATCACCAAGCGGTACTATTGTCCTATCTCAATCCAGGAAACGGCGTAAGCCATAAGAAAAAAGAAAGCCGGCATATCCCCGTAATGCGGGCATCTATGCAAATAAGCCGCCAGTGAACTGCCAAAAAAAATAATCACACGAAGTAAAACCTCCTTCCAAATCGGTGGTCACAGCTAATTTCGACAAAAGCTATGACTTTCTAAAAAAAAAAAAAAAAAAAAAAAAAACCTGCTGAAACCCCGACAGCGTGGGTAACACAAACTTCGTACGTAAGAACAAAAGGTCTTAGCACGCTAGCTACCTGTTCCTCTTCAGACATCTTAGTTTCTCGCATCGCTAAGAAATCTGGTTTCTCGTTACTCAGCAAACGCTGTACTTGGTATTGTTTTTTCCGTGCACTGAAACCTCGAATATGTTGCGATGCTAACTTCAATGCTGGTGCGAACGTACAAATCATACCATGTTTACATGGGGCACTTGCCATAGCGACCGGGCATAAGTACTCGAGACCAGGCGATGACCACCTTTCTTGGAGTCGTGCCGGGTCCGAACGTCCGAAGGGGTGGGGCGCAGGGGCAGGAACCGCCCCTTTTTGTTCCTTTCCTTCCCCTGGATAGGTTTAGGAACCACACCACCAGAAAGGCGTCGGGGTCGTCGAGGCCGCGCCTGATGGACTCGCCAGTTTCATCTATGTCGATGGAATCTTTTGACGACACTTTGTCGCTTGGCGGGGAGTGGACAACGGTTGGGACTTTAAAGCTCTCGGAATTCGCCACCGCTCGAGAAGATTGCGCGCCGTCCTCAACTGTGATCACGGCCGCCGACTCGTTTCCACCCTTGGCACCGAGGACCGTTATCTTGCCATTGGACCCGGCGGGTGCCTTAGTTGAGCCCCTATCCACTTACTTCAGAGACCGCCTCATCCGCATTCATGATGTGCGGTGAGACCTCTCGCGCTGCCGGTGCTGCGGTCGCGCCTGGTAGGTCTTCACCCATTCTTCTTTGTCATCCCATTAACGGAAGCACTCTGAGCACTTCGGCGTGCCGCAGTCGCACCTGCTGTGCCCGGTCAGTTCACAGCGCAAGCAGACCGACGCGCGTCCTGGGATTACAATGAGTGCATTGAAGCCCTGAAAGCGAAGCTGGTGGGGCTTCCCGTCTGGTGTGACGCCGTTCCTAAGCGTCATGTGGACGATGCGCATGGTCGACTCAATTCCTTAGAATCCTTCGACTCTCCACTTCTCTCGGCTCCCCTCCACGACCTTGCCAAAGGGTTCCAACATTTTTCGTACCGTGTCCTCTGGTACATGGGAGGGCACCCAATGGACACGGGAGGCGTACCTCGGAGAAGATCGGGTCGATGACAATGCACCGCAAGTTCTTGTCCTTGATATCCTTGGCCTCGACGAGGCGTTGCTTCACCTCCGGCGTTTTTAGCGTTGCCATTCACACCTGGTTCATTTTGATGCTCCGAATGACAGAATCTCGTTCAAAACGCAACACCTTTTGAGCTCGGCCTTGAAGATCTCGATGCGGTAGGCACGCCCCTTCAAATCGCCGTGCAGCAGAACAGAGTTCATAACCGCCATCTCTGTTGGATCGGTGGTAACACCACTTTGTACTCAACGGCAGAAGCCGCGGTATTAACAAAAGAACCGCGGCCGGCAAGGGCCGCTATCGCCACTCCGGCGAACCTACTCATTCTGCCACTGTCTCGTGCGAGCGCAGGAACAGAATCAGGTCACGAGTGTGCTGCCCACGTAGTCAGCTGCGCGCGCGGCAATATTGCCACGCACGTCGGCGCGCGAACGCGTGCGTAGCAGAGTGATAAGCACGCTTGACTTTCATGTGGAAGGCCAGTGTTCGATTCCTCGAAGCAGCGCGTCTTTTATTTACTCTCTCAATCTAGATTTTTGGTCAATTCGAAAACCTTGTTGATTGTTCAAGCTCCGAATGTTCTGCACGCCGAACCTTCTACGCCGATATTTCCAGAAGCCCACGCGTTTACATAAAGGGCTTTGCGTGGCGAGCCACAGTCAGTCTCACCCCAGCGTTCAATCCTGCTTCTACGCCGACTTCGACGCCCGCGACGCTCTGTTGTTATCTTCTTTTTCCTTTTTGTTTTGGGCACATGTTCGCCCCATTAAGCCCAAACCACATAGGGCGTATTTGCGACGTAGTTACGGGCGTTTTGTCGGGCGTAATCCCGACGTACAGCGGGCGTCAAGACAAGCGTTTCCGCGGTCGGCATCAATACGCGCGTATTCGGCGATCCGACCGAGACAGATCTCGGCGCATCGGCGTAATTCGGCGCGGCGTATCCGGAAGCGTACGACGCGGTGCCGGCCAATTAGCTCCCGAATTGAGAGCCAGAAGTTGCTCGAGAGTCGGCTTGCCTAGCTATGCGGCCGGCTGGCTGGCTTGACTCGGCCGCCGAAATGGGAGCTCGCTTGTCGCGTTCGCCGGTTTATCGGCGAACTGTACGAAATCGCTATATCTCTTTCGAACGAACGATGAACAACTGAGACAGAAGAAAATACCATCGATGTTGCGGGCGATGTGAAAAGAGTTACAAAAGGAAGGGTTTCGATCGCGGCCGTCCTCCAGCCGGGCCTTTTTGGCAACTTGACGTTTGCAACGAACATTTTAGAAACAGGTGTTAGCAAATTAGGCTTTGGTTGCTTATTAACATTCAGTTATTTCTGTCTCCTCTCGGAACGCAATAATATAGCACCCGATCTACATTTTGCCTCCTTTCATGAAAGGCGCGAGCCGGGCTACACTGCACCGAACGCCGAGGAGACGTCGACGAAAAGCGTCGTGTGTTGTTTGGCGACCTTCCCCTCTTCCCTTCTGTAAAAAAGCGCCCGCCAAATCCAGTGACTACGCCCGCTGAAACACGCGTACATTTGTCGAGAATACGCCCTATGTGGGTCGGCCTTTAAACGATTTAGTTTCCTCGGTTATTCTTTGTTTCGTCACCTCGTCATTCGTGACATTTTGGTGGAGGCGCGGGGTATTTATTTATTTATTCAGAATATCTCGCATCACCTTACAATGACATTATTGTGAGGGAGGGGTACAAATACATTTGAGAAAAAGTACAAACGTACAAAAAGTACAAAAAGTACGAAAAGCGCGAGGCCGAACATGAGATGATAATATCAGTTGTTTTAGGTTTATGAAGCATCACTTAACACATGGTTGAAAAAAGAAATGGCGGAAGTTGTAGAAATTATTTCTTCTGGCAGCGAATTCCAGGTGCTCGTTGTGCATGGAAAGAAGGAGTATTTAGACACATCCTTTATACATTTATACTCTTGCACTTTTTTGGAGTAATCACTCTTTCCTGATGAGTAGTGGGCAGGCAGCATGTACTTAGATTTGTCAATGCCAAGATAACTAGGAAAAATGCAGTAGTAAAATTATAGCCGCATAGACCGCCTTCTCTGGAATAATGGAATTAAATCAAGTTCTATTTTTAGTTAAGTCACACTTGATCCAAAGTTATAATTACCCGATATAAAACGAGCTGCTCTATGTTGAACTGCCTCTAGCTGTTTGACAAGGTAGTCCTGGTGGGGGTCCCAGGAGATACAGGCGTACTCTAAAATTGGTCTAATATAGATTAGATACAGTGTTCGTTTGGTAAACTTGGGACAATCTTTAAAGTTACGTCTAATAAAGTTCAGCATTCTGGTCGCTTTTGTGGATGTGTAGTCCACGTGTTTGGCCCACGGAATGTTTTTTTTGTAAAATATACACCGAGGTATTTGACTTCAAAAACAGTTGGTAAAGAAATTTCTGTGATAACGTATTTGAAGGCGACAGGCTGCCTCTTGCGCGTGAAACATACATGATTACACTTGGTGATGCTCAAAATCATTCCCTATTTTTCACACCAGGCGGAGATACGAAAGATGTCTTTCTGCAAAGCAAAGCAATCGGACGTGTTATGAATTTCAGAGTAAAGTACGCAGTCATCAGCATATAGCCGTATTTTCGATTGTATGGAGTTAGTGATATCATTGATAAAAATTAAAAACAAAAGTGGTCCCTATACAGACCCCTGTGGTACTCCGGACGTAACCCCAACATTACCCGAGATTTTACCGCTGATTAAAACCGATTGCTTGCTATGAGATAGGTAATCGCTGAGCCACGCAAGAATGTTGGATGAAATGTTTAACGTTGCGAGTGTATAGATAATGAACGCGTGAGGTACTGTGTCGAATGCTTTTTGAAAATCAAAGAAAACGCAATCTACTTGAAGCTCGTTATCAAATGAAGTTGCAAGGTCATGGTAGAGCTCAACCAACTGCGTGTCGCAAGAAAACCATTTTTTAAATCCGTGTTGTGCGTTAGTAAGATAGCAGTTTTTTTCAAGGTTATTAAAATTGTTTCTGTAAATTGTGTGTTCTATTACTTTGCAGCACGTACAAAGGAGGGAAATAGGTCTGTAGTTTTAGACGTGGTCTTTTGGGCCGCTTTTGTGTATGGGCACTACGTTTGCTGTTTTCCACTGGCTAGAAAGCCGTCCACTCGAGAGAGACTTTTTAAAAGGGACTTCTAAGTAAGATAAGATGATTCCAGAGTATACCGTCGGAACCAATTATACCAAAATTAGTATTCCGTCGTAAGATATTTCGATTCCATCCATCTCGTCAAAGAACCCTTCGTGAGTTATCAGATGCTCCGTGTTAACTACGGATGAAAATACGGAATGGAAATATTTATTGAAGAGTGTAGCTTTTTTTTCTTCTTCACTTACAAGTTGCCCGCAATTACTAATAGGGGTAATGCCTATTGAGGCCTTATTTTTTTACTTAACATATTTCCAAAGCTCATTCGGGTTTTTTCTCTGTTTTTCACCAAAAGAGGAATAAAATTTAAGTTTGCAATCATCTGATTTTGTTTTGAATTGTTTATTTATTTCGGCTAATAGTAAACGTGAAAATGAGCCATTCTTTTGTCGATATTTCAGGTATGCACGCCTCTTCTTTTTAACCAAGGTACGCAATTCTCCATTTATTCACGGCTTGTCTCTACGTCGCCTGCAACCAAGTAGTTTGAAAGGAATGAATGCATTGACTAAGGAGTTTACTTTATTTCTGAAGAGGTTCCAAAAAGTTTCAACGTCGAGTTGGTGAGTGAGCTCTCTAAACTCAGAGAAATAGTCGCATGGGTTATTTGAAATACCTTCATAGTTGCCGCGTTCGTAAAAGAAGACTTTCCTAGGTAAACGTGGCCTCTTGATTTCAAGTATATTGGTTATTCATCCAACTACAACTTCATGGTCACTAATTCCAGGAAGGCTAGAGACAGTCGATATTAGACCTTCCCTGTTGCTAAAAACCAAGTCCTAAGTTGTCGCCCTTGTTGTACCTAATCTTATAGGTAAGAATACATGCTGGTGCAACTCAAAACTTGAAACAAAGTTAAGGAACGTTTTATATGCCTTAGCAGTATTCAATGTTACGGGTTGACCACCTGCCCACTTCACATCTGGGAAGTTGAAATCGCATCCAAGTACCAGATTGGGTGTGTCTGTGCTTGATAAAACATCAAATAGAGAAAACATTGCGCGTTCGTCACGGCCAGGAGGTCTATAGAAAGGACCGACAGTAATAAATTCGCTATTTTCTGACGCAATCTTGCACCAAACAGATTCACATTTGATACCATTCACTCTGATCTCAAAACGTTGAAGGGATTCATGAACTAACACAAAAACTCCTCCACCATGCACATTTCGGTCTCGGCGGTACACAACATAACCAAAAGCAGTATCACGAGTAGTGCCATCCATCCAGGACTCTGTACCAATGAAAACATTGGGTTTTGTCAGAGCGATAAGATCGAAAATCTCTTCAAATTATTTTTGGTACTACGACAATTTATAATCATAACAGCAAGTTCGCGCGTGGTTCTTATCTTTTGCCGAGCTCGATACGGTAGCTGCTAGGCTTTTTTTTTTTTGCTTTTACGCATCCTTCAGCGCTATCGTAAAAATAGTCTACCCCGTCAATACTGAGCTTATTGAAACGTAGCTTATATGGCATTTCCTGTGATTTCGCATGCTCCAACAGCTGTCTGCGTTCAAATCTGATCTCGTCTGAAAAATCTTCGCCAACTGAAAAGCCAGGTTTTTTAGTTTGGATCCTTGGGATAGAAGGTGCTGCTTGACTTTGAAGGATAGAAGATTAACAAGAATTGGTCTTGCTTTTTCTGAATTTGGGTGGCCTAGCCTATGAGCACGTTCGATGTCGTTAACTGACACGGTCACTTCTAGATTTTTTCGACAGAACTCAATTACTTTTAATTCAAAACGGGACCATGTTTCGTTAGGTTCGTCATTGAATCCGTAAAATAATAAATTGTTTCTTCTTGATCTGTTTTTCGAGTCATCCTGTCTAGAGGAGACCGCAGCAACTTGCACTGATAGACTGGTTCAGAGGGCACCGATTTCCTGCATATAATTTTTGAAGCTTTTTAAAAGAGCTATTTCTGTTTCCATCGCAGTGAATATCTTACTCAGGGCATCGATTTTTTTGTCAAGTCGAACCTGATTCGGGTTTATTTCTGCCACAATGTTTATTAGGGCTTCCTGTCCTTTATCCAGTTTTTGTAGTAGGTCAACTTCCTTCAGCAATATCTGGATTTGGGCGTCCGTAAGGGGCCCGGGGTTAAGTTCAACTTCGCCGGAGAGAATCAATGTCAATTCTGCAAGTGTAGCACAAGGATTTGACACAAAATTGCGACACCAGGAACACAATTTTACAATGACACTGGGGAACGATGCCGGCTGTCGTTTCGAGGAATAACGAGCAACTTTAAAATAAAGAGGACTAACCTGCAGCAGAAGGAAGCGTAAGTGTGCTGCGTTGCCCATGCCGGAACCGAACCCCATCCGAGAAGTGGGTGGTTTCTCCTTTTCTAGACTGATGTCACAAGATAGCTTTCCAGTCCGCTGCCAGTCGAGCGTTGCGCCAGGCAAGAAGTCCGCTGATGTTGTCGGTGACGAGGGGAATTCGCTGCGTTCCTCAAAACCGCGTTGATTGGAAGTGAGGGGATGAGGCATCTCTTCGACGGCCCATGCCGCAGCGAAGATCTGCAACAGAAGGAAGCGTAAGCGTGCTGCGTTGCCCATGCCAGCACCGAACCCCGTCCGAGAAGTGGGCGGTTGCTCTTTTTGTAGACTGATGTCACAAGATAACGTTCCAGTCCATAGCCAGACGAGCGTCGCGCCAGGCAAGAAGTCCGCTGATGTTGTCGGTGACGAGGGGAATTAGCTGCGTTCCTGAAAACCGCGTTGATTGGAAGTCAGGGGATGAGGCATCTCTTCAACGGCCAATGCCGCAGCGAAGATTTTCAGCAGAAGGAAGCGTAAGCGTGCTGCGTTGCCCATACCGACACCTCATTACACCAGTCGGGAGATGCACTGCTCGCGTTGAGATCCATGGTGAGACGTGCCATGTGAAGTTCATCGTCCTGCGTGACTGTGCGAAGGACGTTATCCTCGGAATCGACTTTCTCTACTAATATGGCGCGGTCAACATCTCGGGGCAAACCAGTTAACGATGCGAAAGCCTGTTCTCCCACCAGTGGAGACCAACACGACGTCAACCGTGATTCGAGTTGTTGCCGACCATGTGAACCTGCCGCCGCGGTCGAGTGTTTTCGTCACCGTCATAGCCGGCGCAGCCATGCACGGTGAAGCTGTTATGGAAGGCAGCGTCCAACTGCTCCTTAAAAAAGGAATTGGCGTCGCACGAGGGGTAACGGATCTAAGAAGGACGAAAAAGTCAAATTTGGGAGTTTTACGTGCTAAACCAACGACGGGTATCTGGCACGCCCCAGCGGAGGACTGAAGGTTTATTTTGACCACCTAGGAATCTTTTGACGTGCAACTGTAAGCTCGGTTCCACGGTTACAAGCCTCCGTCAGATAGCGGTCACCTCGGCCGGGATTCGAACATGCCACCTGGAGATCCGGAGGCCGGTGCTTTGCATAGGAGCCACCGAGGCTCCTCCAAGAGGGACTTACAACTGTTCTCGTGACAAACTTTCGAGAGGAGCCACAGCAGGTAACGGAGGGTCCCACCGTGGGCCACGTTGAAGATCTTCAGGTGCCAGCCGTATTCACCGCAATCTCTCGGGAAACCTAGTAGTCACAGCAGAAGAGCACTCACCTCCGCTACTCAACATCAACCCCGAGCTCCCAGCTCCTAAGTGCTGGAAACTGGCTAATCTCCTCGCCGAATAGAGTGACTGTTTTGACACGTCGTCGAACGTTCGCCAAACGCTAATAGCAAAACATCGCATTATTAACGATGACGACGCGCTCCCTGTCCACTAGTCGCCGTATCAAGTGTTTTTAATAGAAAGGAAGTTGATTGAATATCAAGTCCAGGAAATGTTCGAGGAGGACGTCATTCAACCCTTAAGAAGTCCGTGGGCGTCCCCAGTCGTCCTTGAAAAGAAGGACGAAACCCTAAGGTTCCGCGTGGACTATCGTTGACTGAACACTGTACCTAAGAAGGACGTCTGTCCACTCCCCCGCATCGACGATACGTTAGACAGACTACGCCACTCTCAATATTTTTCGTCGATGGACGTGAAAGTTTCTACTGCCAGATTAAAGTCGACGAACCTGACCGCAAGAAAACTGCCTTCGTCGTTCCGGACGGACTGTACGAATTTAAAATGATACCGTTTGGACTTTGCACAGCACCAGCAACTTTCCAGCCTGTTTGAACACCGTGTTGCAGGTCTGAAATCGCAGAGCTGCCTCGTCTACCTGGACGATGTGGTGGTATTTTCGACGAACACCTGAGACGACTTCGAACCGTGCTTCAAGCCATTAAGATCGCCGGCCTGTCACTCAAGCCAACAAAGTGTCGGTTCGCCTTTGGTGAACTAAAGTTCCTCGGCCACGTCGTGAACAACAAAGGTGTTCTGCCTGACCCCAAGTGAACCCGCATCGTAGCTGCATTTACGCCGCCGTCTGACAAAAAGGCCGTGAGAGAATTCCTCGGACTTTGTGCGTACTACAGGCGGTTTGTTCGGGACTTCGCTAATCTGTCCGCACCGCAGACGAACCTCGCGAAGGACGCCGAAAAGTTTGAATGCACAGACAAACACCAGCAGTCCTTCGCTGAGGTCAAACTAAGACCGCAGACGCCCCCGATCCTTGGCCATTCCGACCAGTTCGCAGAAACAGAGATCCACACGGACGCCAGTAACACCGGACTTGGCGCGGTACTAGTCCAAATGAAAGACGGGGCAGAGCGAGCCATCGCATACGCGAGTTGGACGCTGTCTAAGGTGGAGGAGCACTACTCAACGACTGAAAAGGTGTACCTTGCTGCCGCCTGGGCAAATACAAGGTTCTGCCTATTTTTGTGTGGAAGTCCATTTCGCGTGGTCAAGGACCACCACTCGCTCTGCTGACTCGCGAATCTGAAGGACCCTCCAGAAGCCTCGCCCGGTGGTGCGTACGACTGCAGGAGTTTGACATGACCGGAGCTTACAAGTCCAGCCGGCAGCAAAATGACGCCGGCTGCCTGAAAGGGCCACAGTAGAGGCCGGTCCTGCCTGCATCGAAGACGACGCCGATGAGTGTTTCCTCGGCGATCTGGATGTCAGCGACATGGCAGCACTCCAACGAGACCACCCTGAACTGCGAGCGCTCATAGAGCACCTAGAGGGGCAAGAAAGTACGTTTCCCCGTGCTTTCTTATGAATCCTTCCTACCTTCTCCATACGGCAAGAGGTGCTGTACAAAGATAACTTCGTCAACAACAACACAAAATGACTGTTGGTTATTCCTTCCAGTCTTCGATAAGTAATATTCCAAGGATGCCATGACGACCCAACTGCTGGACACCTTGGCTGCATCAAGACGCTCGCCAGGATTCGAGAAAAGTACTAATGACCGAGGCTGCCAAAGACCGTTCACCTCTACACACGATCATGCCACGAGTGTCATCGACCCAAGAACCCGCCGACGAAACCGTCAGGACTTCTGCATCCGATTGCACCATGCCATGCCTTTCAAGCAGATCGAAATAGATTTACTCGGCCCTTTCCTGCCGTTGGCGTCGGGAAACCGCTGGATAATCGTCGCCAGAGGTTATCTCACATGGTACGCCGAGACAAAAGCCCTTCTATCAGGTACGGCTTTTGAAGTCGCCAAGTTTTTCATCGAGTCCATTGTCCTTCGGCACAGCGCCCCCGAAATCCTCATTATACAAACCGTGGGTCATCGTTCACAGCCCAGCTGACGCAAGAGATCCTTCGTCTCAGTGGCACCGGCCACCACCGAACCACTGCGTACCATCCGCAGACAAATGGAGTAACAGAACGGCTAAACAAAACTATTGCCGACATGATCACCATGTATGTCGACGTAGAGCACAAGACTTTGGACGAGGCGTTACCCTACGTCATGTTTGCTTACATTACAGCGGTACAAGTGACCACGGGAGTAACACCGTTTCAGCTGGTGCATGGCAGAAAAGTAACGACCATGCTCGACGCGATGCTACCCCACGAACCAGAATACAATGGGAGCCTCGACTCTACGTTGTTGCTCAAAGAGCCGAGGAAGTTCGCCAGCTCGCCCGACTCTAAATTTAAGATCAACAACGTGTTGACGCTAACCAATACCACCTCAGCCGGATCGACGTTCGATTCAAGCCTGGAGACCGTGTATGAGTTTGGAGCCCGAAACGACTACGCGGTCTAAGCGAAAAACTCCTAAAGCTGAAGCGCTACTTCGGACCCTACAAAGTGCTTCGTCGTCTCGGGCATTTGAACTACGAGGTGATGCCCGACGGAACACGGACTTCATCAGGCCTCTCTCCACGACCGGAAGTCGTCCCCATTGTGCGCCTCGAGCCGTACTACGCGAGATAAGACTGTGAACTGTGATCTTGTGCAACGTTTGGTAAGATTGTGTTTTGCCAGCCTCCGTATTTTCCCATTCATTTATTTGTCTTGCTTTATTTTTTGTTGCCTTTCACGTGGCATCGAGACGATGCCTTCTTAAAGGGGGGAGTAACGCCACTCGCGTCGGCGAGCGACCACGTGCGTGGCCGAGTGGTTGCCGCGCTTGACGTTCTTGCGGAATCCCAGGGTTCGATTCCTGGGAGTGGCGCGTCTTTTATTTACTTTTCCAATTTAAATTTCTGATAAGTTCGAGAAGCTTTTTGATTGTTCGAGGTCCGAATGTTTACATGCCGATCCTTCTACGCGGATTTTTCCAGAAGCCCACGCGTGTACGTAAATTGCTCCGCGTGGCGAGCCGCAGTCAGTCTCGCTCCAGCGTTCGTTCCTGCTGTTACGCCGACTCCGACGCCCGCGACGCTCTGTTTTTATCGTCTGTTTCCGTTTTGTTTAGGGCACAAGTTTGCCTCATTAAAGGTTTTAGTTTCCGCGGTCATTCTTTGTATCGTCGCCTCGTCATTGGTGTCAATATATAACAATCAACCAACTAGCTCAGCTTGAAGCCCTTCAAAATGTAAAGGGACTTGAAAAGGTGCGTGCGCCATTTGCGCCCAATAACACAGAAAGACTTCTTTTTTTATGTCACTTTATGAAGTCAATCATGCTGATAATTTAAGTTAGTGAATGGCAAAAACTCCCCAGATCAAAGTCCCACGAGCCGTACATTTTCACTCGCGGCACAGGGCGACCATCTAGATCGTTTGCGTCTGCGCCGTAGTTTCGCTCCAGAGGACCTGCAGCTCTTAAGTTTTAGCAGCGCACCTGTTTCGCCGAAGGAAACGATTTTGGTTTGTGCTTTAATTGTGCGCATCGACGCTCACTCATCTAACTCGCAAACGCCCTGAAAAAAAAATGAAAGCCATTACAATTTTTGTAGCACCGAATTAGAGCGCACCTGTTGAGGAGGGGGGAAAAGTTCTGAGGGGAGGGTATACCCCTCCTCCTCACCTCCTCATCCTGCCTGCTACTCCTTCCGCCGAGCGGCGTCGGCGTCGCCGTCGCCGTCGGCATAACCGTGAGGTCACGTGACCACCTTGAGGTCATATGACCCCTTGAGGACACGTGACCCCCGTGAGGTCACGTGACCCCGGTGACGTCACGTGACCCTCGTGAGCACCCGTGACCTCACGGGGGTCACGTGACATCACCGGCGTCACGTGACCTCACGGTATCGTCGACGGCGACGGCAACGCCGACGCCGCTCAACCCAGAAACGGGCGCCAAAGAGCTGTGCTCTAAAAAAAAGTAAAAAAAAATAAGAACGGCAAGGTTGAAAGAGGTGTATATTGAATTTGTTGAGTTTCTTTCTTTTATTTCTATCGGACGCTTATAGAGGGTATCAAAAGACGCCAACAGACAGTTGTATTGAACTGTTGCTCGTGCACTATGGAAGGCTAGAGCGTAACATTCATGTTCGCGTCTACGGGTATTGCAGGCGAAAGTGGAATGTGCTCTTCTAGCACACGACGCCGCGAGTCTTTTCGCGTGATTAGCAGGCGGTACCAGACGGCAGACTTGACGCGCCGGATGTTGCGACACGCAGACATTTGACTCGAGACCGGGTCTGGAAGTCAAACCATTTCAGTTGTAATGAGCGGTCTGCAAGGGGTCGCCTTTTTCGGAGGCGCAGTGGGGGACGGCGGGTGTGTCACTGGGGCGCGTGTTAGCCAATTTAGAGTAGATCCGCATATTAAGAAAGTTTGGTTAATGGGTGGAGGAAAGGCCGCCGTCAGCGCTGAATACGCCTCCGGATATTAGAGCGTAAACTAAATGTGCGACACAGCGTCGACCAATCAGCAGACCGCAACGTCACAATATTGGAAGCGACACATAAAGCTTAAAATGGAAGCGTTAAATTTTGGCGTCTTAATAACAGTTTTCTCTTGGCCGGCTTGCTAGAACAGCGTCTCAGCTGAGACTGGCTGAAAGAAAACAAAAAACAGGAAGACGACGACATTGAGAGAATGCCAATCCGGGCGTCGGCGGTGCCTCAATTTAAGCCCTGGGGCTCGCTATCTCGGAAGTGGCGGCTTTCTGCTTTGACTGGCTACCCCTTGGAGCCTGATGCTTCGACCCCAGTGAGCGACAGCACCATCATGCTCCTGGGGCTCCTTTGTGCTAGAGTGCACAGATCGAACGGCAGGCTACAGATCCCCTTGGCCCGCTGCTGACCCGCCTAAACGGAGTGTGCACACCTTCAAATCAGACTGACATCCTCCAGAATAGCAACAATCCATCTCGTCGTCATCTTGCATGTATATACTCATCGCATTATCATGTTCATGCGCGTAGCATGGAGACGCGGAACCGAGGGCCTCGATGGTACGGGTTGTTGTGGTGTCGCGGGTCTCCAGAGCCAAATGAAAATAATAATATTAATATTAAGAATATTATTATTAATATTATTAGAACAGTGCAAAGGGTGGAGCGCGCGAGCCTCTTGAGACACGGTTTGCTAGGCTCGGGTTGAGACGGTCCCGCTCGGCTCGTGCGCTGGCTATGGCTGTGCTTTATTTCCCCCTGTATCACCTGGGACGCTGTTTCTAGCAAGTCGGCCCCAGTTTGGAGCACACGTTCGTTTTTTCAACCGTTCAATAGGGACGTGACGAAAACCTCATATGCGCCAAGTTTTCTGTCACTAGGAGTTCTACCTTCTTACTCGAGCGACGCTAAAACGGCTTAAATTATCCGAGTTGCGTTTTTACAGCTCATTTTCACCGCTATGGGCTGCTTCGCGGCGTGTGGTTGGCCCCGAGATGCTCGATTGTTGAAACCAATTTATGACCAAATTGTCCCGATATATGGCCCTGATCCAGAGCCCCTTTTTACGCCAGCTCGCGGCGACAGTCTGCGGATGGCTTATTAAAAATATTAACCCACATGCCCCCCATTGCACACGCCGGTTCGCGGCGCCCCAAGCCACGCTATTTCCATGGCACCTTCGGGAAGGAAATTCCCTCTGCGTGCGGGTCCTAGAGCGAGTCGTTAACTCCACCTGATATAAATATCCCGGCGTAAATGGCGACTTATTTTCAGAGTCTTTTTTTTTACGTATTTCGTGTTTTCGTGTCAATTCAGGAAATAAAGGATGTGGGTATTTTAGTGCGTTCCCGCTTCCAATGAGATATTATTGGATATGCACTCCGAAGTAGGAATCACGAAAGAAGAAGTTGGACCCTAATAATCCACAACCAGCGTTTCCGAAGATGTCGTTGTGCGTGGCAGTGTTCGGAGGAATAAATATTGCAAAGCACTAGAAGTATTATTTCTAGACAGGACTTGTGGACACGCATCTTCTAAAGAATGCCTAACTGAATGCCTGTTATTAAGACAAATTTGTATACAACGAATCAGCCTATGTCATGGAAACAAAAACTAAGCCACAGACTCAGTTTGTGATTTATTTCTCTTCAAATTTTGTTTCCCATTTTTTTGTGTGGGTGTCAAGATTGACACTTTAGAGGTTTTTGTGCTTAAAGCTTCACCTACCAATTTCAGAGAATCATTTTCTTTTCTAAAAAAGATGCCTATCGAAATATTTGATCGTTTGTCAAAATGGCAACTCTACTCAATAGACCCCTTTCAAAAGTCCGTGTCAACGCCTGTCCGCCATTTGCTTGATGCTATCCTCGGAACATGTGTTGGATACAAGCGGTGCGTCAGCCATCGGCGAGGTCTCGCGTCCCATCACGTGCTTCTTTCACAAGCAATGGCCACCATCATTGTTCCTTGACGGACTTTTGAAAATGGGCACATTTTGCGGGAAATGCTATTCCACCCTTTAAAGGGGCCCTGCAATCATATTTACGCGTCTGCCTTTTTTGCGGTTTCCACGTCTCTTGGGGTTCGGGAAAGCCAGCGGGCATGGAAAGAGTAACTAAATATCAGTGCGTCATATTTTAACCGGACGACGCGGAAACCTCCTCCGCCTACGAGGGCGACCCACGTTGCCGAAAGCGCGCGAAATGTGACGTATTTGGTCCTGGGCTTACTACTGGTCAGAGCCGCTAAAAGCTTTTTTTTAGTCGAGATACAAAATATATTTGTTGCGAAGCGTTTCAATTATGTATGAAACTAGTTTTTGTTCAGTATTTTAGATCAGAAAAGAAACAAATGCAGTTTGTAAAGTACGGAAACAAGAAATGATTCGTCGACGTACCCACCACCAAGCGGCGGGAAAAACGGCGCATACTAGAAAGGGCTAGTGGGATGAGGCCCCGAGGGACGGCGAGCGTAGAAAAATCCCGGGTGTACGCGGCGGCGCTGCGATCGTATACCGGCTCGAGTATCCGACCGCTTCCGAGCGTTCCGAAGGCCTTTGGCGCGGGCTTGGTCGGCGATTTGGCCATTAGGCGGTATGGCAGTGCGAAGTGGCTCCCGTTCTGAACTGATCTTTACCCGTGTTTGCTGTCGTTTGTGGCCAATGAAGTACTGT
Organism: Ixodes persulcatus; assembly: GCA_013358835.2. Classification (NCBI taxonomy): domain Eukaryota; kingdom Metazoa; phylum Arthropoda; class Arachnida; order Ixodida; family Ixodidae; genus Ixodes; species Ixodes persulcatus. Next base: position 284,110 of record JABSTQ010011009.1, on the reverse strand, counting down.
TATGCCGAATTAGTCTTTAATCGCTCAGCAAATGCAATTCGAGCCGCCCTTTGCCGCCCACTTCACACAGCCTAACCAAAACATGCTTTAGTGGCGCCCTCTCGAGCCGTCGACACGGAGTGCGGCAGCCGTGAAAGCTCGATGAGCCCACTACCCTTCCTCTAGTTCACGGCCACTCAAGCCAGGACCTATGACGTCATGAAGGAGGTTATTTTTTGCTTGTTTTGTAATTCTAATTTGCCTATAACTTTTAAAATAAAGCGAAATTTGAGAAAGAAAAGTTTCATTAAGTTACTACGCTCAGTGCGCTCAGGTTCGGTGCAAAATAAAAAAACAGTAAAAAAGTCATTGCATGGCCCCTTTAACCTTGTAGATGGCATTTAGATGGTTTTGACAAAAGCGCCGCAAGACAAGGACAGAGCAAGTCGACAACACTCTGTCCTTGTCTTGCGGCGCTTTTGTCAAAACCAAGTATGTACCAACTAGCCCACCGGTCAGTATTGATGGAATTTAGAATCAATCGACATTGTTTTTGTTTCTCATCCTGATCGTTAAGTTTTCTTAAATATTAATTTACCATCTGCAGTCTTTCACTCCAATTCTCCAATTAACGAATTTACCGCAATTTTCATCGAGTGAATTGTTAATCAAGAAATTACTGACAGTTCATAACATCGCAGTCCACAGCCATTATTTAGAAGTTTAACTCTAATTCTACGAGGTAAAGGGGCTTAGATCGATAAGGTGGTATCCCGGTCACCAAGGAAAAGATGCTCCCACTTGGCTGCCGCCATGTTGTAAAAGTTTGACCTCTAGACACGTGACCGTACCAACACCGTGAGGCTTTGGCGCAAAACTGAGCCTAGATTTGTATTGCTATCGCTCTAGAAAAATATAATAAACTCCTTTTTTAATACTGTCAGACACAAACATCATTATCTAGCTCCGATGAAAAAAACCAAAGTGCAGATCCGTGGCTGATGTCATCTAGCGGAGTCATTGCGAATCGGCCCGAGGTTTTGTCGTAAAGCCGAAGTTGCCTTCTTCGGCATTTGCTCGAGGAAACGCTACGTCGATCCGGACCAGTTCAAGCATCTTTCAACCTCGGGGTTTTGTTGGAGCGCCAAAAAGTAGGTAATCAATGTCTACAGAGAAGGAGCAAGCACAGGATAAGAAGAGCTCCGCAGGGCCTGTGATCGCATCTGGACACTCCTCAGAGGCAAGGAATGCAGGCACCACCAGGACTATCCTCGCTAGAACTCGGGAAGAAAGGAACTTTTCGAGCGGCCGTGGTATGTGAAGCGGCGAATTGTTTTAGACAGTTTTAAGTGTATGGGGCCCACAGAGAGGAGGAATACAAGTACAGCAAGTTCGGGGCACGTGACGAACGGATCTAAATGTAGAATTGTTAATTCTTGCAATGTGGGCATCTCAAACAAAGCAGAACAGATGTTAAGCAAAGGCCCAAAGTTTTGTTTAAATGTTAAACCTTCGAGGTTGGATGTTTTTTTTTTCGATTCAGGACATTTCGAATGTGATCAATTTTGACGAGAGGGTAGCGTTTGTAAATCAGCTAGTTGATAAAATGGAACGTCTTCTAGATAAGTCCTATCCAGCAGAACGAAGGAATTTTCAAAGCGCGGTTTTAGTTAAGAAAGAATTGGAAAGTGGTTCGCTTAAAAGTGCTGCAGACAGATAAATTCGGCAAGTTCGCTATCCTTCCGTCGACGATGTTCGAAAGAAAATCGTCTGACGCTTTGAATTCTCTTTTTGTTGAATAGAGGGGAAATATTGACAAATCGAAAAAAAAATGTCACGTTTTAAAGGAAGACGGGTTAGACGCAGTGGCAAAAAAGGTTATGAGTCAAGCAGGAATGACGTTAAGTGTAAAGTTGTCTCTAAAGTATCACAAAGTAGACAGTGGCTGTTTGTGTAGTGGTCAACGAGAACGAAACCTGGCAGCACACCATCTCGCGATTTCTTCAACAAGGGTTGAATATTGTGCAGCTTGAAAAAAGTCTGGCCCTTAAAAATTCGAACGAATTGATCAGTATCCTGGAAGGAGTTCATGGAAAGAGATGTTCAGTAGTCTCCATGGACATAAAAGACTCGTATTATTCGCTAGGGAAGGCACGTCTAATGCAGAGTGTTCATAAGGCTTTGGAATTGAATTTGGTTCATTTTCAATCCAACTTAGGAATAACCGTTGATAGTTTTCTTTACATTCTAGATATGTATCTTGACGCAACGGTATTCGAGTACAATGAACACAAATTCGTACAAAGAGATGGCGTATGTATAGGTTCATCGGTTGCTCCAGTGCTAGCAGAAATCTGCCTTAACAACATGGATGCTACCGTAACGAAAAAATTGGATTGTGTTTCATCGAATACGAGCTTTGTAAGAAGATATGTCGAGGACATATTGATCTGCTAATTTCGCGAAGAGGATGTACTTGATTTGAAATGGACAGTGAGGGCAGCTGCGCCGGCACTTAAGTTCACCTTAGAAAAGTCGGACAATGGTATTCTACAGTTTCTTGACTTACGCATTCACGCGGAGGTGGGTTTATGTTGGAAGTACGAAAAAATGATCGCGAAACCCGTTCTGAGTAGGAAAAGTTGTCATCCTAAATCAATAAAAGCAGGTGAAGTCACATCTGAAATCAGCAACGCACTGGATAAGTCGTGTGCCCGTTTGATGGGTTGTGCGGAAGAAAGGCGGTGGTCAAGGTTAAAAGATGCAGGCTATGACATCGTGTTCATGAAAAGACAATTGGAATTGCAGCAAAACGTTAAACAACGACCAGAAATGGAAGCGAAAAAGCATTATGCGGTAATTCCGTATTTTCACGCAATATCTCATAACCTTAAAGCATGCGCAAACAATTTGGGATAGACGTAGTTTTTAAGTTCGAATTTCAACTGAACCGTTTGACACCGTTTCAGACAAATCAGAAAGTGTGTCAGAAAGCGTACCATGATAAGTCGGTTGATTGGAAGGAAGGGTGGTCTATGAAATACCACTGGAATGCGGTTTCAAGCATGTGGGTCAAACGGCAAGGTGTGTAAATGACAGATTGGTAGAGCACGAACGAAATATAAATGTAAACGCACCTGAATCAGAGATTGCTAAACAAATTAGAGAGTGCATCGATTTTCGGCACATTGGTCGCAAACTGACATTGTGCACAGAGAGCGCAGCAACACTATGAGGCTCTTGAGAGAGACAGTTCGTATCAAATCCATGGGTAATTGTATCAGCCGTGCTTCGATGCAACTCGGAAGTAGTTCCAAGAAGTTTCTTAAAATGTAATGATTTTTTTTTTTTGTTTTTATTTTGTAAATAAACGTGCAATGAGTCACTTCGCGGAAAGGGGTTCAGTTGGAGGTCATATCAGTTCTCGTTTAGATAAAGCACAGCCCTTTCAGACTGCGGCTGGAAAAAAAGTGGGTCAGTGTCTTATTTGTGTTTGTTTTGTTTAAGGTCCCAAGTTTTCAGTTTGGGATTGAGGTTACCGCTTACGGTTGAGGTGACGACCACTGTGGGTAGAATTGTATAGCAAATGTTGACTTTGTGACGTCGGTGGTCGGTGATTAGGTTGTGGATATATAAGGCTTTGAGAAAATAAACGCAGTAGCTGAGTTTGAGAAGTTCTTCTTTCCTGTCTTTTCGCTTCGACCAAGTTTCCCAGCTTTTACCACAGTATCGGGTATTCTACATCATGACCAACTTCCACCAGCTCGCCTGCGCAGTCATTGTTTTTTTCACATAACTTATCTCGTCGGTATGTTATTGAAGGTAATAATCAATTATTTGTGCGCGGTACTTTGATCGAAGGTAGACGTAAAACTATGAGGTCTCCTGTCTAGTGGTCAAAAATGTGAAACAAGGCGGCGGCCGATCGGGGGTCACTTTCAGCTGCCAGTTTATCACTCTGACGCCCTGTACATCGTTGCTCTAATTTTATAAATGTAAAGCCCGCATTTAGTCGGAGAATTGTCTGGCAACACTGGTCGCTAGAGTTATTTTCACTCACGCAGCTGAACTATTTATTTCAGTTGCGTGTGTGTTTATAGGGTAGTAGAGAGCAGTTTTTAAAGTAACGATAGGATAGGCTTGCTTGTTGGATCTTCTTCATTGGTGGTGTTGTGCGCTAAAGGCAAGAGGCACACCCCATTGGGGTTGATCCTCCAGGTTTAGTGCCTTGCTGTAGAACACTTTTATTTTTACACTGATGTGTTTATGGGGTAGTAGAAAGCAGTTTTTAAAGTAGCGATAGGATAGCTGGGTTAAAGCAGGCTTTTTAGGTAGGGTTACGAGACCAAACCACGCGTATGTTTGAAACTTTTGGCGGGCTAGTTGGTTGTGCGGGCAGAGGCGTACCCAGGCTTTCTTGGTTTGAGTTTTGATGGGATATTTGTGGTGGGGTCGCGCTGTGTGTCGGTAGGCAAAGGTGAATACGCAACGAAAGAAGGACCCGGCGTAGAATGTGAGCAGTGTGGCCGTTGGTGCTGCATGATGGAGACGGAGTTCAAAACTGTAGCAGAAGCCGAGGGGGGCAGCTTTACATGCCGGAGTTGCGAGAAAGTAGAACTTGGTTTTAGGAGATAGGAAGGGAATGGGCGGATACGGCTCAGGAGTTGAACCGGGAGATACGGGTAGAGCGGGAGAAGCGGGTTCAGCTCGAGGCGCAGGTCGGAGAGTTAATTAAGAGGGCCAAAGCGGATGTGGAGGAGATGACCAGGGAATGGGCAAGCAAGGTGGAAAGCTTGGTGGGAGAGCTGAGGCTGAGAACGGGAACAGCGAGCCGAGCTTGAGTGACAGGTGGAGAAGATTAGACAGTGGGAAGAGTGGAAGGCGGAGTTGGAGGAGCCTAAGAAGGAGTGTGAGGAGATGGTGCAGCAACCGAGAGGAGTAGTTAATAAGAAAAAGAGGGAGGGGGCACAGAAAACGGTGGTGGGGGCGGTAGACAAAGGGGGCCAGTTAAATAGTGACGAGGTGGTTGACTGTGTAGGAAAGGAGTCTGCACAGCTGTCTAGTGCTGCAGTACAGCAGGGCTCAAGAAAAGCAGCAGAAGTTGAGGCAGAGAAAGCACTGATGGCTGGAGGGGGTGAAGACAGGCAGTCGGGGGTTAAGAGGGTGCCGGTGGTAGGAGACCCAAACATAACAAAGGTTAAGGAGGGGCTGCTGGACAGAGTGAAAGGGGATGGGAGGGTAAACGTAGTGGCCCAATCAGGAAGGTACATGGTAGACGCTATGGCCAAAGCGAAGGAGGAGTATGGGAAAAGAGGGAGAGAGAAAACCTAGTGGTAGTACACGCAGGACTAAACAATGTGTTAAAGGGACGGAGCCAGAACCTCGCCAGGCAGATAGAGTTGGGGTTACGTAAGATGAGGGAGGTCTCTGTGACGGTGGATGTGCAAATATGCACCGTCCCAGAGGTCTGGGGACAGTCTTTGCAGATAGAGAAGCGGGTGGTGGAAGCTGACCGGGTGATAAGGAGGATGAGCCGACGATTTGAGTACGGAGAATTGGATGTAAACAGGGTACCGTACAAGGCTCGGTCCGACCCTTTTACATGGTGCATTCACTACAATGGAACCACTGGTAGCACGGTAGGCGATAGGATTGGATGTCACATTGTACATTTTTGGGGGGTCCTGGAGCCCTGAGGGCGCCGGCGTAAATGAGGGCCAAAATGTAGATAGAGGAGGGAGGGTTTGGAAGGGTGAGAGGAAGCCTCGCAGGACTAGGAAAAAGAAACAGCTTAACACATTGTTCATACACATGCAGGGGGGCCGGAACAGAATAAAGTGGGAGGAGATTGATTAGGAATTAGAAAGCGAAAACTTTACAGTGTATGGACTAGCAGAAACACATCTGAGGGATATGGAAGAACCACCTTACATACCGGCATATCATTGGATGGGATGCAACCGGGCCAATGTGGAACGCAAGGGAGGGGGATTAAGGGTGTTAGTGAAGGGTTAGGAATGGAGAAAGGGAATGAGAGGGCTGCAGGGAACACATGTGGGTCAAAGGAAATATTAGGGGTTTAGACACAATCCTGGGTTTTGTATATGTAAAAACAGGTAGTGATGCAGGGGAGGAAACAGCAGAATACTTGACATGTATATCAGGAGACGTTAGGGAAATTGGCACTAACAAGGAAGTTATTATCTTGGGGGACGTGAATGCACACTTGGAAGACATTGATGGACATATGAATACAACAGGGAGGATGTTGGAGGAGTTATGCGAAGCTCTTGATCTAATATTGGTTAACGCTCAGGTGAAATGTGATGGAAAATTAACATGGGAAAGAAAGAAGTCCCACTCGACTATTGACTACTGGTCAATGTCGCGTAAGATATACAACATAACAGAAAGTATGGAAATAAATGAGGAAGGCAGAAAAAGTCTGGGGAGCGACCGTAAGAGAATCAAGATCAGACTTTGCACAGTAAAACCAGAAATGCAAAATCAAAAACAAGATGGTAGGAATAACTTAAATGATAAACAATTACAGGAGGTATCTAAGCGAATCGTGAACATAGTATATAAGCAACCGGAAAGAGAATGGACATATGAATACTTAGTTAGTGTTTTCAAACGTGAGTTAGAGAAATATCGAATCAAACACGGAGGAAGAAAACTAAAACGCAAGCTAAAATGCTGGTAGGATAAAAAGGTTAAGGCAGCAATATCCAGACTTAAAGCGGCATCCAAAGAACACCGATGGACAAAAAAGGGGGCCATACTAGCCGAAGAAGCATAAAAATGGGAGGAATGTCAGGAAAGAAATCGGGAGGCATCAGCAATAATACAGGCGGAAATTGGAAGTGCCAGTGTGGAGGTCCAGTGGATGATAGAGATAAAACAGAAAGATAGGAATGGGGCAAATAGGTTCTGGGATCACATCAGCGCACAGGGGGGAAACTCCGAGGGGTACCAGCATACACCAACCACACAGGAAGGGACAAAATTAGAGGGGGAAGAGGCAAGCGAATACATTAGACATACAATCGAAGCAGCATTTTCGGAGTTAGAACCAGATCAGGCCGTAGGGAATGGTAGCTTCTACACAACACAAGAGGAGGACCATACTGAAGAAGAGGAAATGACCACAGGGGAATGGGAAAAAGCAGAAGGAAAGGTTTCGTCTGGAACTGCGACAGGTCCAGACGCCATACCAATGAGATTGATAAATGTTCAAGGCAAAACAACCAAATTAAAACTAAGGCAGGTGATTGACCAGATAGTTATGGGAGGGGAGCTCTTCAGTGAATGAAAATTGAGCAGGATGAGATTATTATATAAGGGCAAGGGAGAGAAAGACAGTATCAAACCATACCGACCAATCACTGTAAATTCAGTAATATACAAACTAGATATGCAAATTGTAAAAAGAAGAATGAAAGAATGGGCAGAGAGAAAGCAGATTATGGGGGAGCTTCAAAACGGTACCAGGAGGGATACACGACTAGATGATAACTTATTCGTAATCACTCAGTGCATAGAGATAGCAATGACAAGAAAAAGGCCATTATGGGTAGCATTTTTAGACATCAAAGGGGCATATGACAATGTGGATCAGAAAAAACTCTGGAACCAACTGAAGGGATATGGGCTAGGGGCAACCACGGTTAAGTTTCTAGAACGGGTATATACGGAGAATATGGTGGTAATAACACGGGAAGCCGAAACTACAAGACCAGCAGCAATAAAAAGATGACTTAGAGAGGGTTTCCCATTGACTCCCCAGGCTTTTTATGATATACTTCAGTGAGACGAAAAAAAGGTTAGAGCAGTGTAACCTAGGTTTTGACCTGACTTACATGGAGGTAGGACATAAAGTAACTCAAGTATTGCCAGGGTTAATGTATGCAGATGACATTGTACTCGTATCAGAAAGTCGTGAGACAATACACGAACTGATAAGGATTTGCAGCAGTGAAAGGGACAGTTTAGGACTAAAATTTAGTAGGAACAAGTCGGGTAGAATAGTTTTCAACGACGAGAAGGGGGAACCCCAGAGATACAGGACACATTGATAGAACACGTAGAAATATACAAATATCTGAGAGTTTCGTTAAGTGAAGGACGACGGTATCTAAAAGACCATGAATGTATTTTAATAAAGAAGGGGAAACGAGATTCATCTATCATGAAACACAGGGCACTATGGAACTTTAATAGATATAAAATCGTTAGGGGTGTTTGGAAGGGAGTCAGGGTGCCAGCACTGTCATTTAGGAATGCGGTATTGTGTATGAGGTCAGAAATCCAGGCAGGTTTAGACATACAGCAAAGGAGTGTGGGTAGGTTGGCATTGGAGGCACATGGGAATACACCAAATGAAGGAGTACAGGGGGTATGGGTCGGGCATCTTTCAAAAGTAGAGAAGCGATCAGCAAAGTCAAATTTGCACAAAGACTAACTGAAAACTGAAATTGAGGATACTCGGTGGGCAGCAAAAGTGTAGAGGTATATCTATATGAAAAGTCTAAGCACATAGTGGACAAACCGAACCCGGAACCTGAGATCTAAATGCATTCAACGAGAAGGGGTCGATGAGAGTATATCAGTAGAAAAGGAAGTAAAGGAAACATAGAGGAAATTGTGGGAAGAGAGAATGCAGGGAAAATCAGTTTTAACAATATACAGGGCACAAAAACAAGAAATAAGAAGGGAAGTTGTATGATAATTCCTTGGGGAGCTCCTTACTGTTTGAAGCTAGAACGGGGGTGCTAAGAACGAAAACATATAGTGCTAAATTCCAGGAAATCGACACGCTATGCAGAATATTCAACCACAACAGGGAAACTATACAACACGTAATTTCAAGGTGCACGGGGCTTCGTCCCACCCTCTTGGGGGGGGGGGGGATGATTACGGATTTGGAGGGGGCACTGGGATTTACAGTCATGGATAGACGAATGGATAGGAAAAGAATTGCGGTAACTAAGAAGAGATTGGAAGATTGGTGGAAAAGACCTAGGGTGAGGTAAAAAAAATACAGATAATAATAAGCAATATAATCACTTTAAAAAGGGGGGGCGAGGGTTGTGTTATAAGAAAATTTATACAAATGTAAAAAAAAAACAGAACGGATGACGAAATGTTAGGCTAGGTGGCGGACGCTGCCGCCCGTTACAAAGGGTATAGCCATTACCATCCATCCATCCATCCATTTTCGGCTAGGTTGCGCGAGCAAAGGCCCGTAATAAAGGGTATAGCCTCTAAGATCCGTTGATCCATCCTTTCATCCACCTATTTTTCCCCGCCGAAAACTGAGATTTTTCGGTGCCTAACAAGAATAACTGTTCGTTCCAGTACTTCGGCGATATGCTTATTTCTTCCTGAGTTGCTTAGATGATCACACGGTACGTGAGAAATGTACGCAAAGACCCCGCCGCTCATGGTATTTCCCAAGAGACGCGCCATTCTTCAGTCACTGACAGAATAAGAATGGCACGGTGTATCTTTCTTATCTTCGGTCTCAAGCACGCGCTTGCTCGTTTCGTCGTGCTCTCGGTACGCGTGCAGGCTCGAAGCTCACGAGACGCTGAAGCTTTATCGAAGGAAGGAAGCTCTCTCTAGAGGCGGGACAACTGAAGGGCCTTTCTGTCGCTCTTACCCTGTCTATGCCCATAGTACCACGGACAGAATTAAAAGGTAAGGGCCTCTTATTCGAATGTCCTGGCCTCTAACACGAGCTTGCTTGATTTTCTTCGTGCCCTGGCTACACGCCCACGCTTGACATTTGCGAGACGCCGATGAGTCATCGAAGCGTGGAATCTCATGCTGGGTGCGTGGCATCAGAAGATCTTTCCTCACGTTTTAATGCTGTCCGTGGTTATAAAATGTATGAGCCACTCAAAAATCAATATTCTGGGATGATAGCATTCAACTCACCCTGCTGTCTACTTTCAGCTTATAAACGCTGGGATCATACTGAACAACATTCAAGAAGGTGGGTCTTAGATCGTGTCGACAGGCGGTGTAAATTCATTCAAGATCAAATGAAAACTTTACTGAGTGGTTCTATATAAGCCATCTAAGAAAAAAGAGAGATAGGAGGTCGCAGCTTTCTTAGTTCGATCGCCAATGCAATCGGACTCCCAAAACAAGCCTTTTCGAAATTCGCTACATACATAAAGGTCTTCTAACGGAAAACAAAATAGCAAAATAAATTAAAATATTATGGAGATGCTGCATTTTAGGGTGCGCGTACGCACACCACTTTTTACGGTATTTACAACTCTGGTAATTGTGACGATACTGTTTTTATGTAGTACATCATTAGCATCTGGTGGCGAGGAAATCCTAACATAATTATGGCATAAGCTTCAGTTTACAGCGTACAGCGTTGATTGTTCGTTGTATGCTCCAAAGCAGTGCATTTACGTCTGTTGTTACTGAAGCCGTTTTCGTGACTTCTTGATGCAGTTCAGAAGTCGCACCTGAAACTCGAGGACCTTTTCTTAGGACCTTTTACGGCGGTGGCTCTGTTCATGTCAATCTACATCATCATTGCGGCGCAGAAAGTAAGTAATACCCTGCACTAGAAAATATTCCATTTTTACATATAAATTGCTCGGACAGGACATATATGCTGTCTAACACCACCCCGTATCTTCGCACACACGGTCAAAAAACAAACAAAGAGCAGTATATGCGTATCGTTATTCACAAATTGAGTCTTTCAACGTGCATCTATATCACGTCTAACTTTTCAAAAGATGAAAACGTTTAGGAATTGGTCCTTACTAATATTAAGTCTCACAACGTTAGAATTGCGCTAACATGTTTTTGTTCCGGAATGTTTGTGTGACGTGAGAGTGCAATCTAGGCTTTTAATATATTTTGTACCAGTTGAGTGTCCCTAGGAACTATTCAGAAACATGTTTTATTGCGGGTAGACGCGCCAATATAGGGTGCTCTCGAACGCTACTTGTCAGATCAGATCAGACTTTATTTCCTCAAAAGTATCCCAACCTCTGAGGCATCCCAATTGGGATATCTTTGAGTAACGAAAGCCATACAGATATTGGCCAATAACCGGAGATCAACGAAACTTTTAAAAAAGGTGGCGGGGGGTGTCTTTAGCCAGTGGATTTGTGAAACTCAAACTTTGTTAGTGTTAATTTATAATAAAGTGCAAGAAAGAAAAAAGGCCTTCGTCCCATCGATCGGAAAAACAATCGAAAACAAACCTTTCGGTTGTTATTGATACTCACACATGGCACCTCGTGGATCAAAACTGGAACGCTTCTTTGAGGTACGCGCACTAAAGCAGATCCCGCAGATCTGAGGACACATATATGATTTCAACACGTCCGTAGACACTTTATGTATAACCAATGCAGTACTGCGTGAAGTTCATATAAAAAGTTCTTCGAGTGTTGTACAAAGTAAATGAGAGATTATGTACCTCATGTTGTAAGTACACCTGGCGCAATATACTTGAAGTAAAATAGTGTGCACTTTCAATATAAAATACGTGTAGTTTTTACACAATCTTTGGTGATGCCGTTTCACTTCCCATTACAGTGTTTGTTAACTGGCATTCATTTTCCCAGGGGTATCCCACCGTGTGTCACGTAGTTTCCAAAATGGCGGCAAATATCAGATCAAGTCAAGTGGCCGCAGAGTTGTTGTTTTAGTCTGGCTGACACAACGCTCACAAAATGTAAGTCTAATAAATGCGTTATCTGAATACAACTTTGCGAAAAAATCCATAGCACACCGTATTCTGGCTCAAATCTCCCGACTCTACGAGTCTAAATGTTAAAATTTGAAGCGGATTGTTGTGTCTTCAGATGCGAGCAATACAAGGGTCAATTGACTTCCGAAGGGCGGTGCAAGGGGGTAACCTGTACCCCTCAGGATTCCGTGGGCATTCACGAAGAAATGATTTCGGTGACGTACACTTAGACCGCGGTCACAGTGGTTATTGTAAGCGTGCGACAAGACAGTGCCGCCACGGTGCAGCTCCTATGAGAAGCATGTGCTCCTGTTGCGATTTCGGAACCGTCGAGACCGCAAACGCATTCTAGATAAATATTCCAGCTCCGATGAAGAATTAAACTTGGCACTGCGTAGCCGTCGATGCAGCTTACAACTCCGGGACACACGATGGAATCCGAGCTCCGAGCAACTCGAGAGGGTCTAATGACGTGAGTGCAAATGACATATTGAGGACCGCTGGGCGCGGATAGCTTTTCAAAGTTCAAGGTTCCAATTCCTTTACTCAGGAGCGAGATCAAGTAACACGGCTGCAGGAAGGGCGCCCTAGCGCTTCATTTTAAGACGCAACGCGGACGCTGTCATAGGAGGCGCTGCCAATCGGCTATCAACGTAGAGAGGTGCGTACCCCCTTCAGATGACGCACACTCCCAAAACATCTTACAAAAGAAAATCTGTCTTACGACAGTTTTTTTTGTATGACGGCCCTGCCACATTGGCCTATGTTGGTGAACTACTTTAAGTATATTAAAGTGGACCTTCAAGTAGGTTTGGAAAACTTTTACATTACTTGAAGTACAATCTCTGACTATGTTCTTGTACTTCACCTAACGCATTTAAAAAAAAAATATATTTTCCGAGAAAAGCACCATTTCGACTTCAAAGTACATTCTCCATATTTGATCTCGTTAAATTTGTACTAAAGAATAATGCTCTGTTGACTTTGAGGAAATACAGGGATTAATTGTTTAATTACTCTCACCAGAAACGCAAGCAGACGACGCGTCTGTCCCTTTGTGCGGGGGGTGACTCGATAAAATTAAGTTCTGACAAGGACAGCGCGTTCGCATCCTTGGCTTTCTGTATACTAGGCACAACTTCTGAACTCGAATGCAGGAATTCACCAACATCTAACCAAAAAAAACCCGAAACATTGCGCATCTTTCTGTGAAAACGTCAAATTTGTTAAACGCCATGTGGTGTTTTTTTAAGTGAAATATAGGCGGGTGTAAGACCGATATAAATACGTGCCTTTTAAGGTAATTGTGTTAAATTGTTAGTCTGCGAGAGTAAGACAACTCCTCCGTGCTCAATTGACTTGATCTAATATTCACCGCCAGTTCTGCAAATAACTGACACAGTGTTGATTACGTCGGGAACAATGAATACCAGTAAACACACACTGTAAAGGGGAGTAAAAGAGCATCATCAAAGATTTTGTAAAACGTTTTGGTACTTCACATTAAAAGTGCACAATACTTTACTTCGACTACATTGCTCCCGGTGTACTTCCTAGTTTACTTGGAAGTACATAACCTCTCATTTACTTTGTACAACACGTTAAGTACTTGGTATATGCACTTTACGCAGTACTGCACTGGTTACACAAACTTTCTACCAACGTGTTTAAACCATATATATGTATGGAACAAACAGATCCTGCTTCACACTGCACGTACATCATACAAAAGACAAGATGTTCGCGTACACATGATGACAAAATTATATGCGCCTCAGGCATATTCAAAACACTGTCTGCTTCACATATAAGTATGCTTCCAATATGTCTTCAGACAGCTTAATTTTTGTCACCAATGTTACAGGACGGTCAAACAATGAGGCAACATGTCCCGGAAAAAGAACGGAGGCTGTCTTTTTGTATGTTGTATTACCACTGTGAGTGCGGCTTAAAGAATAATGCGAAAGTGCGCAGTCTGGTGAAAATGTACCCTTGCGAGTTTTGAAAAAAAAGAATAAAAAAAATGTTGGCCATCCAATATACATTCCATAATTTTTAAGTCTTAAAAAAACCCTCCAAACGGATTGTTTAGAGTTACCAAATGTGAACGACAATATCGATAGTTAGTTTAACAAGAAGCTGACTGTTGAAGCCATTATGTTAATTAAAGCAACACTGTCAAAGTTGACAGTTTGGCGTTACTCTCATTTACGTGTATAAAACCTGTAGAATAAAATGCTGGGTTCCTTCGCCTCAAAACGTCGGCAGAAACACTTTAAACCGCTTACGTGTAGGAATGCGAAAGCATTCCTACTCGCAGCGCATTGCTGCAAGCAGCGTGCCACGTCTTCCTTTTCCACATGGCGCTCCTGCGATGACATCAGGCTCCCCCACCGCGCAGGAGCGACGAACCCCGTCGGCTTCATGACGGCTTCCTTGACGAAGCATCTGCGTTGCTGTGCTTTTATTTGTGTTTTGTTGCGTAAGCTACACTGGCCGAGGTTGGGAAGTTTCGCGTGGCTACGGGAGAGCCGTTCTGCGCATGCGCGAGGAGCAGTGACGGAACGGGCAGGGCTGGTATGGCGCCTAGGTGAGTCTCCGATGCACGCGCCGCGCGCATGCACCCGCTCAATATCATGACTCGCGCTGTCTGGTTGTTCTGGGCGGCAGCTTTGTTGCTTGATACATAAAAACACGGCGCACAGCTGGCCAAACCAACGACGGGCATCTGACACACCCCAGCGGAGGACTGAGAATTAATTTGAACCACCTGGGGATCTTTTGACCTGCAATAGAAAGCTCGGTTACGTGGCGCCTCCTCCGCAATAAGAGCGGAGAAGCTTAACTCATCGGATCCCGAAGTAGTCACATAATGCGTATACCATGTGTGTGTCATTGAAGCAGAAGTAAGCATGATAATCAAGCTAATCATAGACAGCCAGGAAAGCTAAGAATAACCAGATGAACCTAAGCTCACGCTACGTATATCCTGGCATAGCTGAGCTAAGCCACTGCAATTTTTAATTTCTGAGACGCGTCCGCATTGACCTTGAGCGGCGATTCCTTTATTACGTAATTTTATGACCATATTTCGGGCACAACGCCGACGTCTCTTCGCGCAATACACAAGTAAGTCTTTCGCCTTAATAAAGCAATGCCACCCCCTACCCCTTCCATACCAAATAAAAAGTCCCCCCCCCCCCTTTCCTACAAAACTTTTGCGGACGCCCATGCGAGAACTGGTGTTGTTTCTGGATCGGTCATTATTACGGGACGCGAGAGATTTTTTAAAATGACACATTATCTTAATGATAATTTATAAAGAATGCAAGCTTCTTTGTAAGTAATGAAGCGAGCATTTTCCAAAGGTGCGGTCTGTAGAGAGTGTTTCACGCACGAACTAGGCTCCAGTTGTGAACTATGGGTGCAGTCATGCTCCAGATCCATACTGAGGAAACCCTATTTTTCTAACCGAAATTTCATTTTATAATCTATATACTTGATCTGGAATCTAGTTAATAAAATACGGCTACGGCTATATTCACCGTTGAATAGCGCTCAAGAACCGTCTGTATACAAGCAAAGCAGTGCGTGGCGAGCCCTGAGCAGCACAGTATTGCCCGGCAGTCATTCGAATTGCCGCATCAGTCCACCAATTCTAAACAGCGAATCTCGAAGCGTGAACATGAAAGTTGTCCCGAAGCTGTCCAAGTTAGAAGCCTCATGATTTTCGCTGCGATAAGTCTGTTTGACGCCACTCGGGTTCACTTTCCGGTGTTGATAATATTCTTTTGGCTTGCTTAGAGGTCAGAGTTTTCGCGCTTTTGAGTGTCGATGGAGATATTGTGGCTGCCATTGCTGCAATCTGATTGGCTGGGATAAAAGATTCTCGGGGAATCTCTACGCCCTACGTGCCTTCAGCCCTCAGCAGCCAAAGGCTTTTCACGATTGACCAAAACGCCATAAACAAATTTGTATTCCGCCATTTAATGTAATAGAATCTGAACAAAACGAGTCGCTTTATATTGCATCATATCGAAGAGTTCGCGTCACTCAGAGACCTATTTGTTTTATTCGCAGGAAAGCAAGACCATGATGAATCACGTGATTGTCTACATTAAACTCAAACTCGTCTTCATTGTGGTTCTTTTCTTGGTGCTGCTAGTGGTAAGGCTGCATCATACCATGAGGACCAGATTCAATTTAGTTGCATGATATCCCAATAGCAAGGTTAACCAGTTAGCAACCAGGTGGAGCTGGTAGCACCTCTTTTTCGTCAGTCGAGAACGAAAGAGAAAATGTTATCGGCACCGCCCTATTGTCACGAAGAAATTTATACCCAACGACGTGCGTTATGCCGGGCAGCGTATTCGGAAACGTTTGGGAAGTAGGTCAACCGGCCAACATTGGCACTCTGATTGGCGCGTTTTATGAACGTCACATCGCCTGGTTTACGGGTGAAGAAACAAGAGAAAGGGTGTATGAGGCTTAAGTAAATGCCCCTCAGTGATTCAAGTGGCACCTTTTAGTTGGCTTCCGTGATTACCTGATAAGCGTAAGAAAATCTGAGATGTGGGAACGTCTAGCCCGTAAATCACTGTGGGCTGTTTATGTAAGCCTCTATTTCCATCCTCTCTCCCTACCATAAGCCAGGTAATGTGAAGTAAATCAAAACGGTCCAATCATTGCGCCGAGATTGACTGGCTGACTTACTCCCCATTGCCCTCCGAGCGAGCCACCGGGAAGCCGCTGCTAGATGGCACGCATTCTTAAGAGGTAAATTTCAGAGTGTTTTTGCTTGTTTCTAGATTGTGTTTTTGTTCCTGCAGGATATGATGCGTGCACAATCTCATGGCAAAGAGAACTCTAAACATCGGTCTGCCTTTCCTTTTGCGGTACGTGTAATATTGTTCCCAAAACTGATTACGACACATTTGAGCGAATTATAAATTTAGGTTTTTATTAGAGACATAAAAAATTATACATTTGACTTTTCGGATATAAAAGAGAATACTTTATTACTGCAGGATATCATCACAACGTCATGGCAATACCTGTATGTAAGTAAACTGTACATAATAGGCGCGGCTTGGAAGTAACAGTGAAATGAGCTTTGAAATGCACTGCACTGACGTCATCTCGAGAACCTGAATGCCTTGGGGACCCAAGTGCCACATCTCTGCAGACAGCTCAACACGGAACTAAGTTGAGATTTCTGTAGTCACTGAGAGTTTCAGTAACGACGGGCGTGACCAGTCCCGAGAATCTCGCTCTGCAGCCACTAATATGAGAGCAACAGTGGAGAACAAAGGCGGAGAGCAGAACATAAAGGAACACAATATGCGGCTTATTATGTACACGCTTCTTCATTTGGGATATAGGATGAAAGCCGGCCCGGCGTCCTTTACAGTGCCAGTGACTACAGTGGTGGAATAGGTTATCTCATGGCGTCACTTTTTAGAGCGCTGCTTTTAGTCGACCGTTTGAGTTTGAGTAGCGTCGGCGTCGGCGTAACCGCGTGTTGCATTATGAGACCTGTGACGTCAGACGAGACGTCACACATCCCATAATGCAACGCATGGTTACGCCGACTCCGCTCAAGCCTGTGAGCTTGAGCGACGTCGCTCAACCTTCGTGAGGGTAACTCTCACGAGGGCAACCCTCACAGGGGTAACCCTCGCGAGGGCAACCCCCACGAGGGCAACCCTTCACAGGGGTAAACCTCATGAGGGTAACCCTCATAACACCCCACGTGACGTCACGTGTGACGTCACATCTCCTGAGGCAACGCGCGGTTACGCGGATACCGACGCCAACGCCCTCTTGAGGGTAACCCTCACGAGGATTACCCTCGTGAGGGTCACGCGGGTAACGTCCCGACGTTATTTTCGTGACGCCACACGTGACGTCACGTGTGACGTCAATATAAAAAAGTGACTTGTGACGTCACGCGACGTAGGACGTTCCACGTGTCGTCATGTGACGTCACACGCATCTAAGATTGCCAATTTTTCCTGCTAAATTTAGCGGGGAAGGACGAGGGGCATACCCTTCCCTCTGTCTCCTCCCCTCGTCCGCAATAGCTGCGCTTCAATTCGGCGTTACAGAAAAATGTAACCGTCTTTCATTTTGTTTAACATAAAGCAAGTCCAACAAGAAGACAACGCATCTGCATGACGTGATTAGTGGTGGATCCCTGATCCGTCCCAAGCGGCAATCACGCTGAACCTCTTCGAAAGATGGGCGCAGAGGCAGACGCGCTATTCTTAACTTCGCCGGGTGCTAGCGTCAGGCTCGTTGCGATACGCTTCAACACGGCCTGGCAGCAACGCTGACATGAGTTAGACGGCGCTCCATGTACCATCTGTAGGCCTTTTTCCCGACGAGAAAGCGCGAGCGTGTCCACAAAACGCGGCCTTGTGATGCTGACTTCTCCGTCTGCCAGACGCGACCATCAAGGCAACGCCGCAACGTTTTATCATGCATGAGCTAGGCTCCAATACTAGCGTCTGTCAGCGTCTATCTATTCGCGTAAACTTGCCTCTACACTCTATTTACTGCATTCAGTGGAGATGTTTTAGTGGCAAATAATAACACAAGGTCGTCACGGTCCATTATTGCATTCATGGGCCATGTTGCTGCAATGAATTCCGATGACTGTCTTCCACCCTTTATTCACTGTCTTCACTACCCATGTTTAAATGTCATGTATCAATAAGCGGTATTTTTAGTATATACATCGGCGACGATGTTCCTGCAACAAATTCTGATATCTGGCATCAACACTTTCTTCATTGCAATCGTTCGCCATGCTCATGTGGCAACTTTCAATAACCGCCCTTTACATTCTATTCATTGCATCTGTGGGCCATGTTACTCCAACGAATTTGGATAACAGGAGTCATCTATCTATTCACAGCATTCACCGGCCATGTTCAGAAACAAACACCAATAATCTGTCTTCACTGTTTATTCATCGCATTCATCGGCCATGTTGCTGCGACGAATTCCGGAAACTCACAACCCCCCTCCTCTATTCACCGTCTTTACTGGCCATATTCAAGGGCAAATAAAATGTCCTGTCTCTAATATCTCTTCATCACCTCTAACGGCCAAGTTGCTCAAAATATTTCCGATCATAGGAATCCTCCAACTTTTAACAGCCTTCACCGGCCATGTTCGAGGGAAAATATCATTAACGTATCTTCAACGTATCTTCAACGTCTCTTCATTGCATTCATCGACCATCTTGCTGAAACGAATTTTGACAACTGGAATCCACCCACTAATCACTGCAGTCTCCTGCCATGTTCCAGAGAAGATAACAATAACCGGTCTTTACAAACAATTTATCGCATCCATCAGTCATTGCTGCAATGTATTCTGGTAACAGTCATCATCCCTCTATTCACTCTCTTCATTGGCAATGTTCCAGCGGCAAACACCCATAAACGGTTTTTATCGTACATTCATACCATCTATAGGTCATGTTGCTGCATAATAGTTTTTATATCCGGCCTCCACCTCTATTCACTGCAATCAATTGCCATGTCCAAGAGGCAAACTTCAATAACCGGTCTCCACAGTCCATTCATCGCATTCACCCCATTGTTGCTGCAATGAATTCCAACAGCTAGCATCCATCTCAATTCACTGGTTCAGTGGCGGCGTTAACGGGCAAATACCAAAAACTTATTCATTGTATCCATCGGCCATGTTGCTGCAACAAAGTTCGAATATTGGCATCCATCCTTAGTTGTAGTGGCAAATACCGATTAACCGATCTTTACAGATCGTATACATCAGCCATGTTGTTTCAAATAATTCCGACAGCTGGCGTCAACCGTTTATTCACTGCATTCGCTGGCCATTGTTTGGACAGAGGAGTTCCCTAGGCAGGATGAGGCAAAGCCAGGCAAGGATAGGACCGAAGGACGACTCCAGGCAGGAAGATAAGGTGGCGGGAAGTTGTCTCACGACAAACTGTTTACTGCATACAGTATGTACAGAAGTATTTACATTGTCCCAAAGCACACCCTCGCAGCCTCTTGCTGCTATTTTTTAAGGGCCACTTAAGGCCCCACCTCCCCAGTAGAGGGCCTCTGCACTAATGTTCGCAGCCATCGTTCCCGGAGTCTGAGCCCCGACCAGGTGTTTTTCTCTCGCAAACACCCCTATCTTGCTCCACAAACGTCTCTTAGCATGGCGCCTTGTCACTCTTCAGCCGCATCCGTCGTTGACGTACCTTGACTGAAAACTAGAAACCTTCCGAAGACTGCCTATATTCCGGCTGATTTCTCAAATATTCTTCGCTGAAAGAGGCCTAACTCGAAGACTGTGTCAGCGGGAAAAAACCGGCTTAACCTTCTGCCCAAGTGTCGCGTCATCAGCATGGCGCCGGGCAATGTTGCCAGCCATTAGCGGACTCAGACGGCCGGTCGCCCACTCTAAATGGCATGACACACCCCTGCCCGAGGGGTGAGAAAGGGGCGAGAAGAAAAAACGTAAAATCCCCGAAGGCCTTTCACAACAGCACCTCTGCCGCCACTGAGCTCATCAGACGAGGAGCAGTGCAATAATGCTGCGGCGGCTTGATGAGTACTTTGCTTTCTTGGGAGATGATACGGGATCCCCCACCTGCTTGGTGACGCAGGCGAGGGATTTCAGAGATTTCAAAACCGGCGAGGGCCGGGTCGAAATCTTTGGAGCAGAAGACCTCAACTCAGGTCTAAAAAGGAAGGCAATGGCAAGTAAAACATTTCAATCAACAATCCTAGCAACGACGAGTGCTTCGCTTTCCTACCCCGACCCGCCAGACCAAACGAGACTGTTGACAACCCTCCAACTTATGCCTAAAATCTACCTCACTCTACACTCAAGCTCACGCTGTAACCAAGACCTTTAAAAGCAAAACATGCCTTAAACCAGGCAAGCACAAACAAAAGGTACGGAGCGTGATTTGAAAAAAAAAAAATTGAAAATTAGGATGTCCTATGGATTGGAAACAGAAACAACTTTACAACTTGACCATTCGATCATGGAGCTCGTTCGCGTCTTAGAAGCTCCGACACGGGTCAGCAGCCTAGCATTTAGCTTTTCGCCTTTGTACTTCGCCTCGAAGGTCTTCTACCGAAAAGTGAAATAAACTATAGAGCTCGATATCATAACGCACTATAGCTCAACGAAATACAATAAAATAGAACCGACTCCAGGAAAATACATTCGAATTACGCTTTCCCTTTTTTTTTTGGCGGCCTCCGACTCGGCTGCTTCTTTTCGAAATCTCTCACCGAAGAGTATTTTTCACTTTAATTTACACCCAGTGCGTTCTCGATGTCGCTCTTACTAGAAACTCCCTAGTCCCTAAACTCGGCGGTCTTCACGAAGCCGCCGTCGGAATGTTCTGACTTGATTCCTGCACCTGACGTAATATCGCGCCGAAGCACAAGCAGTGAGCTGCGCACGTATTTATGAAATTTGGGGCACTTGGACGAGATTTGAGATTTATCCAGAAATGCTCCTAGATCCCTTGGATTATCTTCTCTTCTTCTCGTAGTGGAAGCCTCAGACGAGTTTGACGGCTTCACTCCCGATTTACCTCCGCTGCGTGACTCTATGCAGCTCTTGTACTTCTCGTCCGAGCGGCTCTGTCTGGAAGTTTCCTCATTTAGTGTGTATCTGATGGTGTCCCCTCTAGGCATGTTGCTCACATTGCTGCTTGGGTCGACGGCTCCTAGTGATGGCTGTACTGGTGTTTTCTTCCCCCAGTCTCGAGCAAATCTTTCTGGAGTTGAGCGCGCTAAGCCTCCGGTTACGTTGTTAATCGGAAGCATTCGGACCACAACGGAAGACCTGCAGCGCCGTCTCCTCGAGCACTGCTGCCTCGGACCTCCTTGCTTGATCAGCTTTTTCTCCCTAGCGTCACCGCTGTGTGTACTGGTATTTCAACCGCTGTCGGATAATACGTTAATAAGGTGGATATATAAGCGTTTTCGGTCTCCCAGCTCAGGCGACAGCTTTCTCTTTCTCGAGTTGCACCTCTTCATCTTTTAGCGACGTTCATTAGAGAAGTCCGGGCAAGATTAGTAGTCACTCACACAGAGCAGCATTTTTGTGCCATCTTTTTGCACCTGGACAAACACCCAATGTCGTTCCGGTATGGCGACGAGGTTTCCAAGCGGCTCTGCTTCGGATCTCTCTCATCCAGCCTGGTATCATCCGCGTCCCCTCTGGATCCCTTGGTCTCGCAGCCGCCACTGGCTGGATAATTATTTGTCTGAATATCTCACTATTTTTTCGGCCTCGACGACAGCTACCGCTGGCTGGACATGCCGGCTTCGAACCCACGGTGTCGTCCTCCATCCGAAGCGTTCGGGCCAAATAGAAGGACGCTGACCAAGTGCGGCCTCCTCTCATGTTTCTTCTGTTTCGGAGGGTGGCCGGAACCGAGCAACCCTTCTGAGAGCCCCTGGCTTGGTAATCTCTTGTCCAGCCTGAGATCATGCGCGTCTCCGCCAGATCCCTTGGTCTCGCAACCACCTCCGGTGGATGGGTCCTTGGGATGGGTCACTCCGCGATTTCTCTTTCCGACCTCTACGATTTCTGCTTCTGGCTAAACGCGTCGCTCCTCCGATGAAGCTGATCATCAGAACCGTTTGGGGCAGGTTGGAAACCGCTGACCCTGCGCTGCTTCCTCTTCTGTTTCTTCTCAAAAGAACGGCTTGAATAAGATGCTTTTGCCTAGCATCCTTGTCTTGGGTCTAGATTGTTTAGCCCGGGCTTGGTCACGGCGTCCCACAGGTGGCGGCTAGGACGATCTAACTCCTGCTTTGACTCCCTATCCGCTACTTTCCACGCCTCCGCGGTGCTTGCCTTGAGCCGGATAGGCTTCTGCGGTGTCAGTCACTTCACATGTCTGGCCTTCGTCTCCCAGGAAGCAGACGTTAGATACTTGAGAGGCCTCATCTTTCTCTTTGGCGGGATCGCGATCCCGTTCATTTTCCAGCGCTTCAGGCTTGGAGTCAGGGTTGTGCGGAACGGCGTCAGTCGTCCCGTCGGTTAAAGACGCTGGTCGTCGGTGAAATCAAACTCTCATATCCAACTTTGTCTTTATGATCCACCATTTCTGCCGCTACCTGACGCGTCCTACTTCTACTCGGCGCGAGTACTATTTCCTCCCAGAACACGGAGTCTTTTTCTCACGCTTTGTATCACCCTCGTACGTACACCAATGAGGAAATATCGTTGCTAGGTACTTCGAGCCTGTTACCTTTACTACTGCAGTTCGTGTAAAATATAGCATTTATAGCTTCAACGTCTCAAGCTCAAGCCCTTTCTGCTCTATATCACGAGCCCGCAGGTTTCGCCTTTCAGTCCTCTCTGCCTCGTCTCGCTCGTGCTATTTCCTCTCGCGCTCTTCACTCATTGCTTTTTTGGCTTTCTCCAGTTCAATGCGCTCGCCCTTTTCGCGCTTCGCTTCTTCGTCTCTCTCTTGCTTTTTAAACTTCTCTCTTTCATCCCGCACTTGCTTTTCAATCTTCTGCAGCTCGGCTTGTTTTTCCGACTTCTTTCGTCCCGCTCTTGGTTCTCAACCCAATGTAGCTCGGCTTGCTACCGCTTTCCGACTTTGCTCTGGCGTCTTGCTGCCGAATCAGCTCCCAAGCCTCTTGAAGCTCTACGTAGGTACTTCCTCCTCGCGAAGGAGATCCATAATCGGCTTCCTTCTTTTGGCCTACCCCACGTTTAGCCAAGCTCCTCCCATTTCGCCACCAAGTCAGAAACGCGTAACCTCTTGGCATCCATGATCTTGAGTGTCACGAACTCCATTTCCTGTCTAACTCAGTCAGCTTCAACTTCGCTTTTCCTGAGTCGGAAAGAGCGACCCTCCACTCATGTACTTACTACTGAGCAATAGGCTTGGCAAATCAAAAGAAAACTGTAAAGCACTCTCTCGTAAAAGGAAGCATGATCAGGCATGTCATCCCACCGCTGTCAGCCTGTTGCTGGAACCGAAGATTTTTCCAAGCATGATGAGGCAGGGACAGGCCAGGGCAGGAGTTGAAGGAAGACTTCAGAGAGGAACAACAGGAAACTGGAGGTTGTCTCACGATAATCTCTGTTTACTGCATATGTACAAAAGTATTTACAACATCCGACATCACATTCTCGCAGCCATTTGCTGCAACTTGGAAAGAGTCACTTGGCCACAACTTCCCAGTGGGCAGTCCCTGCTGTAATGTTCACAGCAGATGGAAGCGAAGCGTGCGTTCCCAGATTCCGAGCCCTGCCCAGGTTTCTTTCTCTCGCACACACGCCCATCTTGCACCAGCAGCCGTCCCTTTAATGGCGCCTTGTCACTTTTTGGCCACCGTCGTCGTCGTCGAGTCTGCACTGAAGAGCAGAAGCCGGCTGATCCCTCAAACGTTCTTCTCTGGAAGAGGCTTAACTCGAGGACTCTGTCGGCAGGAAGAGGGCGGCTTAACTTCCTGTCCGGGTGCCGCGCGATCAACACGGCGACGGGTGATGTTGCCAGTCATAAGCGGCTCAAACGGCGGTCGCCGACTGTCAATGGGTTGACACACCTCCGCCCCGGGGCTGACGGGGGGGGGGGGGGGGGGGGGGGGGGCATGAGAAGGTACGTGGCATCCACGAAGGCTTTTCACAACACCATTTTGCATGGCTAAGGCCAATAACCGGTCTCACAAACTGTTTATCCAACTCTGACGAAAATAATTCCTGGAGAAGCGGAACAAGAGGGACACAGGACAAACACAAATCTCCAAACACAGCTAGGTGACTGGTGCCCGACGGAAAAAATCTGCCTGATCCGGGTATCAAACCCGGGACCTCTCCATTTCCAGTGGAGTGCTCTACCAACTGAGCAAACCAGGGGTTAGACGTCAGTAGAGCAGACAGGTTTTATCAGCTGCCACCAGTCTTAACACCAACAAGAGGGAAAGGCTTTCATTTTAAGGTTATGATTATAGTGCAATTAAAAGCAAAAGTTTCATTTTTTCATTATATTCGTCATTCTTGTGCAGCTCGCTTGCACCTTTGCATAATATAAATATAATATAAATATATTTTAGAAATCAATATAAAAATTAAAAAAATGGGTTTTTGAGAAAATTGACCTCAATTTCACGTAAACAATGCTTACGTGAAAATAGCGGAACTGGCTATTTAGCAGCTCATAATGATATGAATATATCTATAATGGGCTTGCTTCGGGCTTTCTATAGAGCCAAAGAAAGAAATGTCCCTCAAGTACAGACAAAGTAATGACCTGTCAAATTTGACAAAAATCAACCAGAGTGACGAGTTTGACATTGTCTTTAGAAAACAACACAATTTATAAAAATATTTGAATAAATCAATATATCTCTATAGAACCTATTAAATGAGGGGCAAAAGTTAAAAGGGTGGAGGAAACAAAGTAGCTCCAGCAGAGGGTGTGAAACACGCGACCTGCGACGGAAGGCAAACATACTAGTTTCTGCCACTGCGGCTTCTACGCTTGGTAACTCGAGAACAAAAAATCTCGGGAACATACGGTTTACGTTCTCCTAAATTTGAGAAATTCCCCAAAATATATTTTTTTCGTCAACTTTAAAAATTAAACGCGTTTAGCATGCACGATTTGAAATGAAACCACCAATATATATATATATATATATATATATATATATATATATATATATATATATATATCTCGCTTGTTCCTCAGATATAGAAAAATGTCCAATAAATGACTACAGCCGAAGCATGAAACACTTCTGAAACAAGCATTCCAGATGTAAATTATCTCTAGAATAAAGCCGAGAATTAGAGCTCAGGTAGTAAAGCACCTTTTGTTTTGAACATAGTCTAGAACAGGGCTACCTTCAGCTAAATTGCGTTTAAGCGCATACATTTTGCCCGAAAAGCATTTGTTTCCTTGGAAATCGTTTTTTAATGCCTCTTCAACCTACGGCTTGAAAATTAATTTGCTATTTAATTTAATCGTCACTTTAAGCCGTAGTCTCACTGCTAATACATCCTTCAAAAGACAATCTGCAGCCTGAAGTGTATTTCTTGTTTGCATAAAGGTCCTGTTACATTGGTCATAAAAAGCGCTCGGCAGACAAAGGATGTTGACTGAAAAACACGCTTCGAACATTCTGGAAGCGTGTTCGCAGACAACGCCAGGTGTACAGCGAGCACCGCGTATTTCGTAAGATGTACGAGCAGTGGGACTGCTGCTTCAGAACATCTGCCACGGAGGTAGCTATTGTGAATATAACTTTTTGTGCTGATTCATGCCTCACTTCTATGCATCGTATGGCCCCCTCCTGGCGGAAACAGGCCACTGTAAAGGGAGACGCAGCAACCCTCTCAGCTACATTTGCAGTGGTAAGAAATGCTTCGTAATTTGCAAACTCGCGTACTTTTATTTGCAGCAGAGTTATAAGTTTGGAAATATCAAATACTGAACACGACACGAGAACACGCCGACTCGCGGCTCTGACGTCACATTACTGCGGTGAAGCTAATATCGGCGCGCCGCATGTGCAGGCACTTAACGCCAATCAGGATTCTGCGCAATCGCCATGCCCACACTTGGGGTGGGCCAAGGCTCGGTTTGTGATCAGTGCGATAGTACGTGTTGTGGGACAAGGTTTTGCGGCTATGCGTTCAAAAGCATGAGAACGCGGACTTAAGAGCTCATCAAAGCTGCACTCATGCACTATCATCTCTTCGCGTTTCTTAGAAAGTTCAACCCGAGTCTGCTACTGCGCCTGGTCGCTACGTATTTGTGTAGGTTGAAAAAATATAAAACAGTCATCAAAATTTAGCCTTGTACAGCCCCGTTTTGTGGGTCACCAACTTAAGCGCCACAGTTTGACGTGCCCCTCTAATACTGTATGCTTGTGAAAATGTATGTACATGCAAATGTTGGGTCAATTGTATAACGGTCTGTGCACAACATCTCATAGTAGACTAAAGAAACGGAAAATAAGAATATAATTAGAAAGTGGTAAATACAATCACCACGGAAATAGAAACCGCAGGTACTTGATGATGCATCTTATATTGTTGTTTGTTGGATATGTATATGATAGACCCATTCATTGCAGCGCGCCTTGTTCCTACCAGTTTAAATTTGTTCCATAATTTGAGAAATACGTAATCAGTCGCACGTTGATCAATTTAAAACGTACAGCAATCGTTTCATTCAAGCACGATCCAAAATTCTTATATGCATTATATTGAAAGGAAGACTTGGTTATGAGATTTCTCAACAGTCCTACATTTGTGTTTGTTCTCTGTGTCCGTCCTACTTTACTCTGGATTTGCTAGTCCCTGACAGTCTGACGATCCAAGACCGTAGCGAATCCCGTTAAGCTTAGTTCTGGTTCGCAGCCTAAAAAAGGCGGCATCGAGTGATAAAAATGACGAAAAAGGAATCACCAGGCGAGAAGTATGTGCATAAAAAGTCTTGAGTCACATTTTTCAAACTCTCATCAACTATAGTAGAAATTTCAGCGATCACGGCAGCACTCGTCGTGTTCCTTAATGTTTGATACCGGAACTCTAACCTACTTTAATTTGTGAAGTTTTGTTCGTCTCCGATGGAGACGAATTTCCGCCATTAAAACTCAAGTTTAGACGTTAGATTGTCCTCATCAAACAGTTTATAACGTTGCATCTAGGAAATTTAATGATTAAGGCACGGACATAGCCTTGTGACTCGCGGTATCTAGGGGGTTTTCCGAAAGTTTGACGGCGCCCACTGTACTAAACATTGTGTAGACGCAAAGTTGAACACTGGTTAAGAACCCGCTCATGGAGACATCGGGTAGAGGCGTTCTTTAGGTCCTTGGGTGATATTGCTACAGATATCTCAGCCGGCAAGTAGAATAGTCGCAGAAGAGATTGTAATGTCACGTAACCGGGTCTGTGAGAATAAATTACCTAGCGTGCGAGCGAATTTCGCTCTGCTGACGTACACCGTCTTTTTTTCTTCGGTTCTCAATTACCACAACCTCAAAAAAAAACAAAAAAAAAACGTAACATTCCACACCTAAAGGACTCGAATTTTCTTAATTTCGCGTGCAATTAAAAAACACTCACCTTTTTTTACGCCGTAACTTTTACTTAAATATTCAAAGTGAGGATGGAATTAGGGAAACCATTTGCCTGAAATGCTAGGTAAATTTAGCTTCCTGTCGTTTCGGAGCAGGTCACGATACTTCAAATCCCCTTTGTAACCGCTGAGAGAGATACCCCAGGTATCACGCCAGAAAAACGCCCAACTTGATACAGGCTTGGCCATCCTATTATCGTGACTAGGGGTTAATACGGCTTAGCTTCAAGAGGTTAACGCAAGAGTACACTTTGGTGTTTGTATTGCTTTTCACTCGCTTGCCACGTAATCGACAAGTGCCAGACTTAAGAAAAAGATTCTATGTAGGAACCTAAGAACCAGCAGTGAATCCTAAACCTAGAACTTAGCCCAAAGTTACCCCATAAAAACCACACAAATAAAAGTGATTCCTAACACTGCATTTGCATTTCGCTTTAAGACGTAAGATGCCTGATGACAACCAAACTACCAGCAATAACGCTTTACTTTGGCACTCATTTGGCGACCGAGCGCCGTGATCTTCAGTCTCTGACCAAAGAGGGTCAAGTTTGGCTCTACCATAGCTTTTTAGGGCTTTTTGCTCTCTGAACTTTTAGACTATTCAAAACTTTGGCCCAAAAAGTTTGTGCCACCCGGGACGAGCACTGCTCAACAATCCGGCCCTGTCCTCATCCTACATATATGTGAAGTAATTATATTGGGAATAGCAGCACCAAATATTAAGTTTAATTAAGCTTCGTCAGATAGTCACTGTTTGCGCTTATTTATGCCAGCTGCTCAAGAACATTTGAACAACACGGTTTATCTGATATCAGGAATTATTGAAGTCTAGTGGGCTTACTAGTTTTCGCCTAATCTTGGCTTCGGCGTCTTTCTCGCAGGGAGATAAGATCGCAAATGTTATTTTCACATTTCTCCTGGACGTGAGTATTTTTGATGACATAAACCTAGCATTGAAAAAGTTTCTCGGTATTGTTATATTACTATATGATTACACCTTAATACCGATATAATGGCAAGTGTGCAAGTTACTATTGCAGTTTAGTCGACAAAACGTGCGCGACAAGGTGTACAAGAAACAAATGCTGGATTTGTCTGCTACGTATGTAACATATACAACATTCACATGTAAAGATGTTAAATGTAAAATAATACGAAAAATCGTGCTTCGTAGTGGCACTATATGAAAGTCAAAAAAGCAAAACCTCATATTAAAGCACAGAAAATGTTTAAAAGACTCACACCGCGAACAAAAACTACTATGATTGAGTATCTGTGTATTAGCGTCTTCGAAACTAAATATTATAAGGGCGAGTAATGCTGCAGTTGAATATAATTGCTTAACGTTACGTTATTTATATTTTGTATGATTTGCCTTTCAAAGTGAGTTCCTCTTAATGTCCTAATAATAGAGCATAGGAGGAACACATTTTTTTGTTGCGATAATATTGTAACGTAGTAAGGCGAAGAGACAATAAATAATGAACTCAAAAGAAAGGTTTAATCAGCCAACTTCTGCCAAACAAAATAAAGAACGAGCGTCGAGAAATGAAAAAAGTGGCCGGCGATTTCGCGGCGTAACAAGAAGCGAGAGCGAGAAAACAAGGCAATGTTCTAGTGGCCTTTTTATCGTTTACTCTAGGGGTGAACATATGAACAGAGAAGCGTATCTTCTTCATCATTGGCGTGGCATTACTCATCCTATTAAAAAAGCATCACCCCGATGCAACACAAAACAAAACAAAATGTTGGTAAGCCAACAAACCGCGAAGTTCCCAATGCTACCTAGCGTAGAACGGCTTCAGTCTAACGACGTGAACCACCTCGGATCGTTGTCGGCGTCGTGATGTTTTCATTCCGTTGGGGCACTACTTCATAATTGAGCACCCCGAGGCGACGAAGTACCGACTACAGTCGGAAGAACAGTTTCAACAGTTTTTCGTTGAGGCCGCGCCGACGAATGGGTGTCCACACTAACACCTTGTCTCCGGGCTGGAAGTGAATGTCCCGATGACGAAGGTTGTAGCGGCCGGCGTGAGTCGGGCGAGATGGCGGACTTCTTCGGCTCGTTAAACGACCACCTGGGTGTCGTCGCCTCAATCGTTACATGACTCGTGGGGTAGCATCGTGTCCAGTAAGGTGGTTACTTTCCGACCATGTACAGCTGCAACGGGAAAAAAGAGTAGCACAAGTGACCGACGACCGGAGCGGCAAAATCGCGCAACGCGGCACTATTGTTCCCGAGCGCGCCGATAGCGAGAGTGACAGCCATGTTCCATGTCTCAACGGGGGGCCGGCCTTCAGAAAGCAGCCCATCCTGAAACCCGCATTTTAAAAGCTTTCTTATTCCTCAGTTTTCTGCCGGACTCCCCCGCGTTGAGACATGCACCGTGACTGGCACTCTCGCTATCGGCGCGCCCGGGAACAATTGCGCCGCGTGTCGCAATTTTGCCGCTCCGGTCATCGGTCAATTGTTCTATTCTTTTTTTGTCGCAGCTGTACCAACTGAAAAGGTGTAACTCCAGGGGTCTTTTGAACTGGCGTGTTGTAGGCAAACGTGGCGTAAGGTAAGACCTCGTGCCACGTCTTGCGCTCTACGTGGACGTGCATGGCGGTCATGTCTGCCATGGTCTTGTATAGCTTTTTCGTCGGCCCGTTCGTCTGCGGATGGTACGCCGTCGTTTGACAATGGCTGGTGTGGCTGAGCCGCAGGATCTCCTGAGTTAGTTGCGTCAAAAACGACGACCCTTGGTCTGTAATTAATTGTACTTGGCTACTTTCACAGCGGTTCCCGACGATAGCGCTTTTGCCTCGGCGCACGTTGTGAGGCAATTTGTCGCGACGATGGTCCACCG
Source organism: Ixodes persulcatus (assembly GCA_013358835.2). NCBI lineage: Eukaryota > Metazoa > Arthropoda > Arachnida > Ixodida > Ixodidae > Ixodes > Ixodes persulcatus. Next base: position 253,416 of record JABSTQ010011009.1, on the reverse strand, counting down.
GTTTCCTAACGTCGATGGTGGCAACTGTCCAAGCAAACCCATTCCAATCTGCTGGAATGGCGTAGTCGGGGGAGCGATCGGCTGCAGAAATCCTCCCGGCTTCGTCTGTAATTTTTTGTGTCGTTGGCATTTGCGGCACGATTGGTCATAGAGGTGGACAATCTTCGGGATTTTCGGCCAGTAGTATTGTTCTTGAATCCGTACAAGTGTGCCGCTGTAACCCATGTGCCCCGCCGTCGGATCGTGGTGGCACGCTTGGAAGATTTCTGCTTGAAGAGTTGCAGGGATAACCATCAGCCATGATGAGTGGGTGCCGCTGAAGTTTTCTTCGTACAGTACACTTTCTCGACCAGCGAAGGTTGTCAGGGATTGTGTGAAGACACGTGAAACTGCACATCCTCGTCCCTCATGGTGCTTGATGAGTGCACGCAGTTCAAGATCATCTCGTTGAAGTGCTCCCATGTTGTTCAAGGTCACCGAGCCGACAAAAACGTCATGTCGACGCTGTCGTCGGTGCGTTCAGACGCCAACTTGCACATGTAAACTCGACAAACAATCAGCGTCGCTGTGCTTGCGACCGGACTTGTAGACCAAACTCACGTCAAATTTTTGAAGTTGAAGACTTTACCGTGCGAAACGTCCTGAGGGACCTTTGAGGTTTGCAAGCCAACAAAGCCAGTGGTGGTCTGTTACCACTCAAAACGGGCTTCCGTACAGGTACGGGAGAAGTAGATAAGGTGTGCGGATTCAAACAATAGAAGTATTGGTATCAAAATCCATATACCCGGATATCAGAAACATATCGTAGATAGGATCGATGAGAAATCGGATACTTGGATATTGAAAATGTGTACGTATTCGCACACGGACCGATCACAGCGCAGGTGGGCGGGGAGTCTTCCCCCTCTCCCATGCCAGTAACAGGTCGTGGGCATCGGTGCCACGCCCACAGCGATCACCCACGTAGATGGCCCTGACCACACGGCGTTGGCCACGCGTGACCAATTAGCCAATCCTACCCCAACTTATTCACATATCAGAAACGTCTGTTTTTGATATCGGAAAAAAAATTGATCTTCGATAATCGATCAATAAATTCATCATCGACCGATGATCGATCATCGGACGATTGTCCTTCATCGCTCAATGGATAGGCCCATTGATGGTTGCCGATGTCTGTGACGTCATGTCACGTGACATCATGTCACTTTTACGGCCTGTCCCTCGGCTGGCGTCGAACCAGCGCCTGCCGAGGGGCAAGTGTCTCTTTCGTGCTTAGACGTCGTACGCCATCGTAAGAAATGCGAGGACTCGCCGCTTTGTTACGCTATGTTATGTGCAGATGATCGTTGGTGATACTCCTACATGGTGGCCCTTGAGGGCGCCGAAGCACCAATCAGCGTACTTAAAGCCCCTCTGCCTCGTTGACTCGTGGTAAAGTGTGGGGACACGCCGGTGGATGTAGACACGTCCTTGGTGATATTCCCACAATATATATCGAGTAACGCAACTAATCGCGTCCCTTGTGCGGCGCCGCCACACCAATCAGCGTAAGGAATTTCTCTCTATATATCTTCTCCATAAAGACTCCTTACCTTAGTTATGGAAGTGACACGACCGATTATCAGTCATCAAATAGCTGCCATTGTGTTTTTCCTTCAAATCATCTACATTATTGTCTTCGGACTTTCCACGTCTCAATCAAACCCATATGGCCACAGCCCACTCTAGACAAGCTTGACGGAAGGCATCGGATTTCAAAGATATTGAAACTCTGTTTTGTCGATATGCGCATGAATGAAAGTGTACTATCTCGATAACATCGGCATAAACTTGGACAAAATCAGACTCGCAACCTAAAACAATGTCTTATCGAAGCAGAATTTCATGTCTTGCGGAGACATGTCCTACATTTCGAAGACACTTGCAATATAAGTGAGTCGATATATCTAGGTTTGTGTCCATTCAATATGTATTAAATTAGACGATTGGTCGGAGGAAAGCCCTCGATGTATGGGATCATTTTAGATCACGACTCAACTTTGCGCCTCTTGGACGTTTTGAATAAAGGTAATAAAATACGCTACGTGTATGTGAGCCTCTTAAACAAATCTGCCGTCTAATGAAAGACTCAATGCAGTGTGAAGAACATGATCGTACATATTTTTAAATGTTTTCTTTATTTCTCAAAATCACTTGTCCTAACCCAACTGGTGTTAGAGGAATCGTAGCCTTTCCATTTCACAAGGCAGTGGAGGTCAGGTGCACGTCGTTTTCTCAAAATCTTCTCGATAATCCAGGCCTCCTTTTCGGAGATGAAAACACGCTGCAACGGGATCTTTTCTCACCATATTGACTAGATGATAGGTACTGTGCACACCTGATCGAGTTCGGTCCACGATAAACTCCTCGTCCATAAACAACTGCTTGTACTGCTTTCATAAGAACGTGACAGTCTTTCGAGATGCGCACATACTCGCCTAGGGAAGATTTAAGTATATTTACCAATCTGGGATTAGAGAACAAGTGAGAGAAATATTTCTGTCGGATTTTCTTGGGTAACATCGACAGGCATACGTGTTTTTGCCCGTTTAGAAGAGCCAATGATCGTGAACGATGGCGGCGTCAGGAATTTAAATTCCCCCAAAGTCCGGAGACATATTGACCTCAACTGCGCTTGTCGACATATAAAAGAAATATATCGCCGGCGCGTTTCTAGATACTCGCGATCAATTAATCAATCAATCCATTAATGCTTATTTTTTCCTTGTGCTAACCAACAGCTCGAAAGCCTACTGGGTTAAGCACACACACTTGAAATAAACACAAAACAGAAAGTTCTGTAAATATGCAACTAAATATGCACGCACACAAGCATGCCTGTATGCCAATTAAAAACACATGCATCATAATTATCGTACTTAGAAAGACAGGTTTGTACTAAAAATACCAACGTCAGTAAATTGCGTGTTTAAAACATATTTGCTACGATGTTAAAACATCGTAGCACACTATCGCAATTTAGTGAACAATTCGGAGAAAGAAACATTAAGGTCAAACCTGTCTACGACAAGCTATACACAGAAGGTAAACCGTTCTGGCATTGTCCCCAGAGTGACGAGGTGATTTTACTAAGGCATCTTCAGAACAACAATATGACTGTGCATTAGCATGAAGTAGCACGTAGCCAAATAAAAAGTCGATGTCTCACTCATTCTCGCTAATTTCTGTAGTCTTTTCTCTAAACGATACGATCTTGCTTCGGTCATTGACGATACCAATGCTAAGATTGTAGTAGGAACTGAAAAATAGTTAGCACCTGAAGTTAAAATGTGGAGCTTCTTCTGATTGAAGAATTCCATCACTTCCGGAAAGATCGAACGTTGTCGCAGGGGGGAGGGGTCCTAATTGCAGTTAGCAAATATATTACCACATCCCTCATTCCTGTTAATAGTAGCCTAGAAGTGTTGTAGGTTCGAATATAATTTGCTCACTCATGTCTTCTTCTTGCTGCCTGTTATCGCCCTCCGGGAAGAGATGGCGACTTTTCAGAGAAATGTTTTGAATGCATCGAATCTATTAAGTGTTCCTAGCCAGATTGTTGTAGTATGTTAGGAGGGGTGTTAACTGGAAAGTTAACAATGTTGTTAACTGGAAAGAAAGGCGTATTGAATATGCATGTTCAAACACCGTGAAGGCCAGTAAATTTCTGGATATAGCAAGCATTTTTTAACCTTAATCAAATTGTTACTAAACATACAAGGAACAATGCTATACTAGATCTTGTGTTTACGTCGTCTCCTCCATATATTACGGCAGTTGATGGTCTCGGCAAAATTAGTGACCATAACATTGCTTTTGTTGAAATGACACTCCCGATTGAGTTTACAGCTACGGCAGCAAAAATTATATATATAATGATTATTCTAAAGTCGACAAGGAGCTCTTGTTGCATCTTTTCAAAGTTTTGCGTATAAGTACTTAGAGAATTTTTAGGAAAGATCGCTTGAGCCAAACTGGAATATGTTGAAAATTGAGTTTAAGATACTAAAGTCAACTTTCGCTCCGAAAACCTTGCTAAAAACGAATGCTGAAGAGCCATGGTTCACTAACTGGTAAAAAGACTATCTAATAAGAAAAAAAACGTCTGTTTTCTAGAGCAAAGTTAAGTCATCTAGTTATAGACTGGTCAAAATATATTGAGTGCTACAAAAAGTACAGATCTGAAATTAGAAAGGCAAAAAATAAATATCACAAGAGTGACCTTCTAAAGTTATTAAAACCAACCCCAAAACCCTTTGGAAGACCATCGGTCATAAACAAGAGCGAACTTTGCCTAAGCTTTATAATAAACAAGGACAAGAGCTCTCCAACCATATTTCAGCAACCGTTTCAATTAGTATTTTGTATCTGTTTTCATTAAGGAACAGTTTCCTTTGCCATTTGATTCAATTTCTGTATCCCAACCGTACCATGTGAACCAGTCATCTTTACACAAGAAGGCATTTTCGCAATTATTGATCGACTCTCCACAAGCTCTGCACCTGGCGAAGACGATATATGTCCCAAACTTTTGAAGGTAACACGACTCATATCTTGTCATCTACTATATCTCATTTTCAAGCAATCTGTAGAGCTAATATACTTACCGGCGGATTGGAGATTTGGGAATGTTCTACTCATTTATAAATCTGGTGATAAAAACATCTCAATAATTATGGACGAATTTCACTAACAAGTGTACCATGAAAAATTATGGAGCATGTCATATATTCCCATATCTTTAGATACTTATCTGACCATCACATAATCTGTACTAACCAACATGGATTTAGAAAAGAGTTTTCGTGTGAAAGACAACTTTTTGAATTTGTTACTAATTTGCACGAAAACATCCACTGTTCCAGACCAACTGATGCCATATTTATTGATTTTGATAAGGCCTTTGACTCCGTACTTCACCAACGCATGTTGTACAAGCTTTATCAACTCAACATTCATCCTGTTATTATACAATGAATTTCCACTTTTCTTGAAAATCGTAAACAGGCTACGTATGTCGGAAAGGATGAGTCCTCTAAATGATCAGTAAATTCCGGAGTCCCTCAGGGCAGCGTATTAGGTCCGCTTTTATTTCTCATTTACATAAACGACCTGCCTCTTAGCTTAACATCCTCCATAAAACGTTTTGCAGATGAATATTGAACAAACGCGGCCAAATCAAGTTAAGAAATTTCAGTTTCCAGGGTTTTAAGATCCGGATTCATAAAGATCTAAATTGCTTTGTTATCGATAATACATGTTTACCTCCTTTTATTTTATGTACAGTCTCTGCACCAAAAAAATATTAAACCTAAGGCGGCAACAGTTTCTCTTTTATAAATATCCAAAATATCCAAAGGGCGGTTTCACGAAAGTTGCAAAAACGTGCGCATATGGCCACAGCGACCTTGTGATTTGTTTTTTTACTCAAGAGAAATTTGATTTTCCGGAAAAAAAGTTCGAGCATGTTTTTGCGGGGGCACGACAAGTCAAATATATGTTTTGGTAAAAGAAGAAAATGCGGATCGAACATTGTCGTTTGATCCTATTTGAAAACGCTCAATACAGGCAATCTCCGTCAATAGTAATTATTCTTTGTTTTAGGTATCTTTATTGTCAACGCGTTGTGCGGCCCTCCATCGGCGGCGGATGTATTGGCGCTCACAGGCGGCGCATGTTCAGGTTCTGCCGCGCCCTACCTCCTTCATCATGTTACCGCCAAGGTTGTAGGCTGATTTGTTTGCAAAGCCGCTCCGGTTGCTTCCTTTACGTTGCGTAGACGGAGACGCTACATGCCGGCTGTTGAAACAGGCACCGCGAAGCATGTTACAAGGTGGCGCCTCTCGATCGCTCCGGCCCATGGGCATTTTCGCGTCGGTTGTACGAATATGTATTAGTAATTTTCCCTTGAAAGCTACCCTCCACCTCTGTGCTGTCAATTTTTCTTTTCCTGACCACCCCGTAGCTTTTTTATGCTCTTTATTAATAATCAAAATGCGAAGGAAGGGTATGTGCACGCCCATATTTATGGCAACCGCGTTAGCGTCAATTTGGCCACATTTCTCACTTTATAACATCGAAGACACTCAAATATTGCATTATGTTTTTGCACACTCTGTTAGTACATTTTATAAACGTTAGATTCTGAGAGTTTAAGGAACATTAAAAACGGCCTTTATTAAAATGATTTTCAAAATAATACATATTTAGTAAAATTTTCCTGTGTGAGCAATTCTTGTAAATTTCTCCCGCTAACCAGGACAACAATATTTCATGCAACATGAACTATATAGAGGGTAACACACTGGCAAAATTTGAAGACCTTAGCTTTTATAGATTCGTAGAAAAATATTCTTTAAACCAGAGCGTCATTGCGCATTGTGCCGTGTTTGCGATTTTTTTCTCAAAATAACGCCCCTAATACTTGGTGATTAATACTTCCTGTCAATCCTTCATGTGCCTAATTTGTCAGTAAATGTGTCTAGGCCTGTAGCCAGTACTGTTTTTTGGGGAAGCCGCACGAAATGCCAACATGGCGGGATACGCAAAATGCGCGCGTTACTAAAGGGGGTTTACAATTTTTTTTTTTTTTTTTGCAAGGACATTTTTTTAGACAATGACTGGTTTTATTTTTTGAACTTGGAGCTAGCAAACTATTTTTTGTAGCGTGAGCTGCACTGGCCGAGGTTGAGCAGTTTCGCGTGGCTCGCATAATCAGCCGTGCTCCGTGCTGCGCAACCGCATGAGGAGCAGTGACGTCACACGGCCCACAGCTGGCGCGCCGGAGACGCCGCCGCCGCCGCGCGCGCCTCGCCGGTCTGCGCATGCGCGAGGAGCAGTGACGTCACACGGGAGCCGCCGCCGCCACCGCGCGCGCCTCGCCGGTCTACACTTTCCAGAGGAGTGCCGTCATAGCCGCGGCAGACGCACTGGCGGCGCCGCGTGCCCAGCTCTCCGCCTCCGTTGCGCAGTAGCCAAGTCTGACGCTGCACCGGAGCCGCTTGATAGCGCCTCTCATTGTGTGCGCGTAAGCTCACGCTACGTATAACCTGGCATAGCCGAGCTAAGCTACCGCAATATTTTTTTCATCAAAATTAAAAATGGTTAATGACATGGTTGTTCGATCTTATCTGAAAACGCCCCTCTTGTTCCGTGGACAGCCAGTTACCTGTCGCAGCGCAAGCAGTTGGTTGCCTTGAGTGGCGAAAGTTCTGGCATGTTAGATGTTTACTCAGGGGTGCCACAGGGATGGGTTTTGGGTCCGTTACTTTTCTTGGTTTATATTAATGATGTGGCGCTGTGCGTAGATTCAGCTGTTAAAGTGAGGTTCTTTGCAGACGACTGTGTGGTTTATACCACGGTAACAGTGGAAGAAAACCAGGAATTCTTAACTTATCTTTGCAGAATATACATCCTTCTTGTGAGAAATAGAAGATGCAAATAAACTACGTAAATATAACCGCCATCACTATTAGAAACGAGAAAACGACTCTGGATCAATGAAGAATACCATCATTTCGAAGTCCAACGACGTTGAGTACTTAGGGGCTACGATTATACATAACCTCAGTAGGGATACCCACATAACAAATGTTTGTGAATAGTGCCTTTCGCAAACTGGGGTTTCTGAGAAGAAAATTGAGGAACTTTACTCTGAAGACCGATCCTCCGGCATATCAGTCACTTGTCAAACGGGTACTTAAATATGGCCACATTGTATGAAGCCCCCCTCTCCTCCCTCTCCTCCCTCTCCCCCCCCCCCCCCCCCCTAGCGTACCTCACTGCCAGGATGAAGAGGGTTCAGAGGTTTGCGACGAGGTTAAGCTTTTCTAATTACTCCCAGTCAGATAGCTTCAACTTTAAGCTGACTGATGCAGCATTAGTGCCTCTTGGAGCCAAAAGGTCAGTGGCCACGCCTCCGGTTTTTGTACTCTCTTTACCATGGTAAAATAATATAACTCGTGAGGACTATCTAACACCTTCCTTTCATCATTCTAGGATAACAGATCACAACAAGGCAGCTAGACCTTATCAGAGTAATATTAATGTATTTAAGTACTCTTTACTTCCGTGTGCAAAAAATAGTTAAACCAGCTACAGTAGTCGGTAGTTAATAGCGCACCTGTCAAATCGCTTGTAGAGAGCCTTACTTCAACACCTTAAATGCGCACTATTACCACTATGCGCGCCTGACAAACTCATTAATTCCCTTAATTTGTTGTATACTTTTAATGGTCATTGTGAAGCAACTTTTAACCCGATGAAAAATATCAGTACAATTGATGTGTTCGTGTGTCTCGTGTACGTATCCCCACACGTGTTGGAATATTGTATAGTTCAAAGAATTAATAAATAAATATATATATATAAATAACACGCAGTCTGCTGCGCACACAAAACGTCTGGTGTACACACCAGGTAATCAAGAAAGTACATCACGCTGGCCTGGCCTTACAATAGGCTACGTAGTGTGTCATCCACACCGTTTGGTAGGCACACCAAGCTAGTGTGTTGTTTGCTTCAGCATGTCTGGTGGGCACACCACATGGTCTTGTGTTACACCAGGCTTTTATGGTGAATTTTATATTAACGAAAACTGGGTATGCTAGCATCTTCTTCTTTGACGTGACCCTGTTTTGGGGTTTTTGGTACGAACTCAGTTCAGTGTGTCCGTGTGTAATCCCAGTCTACTCTGCATTCATTATGTAGTTTCGATATTAAAATAATTATTTTTAATGTAACAGCTAGCACATTCTGAAAGAACAAAAACCCTTACATTTTGGAAAGGGTTAGCTGTTTATTGAGTCAGTCGTCTTGGTGCCCGAACATCTTGCACCATAGTTGGCATGGTTTCTGAATCCGCCGAAGTCCAATATATTTTTATGATTTCATTACCTCTAGCTTTGTATGGCCGAGGCCTCAACACAATGCCTGCAAAGCGTTAGAAGAACAATTCATTCATGAGATAAAGAAAACCCAACCAGGCTTTCTTTCAATTAAATCACCTTGTCATGTCACCAGTTTGGAGGAACTATTTCTACCGAAAACAATTAAAGCAGAAACCTAATAAGTTCCCCAATAAGTGATACTTTCGAATGGCTTTTATTAATCTTATCTTGCCGTTTAAGTGCCTGAAAATTTTAGATATATGACCCTGACAAAATTGTATGATGTACACAAAACGGCTACAACTTGCTTTGGCTGCTGTAATCAAAGGATGTTTCCTCTGAATTAAAAAAAAATATTTGTAAAGCAATATTTCCGGCAATTTGTGGTCCAAAAACCTAGGTATTTACTGCAAGCAACAGCTTTTATAGGCAAAACATAAATGGAATGCCAAACTAGAAGTGTAAAGGTTCATTCAGTGATCTGAGTTGCAACCTTACAAAAAAGATTTGCTCCATCCCACTCATGCAAGGGAGGTTGCTATAGAAAATATGATGCGTGACGAAGCCAAAAATGGACCTCGGGTAATTGAGAATGCACTGTTTGCATTATGTCACCCTGATCATAATTAAAGTTGCTTTCCACCCGACCAATCTTCTAGAATGGGCAGTTATTGGCAGCGCTGTCATTGCACAATTAAAAACAATAGGAGTCTGTGGCAATGTAAGTTCCTCTGCAACACTTTGACTCGCTAAAAATGTTATGGCTAAAGAAAACAACTATGATGAAGACAAAAATTTCAAAATACTAAGTGTGCCAGACTTAGAAGCCCCAAGCCGGATGGTTTTGATCAAGATTTGGTGAAACCTCCTGTCATTACAGCTCAATGAACATTAGTTTTCTCTATTAAAAGAGTCGGTTTTTCTGAATTCGGTTATCTTCAACTTGCAACATATTTGACATTGGTTGTAATTTTGACCATAAAAAAATTCCTTATTGAAACTTTATCTGGGAATGGGGAAGAGCTGAATTTTAATGAATCTTACAAGAGATGTGCAGCAATATCGAGTAGGAATGCTTCTGAATTTTCGCAAGTTTATTCTGGCAATATTGGAACCCAAGTACACTCTCATGCAATGACACTAACCAAGAAGCGTTTTTGTCACCCTGTAACCGAGAGGATCAAAACAGACTTTCACTTTCGGTCTCACCGCCAAATATTGATGAAGAAATTGTGAGGATCGCAATATTGTCATTGCCAATAATGCAATCCCCAAAATTTTATCATCATGGATTGCAATCCCCGAGTGAAAATATTCAAATACAGCTCATATATTGCTCATGAGTACTACGTGAGCACTTCATTTCAGCTCGTGAAAATCAATGTCTTGACATGCATTCGGATCGGGGATCGTGCCCTATCGCTGTGTTGACGGGAATAGCGGAACCTGAAATCCATGTGGAACCCAGAACGTGCCCTGTGCTTTGCCAATCACAACGAGGTGTTATGATGAACGTTGACAGCATATACTCATCTTCAGGTTACGTGGTCACTCGCTATGGCTGCAAGTTAGGGAGAAAATGCTCCTTGCTTTTCGGAATGTTTTATTATTCTACCCCTGCCCCGTGTGTACAAAAAATACTAACTGCCCTTTCATAGATTATGAATGTAAACAAATAATTTTCAACAATATTAACTGAACGTATAAAAGTGTTGCATCGCCCCTTTAACTAGACGACACACAACAAAATGCACAAAAGGCGACTCGAAGAAACTCTTTCCACTAGTTCACTTCCGCTTGCAACCATTTCATTAACATAACTTGTTCCCGAACCCTACATCCTTCAACTATAAACTCATAGATTATAGAAGCTGAAATGACGAAGCAACTGAAAGACAGCAATGGCACCTCCCCGAAGCGAAACATTGGACTAGCAACGAGAGAGGAGAGATAGCATGTAGACGAGATGGCAATACATCTTGGTAAAATTAGCACAAAGGCAAGGGAGGGAGGAAGTACAGACAACACAGAGAGAGCGCTACTTACAACTGGCGTTTAATACTGTGAGAGAAAGGGAAAGAAGAAGTACTGATATTTAAAAGAGAGACACAGGAATAAAAGCACGAGAAATTGTCCGTGAAAGATGGAGCGGAAGGGAACGAGAAATAACTTCAAAAAAGAACGACGAAAAAAAAATGAGGATGAAAAAAGGGGTAAGTTTTAAGCTTGATGCCTGGACAGGCTGTCCAAAAAGACAGTGGCCTCCAGCACACCGGGGAAACCTTGGTTCATGATCTGAATTGCGAACACTTTTCCCGGTGATCATGTCACAGTTCTTTACATTCTTTCGCCTGGGCCGCACCCCACACGGCGCCGGCCTAACACCTCAGGGACACAGATCAAGGTATTGCCGTTCTTTCTCCAATAGGGCCACTGACGGAGCACTGCTGCATACACCAACTCTTTTCATAATCATGTGCGCTTCGTAGATTTCCCTTCTTCATTTTTCTCTGAAACGCTGTAACACTTTTGAGCTGTTGAACAATGAGGTGCGTCGTCAGTCCAGAACCTTCACCGCGCTGGGTGCCCAGCAGGTGAAGCCTTGAGCGCGAGGTCATGCTCTCTCAATCTGGCATTGATGCAGCGACCCGACTGCCCCACATATACTTTTTCACATTAAAAGGGTTTTTCGTAGACTACTCCATTGAAGCAGTTCACATACTTGTGTTGATGATTTAAATTTGCATCCGACATTTTCTTCAGTTTTGTTGTTTATTTTCAGGAAAAGACTTTTGAGTTTATAGTGTACCGAGAGTGCTACCTGAACCTCGTACTTTGAGGCTACTTTTTTGAAAATATGTGACAACCGATACATGTAGGGCACAATAGCAAGACACCACCTCTTTTCTTTGTTTCGTTCTCATTTTTGTAACGTGAGCAACCGTTCATCAACATCAAAACGAATAGTATCGGGAAATTCTCAGCACTTTAGTTGCTGTAATTGCGCTTCAAACTTCTTCCCGATTGAATGTTCACCTGACTTTTCTAGTGCAGTACTGAGGCAACTAGGGGCAATGGATGTTTTTATGATGTTAGAATGAGATGAATCATACGGTAAAAGTATTTTATTTGAGCCTGGGGAATACATCCAAGAGGTGTGATTGTCCAGGAACGATAATTTTAGTTCTAGAACTGAAGGATGGAATTCTCCGGTCTCTCTTCGGTGAACTTGCAACGATATGCTTGTTCCACGAATGAAGATCGTGTTAGGCTGATTATCTGCTTTCTGTTGTCAACAGGTCGTTCTTTAATAAGAAGGATAAGGTAATCATCCACGTAGCGGAAAATGTGGGAGACATGGGCGTCGCAGATCGTGTTGGCTATGGCCCTGTCATGTTTGGCCAGAAACATGTCGCATATGACAGATGCCATGCACGCCCTTATGGATATTCCTTTCTTTTGTATGAATGGAGCATCGTTGAACGTGACAACGGTGGCCAACAAGTAGAACTTCGAAAGCTCTATAAAAGATTCAACCTAAATGCCAGATTGGTTCTGAAAAGAGATGGCCCCATTTTCCTCGGTATTTCTCTTATTGCGGTGAACAGTTAAAAGAGTGGGGTGGAATAAAAAAAATCTTCAACATCCAGGGAAAATCTATAGCGAACTGTCGTGCTGCTTTGCTGCAACTATTTACCTAGCTCTTCAGAATTCTGTACTTGAAAATGATCTGTCAGTTGAAGTGTAGAAAGATGACGGAGGAGGAATCGCGACGTATTTGCCTGCCAAGACACTCGTTCAGTAACAATATCACGAAAGGGACATCCCTGCTTGTGTGTCTTTCTTGTAAAAAGCATGTCAAATTTGTGCTTTTCGGATGCGAGAATAAGCTTTTTCAATGTGCCAAATCAAGTTTATTGCACAATTGAAGGGCATTGGCCTTGAGGTTTTTCTCTGAAGCCTTGTAACTGGTCGAAGCTCTTGTCTATGGCACACACAAATTTTCTATGACGCTAGGCCTATTTATTACAACAAAGCCTCCTTTTTTGTCGGATACTAATAGGTTTAGATCATTCTTTCTGATATGATCTACAAGAGGAAAAATCTTCGTCTTGCTTTACTGAAAGGGATTAGCATTTAGCGAATCCCTTTCAGGAAAAGAGACGGCGTCCTGCCATTTTACCCTACGTGCATCGCTTGTCACATAATCTGAAAAAGTAGCCTCAAATTCGAGGTACAGGTAGCAATTGCAGTACCCGTTAAACTCAATAGACTTTGCCAGAAAATGAATAACAAAACTGAAAAAAAAATTTTAGATGCAAGGTAAATCGTCAACACAGGTATTTGGGCTGCTTCAGTGGAGTGGTCTACCAACTACCCTTTTCACGTGGAAAAGGCTGCGGGGCAGTCGGGTCGTTGCATCAACACCAGAATGAGAGAGTATGACCTCGCGCTCAAGGCTTCACCTGCTGGATATCTAGCGGTGCACGTTCAGACTGCCAATGCATTGCATTGTTCAACAGCACAAACGTGTTGCAGCGTTTCAGAGAAAAAAGAATTTGGGAAGTCTACGAAACGCACATGACTATGAAAAAGGGAGGTGTATGCATCAGTTCTCCGTCAGTGGCCCTATCGGAGAAAGAACGGCAATACCCTGATCTGTGTCTCTGAAGTCTGAGTCCGGCGCCGGGTTGGGTGTGGCCCAGGCGAAAAAATGTATAGAATTTTGACATTATCACCGGGAAAAGTGTTCGCAGTTCAGATCATGAACCAAGGTTTTCCCAGTGTCCTGGAGGCCGCTGTCGTTTTGGACAGCGTAGCCAGCAATCAAGCTTAGATCTTACCCCCTATTTCTTCCCCGTTTTTTTTTGTCTCTTTATTTTTGTATTGTTTTTTTTTTTCGCTCCTTCTTTCATTGAAATTTCTCACATGTTTATTCGTGTGTTTTCCTCTTTTAAGTGTCAGTGCTTCTTCTTTGTCTTTCTCTCGCAGTATTAAACGCTAATTGTAAATAGTGCTGTATCCTGTATCTACATTCTTCCTCCATTGCCTTTGCAATAATTTTACAAAGATGTATAGCCAACTAGCCTAGCAGATGATTTTAATACAAATGGCAATGTCATGCTGTCGACACAGCCTGATCGTGGTTGAGAACTGTACACCATTGCTGCTCGTTTACTGCTTCGGTGTTTATTTGAGTTGCTATCATGTATGCCTGTTGAGACATCGTACCAAAATATTTGACCGGGTCAAAGATAACAGGCCCAAACAATGGAAACAACAATATTTATTTATTTAATTATTTATTTTATTTAATATCGTACATTCAAGGCCCGGAGGCTCTACAGAGAGGAGTGGGTGATGCAGATGAAATCGTTGACAAGCTTCTTGAAATATGTGGCGTCCTCGATGGACACGATGGAGGCAGGGAGGTGGTTCCAATCGTTAGATGTGCTTGGAATGAAAGAGTGAAAATAGATTTTCGTATGACATGTCAGCGTTCCAACCTCACACTGGTGATCGTTGCGAGGTGACACATATGACGCATGAAAAAGTTATTTTATAATTAGGTTAGTATATTAGATTTTATGAAAAAGACAAAGACGAAAGTATTTACGGCGTAAAGCGAGGTCAGGTAAGTCCAAAATTGTCTTCATATATAAAACGCTAGCAGCACGAGAATGATTAGAAAGGATAAAACGGGCTGCTCGGTTCTGGAATGATTCGAGAATGTGTGATAATGTTACATGTCCCGAATCCCAAACGGAACAGGCGTATTCGAGTTTTGGCCTGACTGAGGTTTTATATAATTGCAGTTTGACCGGAAGATTAGCGGAACGGAAGTGGCGGCGCAAATACCCAAGCATACGATTAGCAATATTAAAGACATAGTCGACTTGCATGTTCCAGGAAAGATTATTAGTGATATGAATGCCAAGATAGCTGTATGAAGCAAGAGCATCTAATGGTATATTATTAAGGATGTACAGGGTGTCACAAAAGAAAATTTACACGGTCTTTTTTACCGCAAAAATAAACTAGGCATCGCCGAACGCTTATTCTCCGCCCAAAGGTAGAGCTAGAGGTCACAACCAGGTGCCAAAGTTTCAGCCCGACCCGATAACTTAATCAAAAGTTATAATTGGTTTTCTGAAAATTTCAATGGGAAAATGGAGCCCATTTTTGCCCGTTTTTGGTTTCTAGTGCCATAGAGCCCCATGTGTTTGAAAACTCCGTCGGCCACCATTTTCCCATTGAAATTTTCAGAAAATCACTTATAACTTTTGATTAAGTTATCGTATCGGGCTGAAACTTTGCCATCTGGTTGTGACCTCTAGCGCTACCTTTGGGCGGAGAATGAGCGTTCGGCGATGCCTAGTTTATTTTTGTGGCAAAAAAGAGCGTGTAAATTTTCTTTTGTGACACCCTGTATATAGCAGGGTCAACGTTTTTATAGAGTCGGGAAACACGCATGCTTTTACGTTTAGTAACGTTAAGCTTCATTAGCGATTCGGCGCACCAGGAAGAAACTACACCGAGGTCTGACTGTAATAAAGCACAATCTAGGGCATTAGTATTACGCGATACAGTACACGATCATCCGCGAACGATCTAATTGACGACACAATTTGCGATGGGAGGTCGTTAATGTAGACTAGAAACAAGAGAGGCCACAGGACAGATCCCTGTGGTACACTGGACGTTACAGGAGTAGTAGAAGAATTATGCACATTGACAGAAATAGATTGTGAGCGGTTAGATAAAAAAAAAACATTTAATCGAGCCTAAGATGTTAGAATCAATATTAAGCTTACTCAGTTTCAAAAGAAGTAGGTCGTGTGAGACAGAGTCGAAAGCCTTAGCAAAATCTAAGAAAATGCACTCAACTATTAGCCCGGCATCAATAGCAACTAACAGGTCATTAGTAAATGATACGAGCTACCCTATTAAAAAATGTCTTTGAGGCCTACTAGGATTTCCTGTGAGGGCCTGAGAGGTTTTAGGATATCCTGAAATGTCTGATGGGCCCACCAGGCTCCTGTAGTTGGTCTGTGGGGCCCATCAAGATATCTTTCTGAGAGGTGTGCGTTCTTTCAGGGTCGTTTTAAAAGGTCTGTGTGGCCTTTCAGGGCCGTTCTAAAGGGTCTGTGAAACCCACCAGACATTATAGGGAGGACCTCGCAGAATTCATTCGAAGACGGTAGTGCGTAAACGTGCTGTGTCGCTCTCTATATTGGTTCATTGTGTAGACGAAGCGAATATTGCTTTGATCGAGACTCATTGACTGCAAACGATGCCCACATATAGCCGCACATTGAGAACAGATAGACGTTTATCAAGCTAGCTTTATCAAACAATCTCACCTCAAGAATTCGGCGCTGCGAGTTGGCCACCCAGCGACCCAGGCTCCCGCCCAACAACTAAGTAAGCCAAGCCGGTCCGGAATGTGCGACATATGCGACGGATAACAGACGGACTTAGACGTATTGCTTATTTTTACTTACATTTCCTAGCACCGTCTGCGTTTATACAGCGTTTCAATTTTTACGAATTCAAGATCCACCAGCGCGTGATTGTTGCCTCAGAAGCAAAACGTTGAAAATGCCATTTATTGAGAAGTTGCCGGCATAAGATCGCGGCTTTCAAACGTGTCTTCGGGCTGCCGAAGCGAATCTATGGCCGCACCCCCGCACTTTGAAGATCTCTCCTTATCTTTGGGAGAGGAGATTTGTGACGACGCAGACCACGGCATCCGGAATGCGGAGTGCCTCGAAAGCAAAGTAGTCTGGTTTTACCAACGCGCGACTGGGAGGGGCGCCTTGAAATCAGAGTCGGCGTGACATCCCCGCGTCCGGATTGGTCAATTTGCTTGCGCTGGCAACGGTCTTAGGTCGGCGCGAAAGTCTTTGTTCCTGTTGGTTGCTGACGCTCGGTGAGCTCGTGCGAAGGCGCTGTTTGTGCGAATGAAGTCTGTGGATTCCTGCGGCGACTTTCCTCGGCAGGTTCTTCGGGGGTTTGGGCGGCATGGGGCTGTTTTCGGTATCTGGGTGGTGCACACGGATGGCCCAACTCACCAGGACTCGTGCGTCTGAGAACGCCGCCACGCTGAAGGTCGGACAAGCGTCGTCGCCCTGGGCCGAAGCCGCCAAGCGATCCGCCTCTATACCCTCGAGTGCCGCAGTGGGCCGGCAGCCACTGGAAGGCATTTCTCCATTCTTAGCGCTGCAACATGATCGCCGCGTTCGCCGACTCTCCGGTGAGCGGTTGTGCACGCTCCAGGTTGGCGAGCTGGGTCAGTGCCGCCTTCGAGTCGCTCAGGATTACCAGGCGGTAGGGCGCACTCTCTGCTTCAGCCAAGGAGAGTGCCCGGCGAAGCGCCGGCAGCTCGGCTGTCACCGAGCGTGCAAAGCAAAGGCGCTCCGCTGCTCGTGCTCCGAATTCTGTCAACAACGCGCTGCGGCTGTTACTGTGCGTGCTTCGTAGTCGACGGATTCGTCCGTGTAGCATCGCGCATATCCCTTGAAATGCTCTTTGTGCTTTGGACCCTCGAGGTCGGTGTTAAGTTCCACTCCGAGCGGTGCATCTGTTCTCTTTTATTAGCTTAACTACCTTACGTCTCAGGAATTCACCCAGTGGCATTGTGAGTACCTCGAATATATATATATATATATATATATATATATATTCGGTCTGATCACTTGTCTGCAGCTGCTTGCGCACGGGTTTGAGTAAACGCTTACATACATTTTCATTTGTCGCGGCTTTCCGGGAAGCTGCATTTTTAAGGTGTGTTGGCTAAGGGGTTACGCCGCAGGGCTGAAGTCTGATGTCTTGAAGTCTGAAGTTTTGAAGCCTGAAGTCTTGAAGCCTGAAGTCTTGGAGTCTGAAGGGCTAAAGTTTGAAGTGCTGATATCTGAAGTCTTGAAAGTCTAGTAGGGTCCCATAACACATCACGGCTGAAAGGTCTTTTTTCAGTAGGGTATGTTTCACAACCTTCGGAACCAGTGTCGACATTAAGTAAAAAACGAGTTGGACACGAGACATGCAACAAGGTGAGAATAAATGAATGTTCAAGTAATTTACACGACACACAAGTAAATGATATCGGCCTGTAGTTAAATTGGTAGTGAGCAGTACCTGATTTATGCAAAGGAACCACCTTCCCTACCTTCCAATCCTTGGGCAATGTGCAACACCACAAAGAATGTGAAAACATTTCGGAAAGAATCAAAGATGAATAGGTGGCGGTGCTCTTCGGGAACTTTGAATTAATGCCGTCAATCCCAGGACACGCGGAAATTTTAAGCGTCTGAATTAAGCAGTCGACACCAAATGAATCGATACTAACAGTAAACACATGACTAAAATTAGCGCTGAAAACAGTTGGGTAACATTAGCAGTCGTGTGGGAAAAATAAAAAGCGAGCACATCATTCAGGACATGGAACAATCATTTAGATCTAGAGGAAAATTATTTTCATCACAAAGCTGAACTGCACTGGATCTATTACCGCTGACCACGCTCCCAATATTTTTCTTGGGTTATCTTTTAAAAGAGAACAAAAGTGTACAACTATAAAACTCATGCTTTGATTGTGCGACAGCTTGTTTATACTCCCTATCAGCAGCTTCGTAAGCGTGCCAGCGCTCAGCACATTTTGTTAATTTTGCGCGCCGAAATAACCGTTTTTTTTTATTTCGCTGACGCTTAAGGCGTGCGTTAAACCAAGGTGCCTGTCAATTATAGCGGATGCGCTTCAGAGAAATGTACTGGTTAGTTAGGTAAATCACTTTTTTGTTTGAAGAAAGACCACTTTTCTTCAACCGTTCGCGTATGAAAACGTCATAAGTACTTGGTTAGAAACGCGCCTAATTCATTATTAATTGAAACAAAATCGGCAATTTTGTGGTCGCGAAAAGTCTTAAATGATTTACATAAGAAAGCAGGTGCCTGGAGGCCAAACTAAATAACACAATGATCACTTAAACTTGGTCAATACTTTAAGAGATACACAAGCTCAGGGTTGTATTGAGAATGACGTCTAATACATTGGAAGAATGAGATGAACATTGTGTAGGCTCATGCACAAGTTGCTTTAAATTAAAATTAATACAAAGGCTTGGAAACGAAAAAGCCTGTGATGAGTGATCATTTATTGCGGGAGTGTCGCTTTCCAGTTGATAGTGGGAAAATTAAAATCACCCAGTAGAGGCAAAGCCGAAACAGAAAACCGTACTACCAGTCTATTTAAAACAACATGAAGCTTAGAGCAAAATGTATTAGACGAAGCGGGAGGGTTGATACCAGGCGGAAAAAATAAGATCCTTGTTGCTGACATGTACACGGGCACTCACAAACTCCAAAGATATGTTTAGTGGTACAACGCTCGATATTATAGAATCACGAACAGCGATAAGAACACCGCCACCTGAGCCCGAGTCACGATTGAAACGGTAAAATTCGTACATATCTTCACACTTTTTCGGCAAAGTTTCATGCTTATTGGATAGTATTCGTCTTATTGGTTAGTATTCGTCTTATTCGTCAAAGTTTCATGCTTCGTTATTGATGTAAATCAGTGAAGGCCAGAGTGACATGGGGTTAGAGCCACAGTAAAGGCTACAAACGTTCGGAGAGCCGCAGAATAAAATGATGGGGGGGGGGGGTACTTTTAAGAAGAAAGTATATAAGGGAACAGTCCTTTTCGAAGGTGACGACTGTAATTGTAAACTACTACAAAAAATTAAAGGAAGATCTATTGGTGGGTCTTTAGAAAATACGTTAGCATGACACTTGGGAAACGCAACCCACGCCCTCCTTTGGGAAACGCTAACGCTGACCCCTTTTCTGTTTTGGCTTTATCTTCTGGCTTTCTATTTTGCTTCCTCTCAGTTTTTGCTGCCTCTTTTTGGCTTCGTTACGGGGTCAGTGTTAGCGTTTCCCGAAGGGGGACATCTGTGGTGTTTTCCATGGGTCATTTCAACGCATTTCCTAAGGATCCACCAATGGACATTCCTTTACTTTTTTTTTTGCGGGTTTGCGCGAGACGCAGGTTGAGGCGAAGCGGGCTCCCTGAACCCGCTTCGCCATAGCCTGCGTCTTGCGCTAGCCCGCGTCGGCTTGCCATTTCTTGCTCGGCATTTCGGCCAGCCGACCATGACGCTGCTTCCGCTCCTGTGTCTCATTCGCCTGCAAGTTCAGACTCACCCTAGCATCCGCTCGCGCACTGGCTTCCACCTTGTGATGTCGCCCCCCTCTCGGCTTTCTCCTCCACTACTCTCCTCCACTCTACGTAGCGCGCTTCCCTTTTCACTGTTTTGTCCGAACACGGACGCCGTCAGCCTTTCCCTGTGACGTGGGTACTAATGCTAACGCTTTAATAACCCCACAACAGAACGTTTCTTCAACCACTAAGCAAAAATGAACGCCTGGTTCGCTAGCTAGCCACTGTCCCTGACGCCCGTTATGCGTATACCGTTCAAAATTATATCTGTAACAATAAAGGAATCAGGGCCGCTCGACACATCTAAGTGTCAAAACGCAGTCCAGTTGTATGTACGTAGTTTAGAACAAAACAAGACTGTCACCTTTTTTTTTTTAATTCTAAAACTTTTTTTTTCTTTTGGTAGGGGAAAAAGGGGAAAAAGTAGGGCAAAAAGGGGCACGCTTTCCAGAGAGCCTCGAGCCGCTTTTGGACCTACGAAGAGCCGCATGGGGCTCCCGAGCCGCAGTTTGGCCAGCTTTGTTGTAGATCCTTCCAGTGTAAACTTTTCGTTCCCTTTAGTCAAAACAATATATGTAGATATCCCAAAAGGCACACACGTAATTTTTAAAATGTTCTCATACTTCCAAATAGGATGATTATTTTTATGCAATATTTACGGCGAAACCCTGCACTAATGACTGATTGAATTAGCATGAACGTTTCAGACAAATAAGGATTGTTATTTAGCTGTGTCAATATACTTTATCAAAAGTAATAACTGTGTCCCATTATGCAACTCTATTGAAATAGTTTTGACCGAATAGAAACCCCACAATCGTGTATCAAGAGCAACAATAGAGCTTGAAAATGTCTTGAACAGGCTTTTCAAATGTTTGACTCCCAGTTCTCGGCCTACATTTTTTTCTTTAGAAACAAGTTTATGTCTGTCTGTTTTTAGAAACTTGATGGAGTGAACGATGCTTCTGTATTTCCAAGAGTAAACGCTCAAGGGCATTATCGGTTGTTCCTTTAGTCAAAATTTTATAGGAGTTAGCACGCTGGTTCTTTGTTTTTCCTGTTCTTTGGTATGTTAAAGGTTGTCTACACTACAAGGTAGCAATATCTCTGAAAGAATTAACTTTGCAGATTGGTTAACCATTGTTGTAAAAATGTCTTCATTCTCTCTCTGTTTCGTTTTTTGGGTCGCCTATTTTTTGTCCATTAAAGGGGCGGTGCAATGATTTTATGATTAAAAGAATTTGCATCTTGTCATTTTTAAGTTGTTTATCGTGTCCCGGAGGATAGAGAAAACACCTCCTTCATTAAAAATGTCGCGATTCCGCTGCACAATCGCAAAGCAAAAGTCGAGCTTTTTCGCCCACCTGCAGCCCCAAGTGGCAGCCGAAGGAACTACGGCGAAAAGATTACGTGACCTCGCTCGGCTCTTAAGCTGCAGCCTAACGCCCGCTAATGTCAGCAGAGAGAGGGAGAGGAAGCGTCCTCCGAAATAGCACAGGGGAACCTACACGGCACTCCGAATGACGTCACTGGGAGTGCGACGCGGTGTGACCCTGAAGACTGGGAGTGAGTTGAGGGGGGCCAGAAATGCCAATCTTTATCTTTTTTTTACGCAACAACTAGGACACGCAGGCGAAATCGGTTTTCTGTTCGTTACTTCAGAAGTGTCAGAGGGCAACTTCCACAAATCTTTGAACGAAGTCCGGAAATCGTTGCACCCCCCCCCCCTTTAAATCCAGACTTCTCTGCGTGAGACTTATCTGCGTTTTGGTCCTTTTCAGAGAATCAGTCCTGGAATAATTCACCTTATTTAACTCTCACCAGCTAGTTCGCACCCTCGATTTTTGTCGCTAAGAAATTTCTGTATCAGCTACACTTCTAGGTAAAAGCATGACCAATGGTCGTCCAGCAGTTGCAAGCGCATAGTTAGTTCATAGAACAGAAGGAAAACATACTTTTGTTTACTAGGGTTGATAATTGTGCTACTTGATAGATCATTGAAAACGCGAAGGACACAGGAAAGAGAAGAAAAACATACCACGTAGCTATGGTATTTTCATCTCTGCCTCCTTGTCCATGCCATTGCATTTTTTTTTTAGTGATGCATTTGTTAAAAACTTTTTGTTCAGAATAATTTCTTGTAGGGGCACACTGTAATGGCCCACCAGCTATGACGTTCACTTTAGGGGCAGCTCTCACTTCCTCATGGCCGCATCCTTGACAAAGTGCAGGGTGGACATCTTATCACACTCCTGAGCAGTTCTCCAGGTTTCCACAGGCTTCAGGCTGCCAGTCAAACTTAGTCAGGCCAGCTAACCCTGTGGGAAATGTCCAATTGGGTCGTTTAGACATAAACACCTATGTTTTACGTCCCTCTAAAACAAACAGAAAACAGAGCAAAGCAAATTGTTAAACTCTTTTTTAATAGATCTTTTATTTTGATGAGAATATAGGTATAAGTAACACTCTACTATACAACCAGTGATTCGCCTTATTTAGAATTATCACTTTTTTATATATCTTCGAGCTTATATGAAAACATTGAATTTAATGAGTAGAACAGATAAGGTTTCCATGAAATACCCTGTATGTTAACTCGACATTACCTGATATCACACAGAATAAGTAGTGCACGGTAAGAATGTGCCTCAACTGTAAATAAAACTTATTTATTTTTCACATTTATTCAATTATTTGATCAATTAATGAAAATATTGTGAAGGTTCATAAAACTGTTAGTGACACACGATTAAGCATATTACGTTATATATGTGGGGTTGTAATTACTGGGAATCCTATATCGTTAGAAATGCAGGAACCAAACCTAATATTAAAGCTATTTTATTAACTTTTTATCGTGTCTGGCACACAAATAAATGTCACAGGCTGAAGCCAGAAGCTGACATCAAGCTGCGAGATACTAAATATTTATGAAGTAATTTAAAAGTGCAAGATCTGGTGTACAATGCAAACAAGTAATATCCTCTAACAGAAAGGCAGCCGCGAATATGTTATAGCTGTTAGATAAGTATGCTGTAGAAAGCTATTCCCTCCAATGAGTAACGAACTGACACTATATCCAAAATAAGAAAAACAAACAGTTGTGATACCATTTTTAAAGTATAAGGCAACCTTCCATCAACACGCTTGCCGTCAAGGGAAGCTCGCTCCAATGAATCTTATTGTGTGACTGCCATGACGCAGGAACGTTGGAACAGTATACAGGCTGTCATTTCAGTGAACTTAGGCTAGGATCCTTGCAACTTATGTCAGCTTCAACTTGACCAGAGCGGCATCTAGCATACATTGAGACTGATTTATACTTTATATTACGGAAAGAAACACATCATACAATATGTAAAACAACAACAACTAAAATTCCCAACAAGGATGGTTGGTCAACTGCTAATGGTATTTCCCTATCTGCTGAGCGCAAGGCAGAATGTTGCAAAACACGAGTTTATCAAGACATATACCATTAATTGGATGCCATCGCTGCAGCTGTCATGGCTGACCACACTTGCCACCACGTCCGGTAGATGCACGAAGAATATTAAAATGTTAAAAACCTGGTCAGCCGCCGTGTGCCCATAAGTTCAAAGAAATGCAAAGTAGCATCCCTCAGATTCAACACAAAAAAATTTAAATAACTAGCTGAGCGAATTTAAAATATAGTTACCTAGCCCTGCTAGAAAAAAAATCTTAATGACAAATATGGAAAACCACTATCCATTATTAAGAAGCAATATTGATAGGCAGTGAGAGGTTAAGGTTAAATTGGAAACGCCTGGCACCTCTTTCCACATTAGCAGAGCGAACGCTAAAGAGGAGGTCGCCTCCTCTCCAGCCTTCGCTCTACTATAATGGAGAGACGTGGGAGGAGCTTCCATTTTACTTTTAGAAATTCACTGACTATAATTAGGGAAGCAGAAATTCTTTATGGTGACCCAGTTTCGTGACGCTTTCTGTAGCTGGGTTACTACATTTAATTTATGAGTGCAAAACTTTACATAGTTTCTAAATGCAAATATATCTTGTCTCTATTTGTCTCTCCAGGGTGTTTATTCTCTGCAATAAAAGGAACTCTGCAAACTTTTTCGCCATATTCTAATATCCATTACATCCTCGAAAGAATGACCACCAGATCACATTAATTCGGCAAAAAATATTCGTGCAACTTTTTTATTCACAATTCTCATAACCGTACACATCGGAAGTTGAAAAAAGTAGATAGCTTCTTTGTGGTCAAAAATATTACCACGATAAACCGTGACAACAGAATCCTGATGATAAATTCATTGACGCTCTTCGGTCTCTTTTGCTTTGCGAGAGACGGAATGGAATTATCTTTTGGGTTGCCCTGGCAGACTTCTTGTCCGGGTAAATTTTCGCATTATTTACGCGTAATTATTTCTCCGTAAAAAGAAAATTTTGTGTGAAATCGGTCTAGGCGGCCATTTCCCGAAAATAGAGCGCATACTTGATCTCGCAAATACTGCAAAACCTGCCGCATATTTCACAACCGAAAGTGTTTTAGGGTTATTTGCACACTTGCGCCACCGCTCTTTAACTCACGCGGGAAAGAGTGAATAACAACCAGAGCACTCACTCTGAGAATGGAAATCAATATTATATGCGAAAGCAATATACACTGTCTTATGTCTCGATATGTGCTACCAGATAACTCTCTCAACTGCTATGTAAAAAAAACGAAAGTTTATAGAGTTTTCGTAAATCTTACGCTGAGGAGAGAGGGCCCAGAGTGCGCGTACACGATCCATGCTTCAAAGTGGCCACACAGGTTACCAGTAGCAATGAATAGCTGAATAATACGGTCTACTAATAATATTTTAGCTCGAACGCTGTAACGATAGAGCGGTCCAGTTTTCTATCTTCTCAGTTCCAACAGCTCGCAGAGGTGGCTGAAGAGTGAAAACACGCGCCGTCGTAACAGCGAACACGTAATTTTTTGCACGACCGCCGCGTCAATGCAATGTAGGATCGAAACCATTGAAACCCGCCGACAAAAAAATCAGTCAGTCACATGCGGCCGCTACCATCAAATTTCAATATTTCACAAGCTTGCAAGGTGTTACATAGGTCGACATGCACTAATCGACTCCACGGATAAGTACTGAATGTTCTGAAAGGATGTCGCAGATAATATCTTACTTTTAAATCTGTCAAAACTTCCCCAGAGATGCAAATCGTATCAGGCGGCGCCATGCATAAATCTGAAATATGGATTATCATTTACTGGCTTCGGCTACGGCCAAGAAATTGCTTCAAAATAACTGCTTAGATAGGTGGCACCACGGAGGCGCTGCTCAAGAGAAGAAACCGTACTACATACGGTACTTTCGGTATAGTTTCCGGGCAATTTCAAATGCAATTCTTGTGTGTGTGCGTGCGTGCGTTTTGACTTGCATTCGTGCTAGTGTCATGTCTCTGCGATCGTTCGTGTGCTTGTGTTCGCGTGCGTGTGCATGCACACGCACGCACGCGTGGCATGTATACGTCGGTGCGTGTGCGCGTGCGCGCTTGCGTGCGTGTAACTGTGTGTCCGCGTGTGTGTGTGCACTGTGTGGTCGTGTGCTTGTGTGCGCTCGCACCTGCGTGTGTATGTGCGACTTGTGTGCCTGTGTACGCGAGTGTATCTGTGCGTTCGTGCGTACGCGGGCCTTTGTGTTCTTTATTTTTCGTTTTGGTCGTCCTTGCATTAAAGGCGTCAAGAAAAGAAATAACTACTGGATCCTAATCTTTTTTTATTCATTAAACCATATATGCGTTGATTTATACGCTTTGAGGCGAGATAGTGTTTTTGAATTTTACCAACCGTCTTTGGAAAACGTATTTTTAACAATACGAGGAACTGTGTTGGACACGCTAGCGAGGTCAGTGGGTTTCCCCCTCCCCCCGCTAGCGTTGCGTTCATTTTATCCTCTCCCACCTTCCTCTCCCTCGCACTACCTTCTTGAGTTGTCACCGACTATAGGCTGGTGTTGTGAGCACACCACAACACACTACGGTGGCCCGGTGCTTGCACTAGGACAATCTTCTGGTGAGGTGTGCACACCAAAAACGCATTGGGGTAATGTACACACACAGACACATTAGAAAAAGTGATGTTTACACCAAGACGCACCAGGACACAACAAACCAAACTGGAGGATTTTCCAGAGCGCAGCTCTAATGGCATGTTCACACTGGAAGCGGATCTGCAAACGCGAAGTGGATCCGCGCGTTCTCAACCGCAAATCGGCTGGGATCGAGCGGTTGGAGCGCGTTTTTGCCAACCACTTCGGGACCAATTTCTCCCAACCGCTTTTGCGAAGCGCGAAGCGGCAACCAATCGCAACGCGTCGCAGACGGTAAGTTGATGGCTTTCGAAACAAAATGGCAATTGTCGCTGGTAAGGCGTCCAAGGCGCTGAAGTCCTAGCGTTGCGGCGGATAAATCAACAAAGAAACGTGATGTTCACGTACGTCACTTGAATCCGAAGCGAAAAGAATCGACTCGTAAACTTGACGGGCTTCGTAGCTGTGATTTGGTTCAGGTAAGAGGTTGTTTATTGATACGGGTGCCACAGCCCGAAGCTCGCTGCCTTGCTAGTCCTTGCCCATAGAACGTCGGAACCTGCCCCTGATCAGGCGAAGTGTCAGCTTTTGTACCCACTAAAACAGTCGCGTGAACTATTGAACGCTTTCGACACCGTGCATAACCACCACGAAGGCCATTAGAGACGTCGTGCGCCTGATTGCGAAGCCAGAGCACTACCGCGGAGCTGGCAAGCTACCGATGCAAGCTTGAACTGCAACGTTTACTACCACCGAAAGAAATAAAGGGAGCATAGTCAAGAAATAAAGTGGACATACCAGATAATGCAGAGGTAATCTATACAGCATTTATTTGAGCTTAATGTTAAACAAACAGTAGATTCGATCGACGTGTGAGTGACGAGGAGAGTCCGCCGCCAACGAAGCCACGACCGACAAGCACCCCAAATACATTCCCCCGCACCACGACCCACCTCACCTCTCTCAACTTCGGAAATGATAAGAGCGAACAACGAGGGGTGAGAACTCTCCCTCTGAAAACCATGTAAACTATTCATGCGCGAAGTGTCCACTTCGAAGGAAACGTCGGGGGCATCCTCTCCTGAGTCAGCAAGGCGCGCCTAGCTGGGCTTTGCTTATGGGCGAAGTCGAGGGAATCGCAGGCCAGTTTCGCGGATCCATGCCTCTTTTTTCGCCGCCTGAACTCGTGATGCGCGCCAACATCCCAAAAAAAAACCTTAAGAGTGCCAAAATAGCCAAATGTTGGCTTTGGATGGTAGATTAAAGTGGATTTTGGGTTGTAAAACAGGGTTGCTAAACACAAGTCTCAAAAGATCACGCATGATCACCGAGAAACTACCAACCGCCTCTCGCCAACCGCCAACCGCCTCTGGGTGTCTCAACGGTGCCGCTCGCGAACCGCATCCACAACCGCTTCGCGAACGCAGATCCGCTTCCTCTGTGACTGCGTCATTAGGCGCCCGTTTCCGGGTTGAGCGGCGTCGCCGTGGGCGTAAGTGCGCGTTGCATTATGGGACGTCATAGTTTCCCTGCTAAACTTAGCGGGGAATTTGAGCTGGTATTGTGTTCAGGTGACGTCAATTTCACCGCTAAATTTAGCGCGGAAACTTAACCCGCCATAATTACTGGGAATATTTTAGCTAAATTCTATGCTAAATTTAGCGGATTAAATTTGGCTAAATTTCCGCGCTAGACTAAGCGGAAAACTTTCCTCGCTACATTTAGCGGGGAAATCTTCGCTATAATTAGTGGGAAATTTAGCGACGATTTCCCGGTAAATGGGAGGGGAGAAGGAGGGGAGGGTACGGAGGGGGAGGAGGGGCATATGTTCCCCTTCGTACCCTATCCTCCTCCTCCTCAAGAGCCGCGCTCTAATTTCGCATTACAGAGAATTGCAAAGGCCGTTCATTTTTTGACTGCATAATTACTGTAGATTATGCATTCTAGAACTTCGTTGTAAAAGTCGCTGCCACGTTTTGTTTCAGCAAAGATAAATACATCACTATACTCAGTTTTACTTAGAGTCAGACCACAGCCTACGCAACGATCGGATATAGACAACAAGCAGCTTCCAAAGTGCATCCTCACTAGAATCATTTTTGGTGGGTATGCAATCAACGAGTAAATCATTCACGCACAAAGAAAATCCAGCATTGCTCTGCAGTGACTGTGCATGAGGGGATCCCAGTGAGAAAAAAAACACCAAGGCAATGAGCGTCGTGAAAATGCACCTCTTGAGCTGCTTGGTTTGCTCCATCGGATGTATCGCAGGAGGCTGTTGGGATTAAACGGGCTATAAATAATGATGGCCCAATACGTGCTCAGTAGTGTCCCTTACAGGGCCAGCACAAATGTACCTTAAATATAGGTGTTTCTGCCATTGGCAAATCATCCCGCGATTGTAGATCACGAGTACATGCTACGCGTTGAGGATTGCATATCAATTCGGCATCGATCACAAGGCTCTCTCAGCTAAAAATACCTTTTACGATCGTGTGATTTGTTTTCTGACACTTCCTTTTCTCTCTGCAGAGTTTTGTCCTCTACCGTCTCATGATCTTTCGAGACAAGATGACTGAAGACAAAGGGGAGCAGCAGCCGCCAGTCAGAAGAAACGCGGGTCCATGAATTGCGGCCTGTACACGCATTTTAACTCGGATGTGTTGCGATCGGCCGCTAATTGTATAAATGCATGGTTTTGTGAGCTGCCCTTTAAACGATATAATTTTTTTAACACCTTTAGGTTGCTACAGATGTAGCTATGGACCATTGCAAGCATGGAGCTCCGACTGGTGCCCCGTGAGTGCAAGCACACGCACCCTCCGAGTGAGCATAGCTTTTTTGGCAAGCGTGAAATTGAACCTGCGGCTTGCACTCACGAGCAGGGGTGTGGCGGCGGCCAGTGGCTATGCTTGCAATCGTCTATATTAACTGATGAAGAAACAACGCATTTGTATAAGGGTATTTACTGGACTCCGTAATTGCTTGAGCAGTTTAGAGCGCATACTCGGAACAACCTCACATTAACAAGCTGCTAAGACCGGCAATCTTGATGGTGTGAAATGCACCTTGTAAAAGAACCGTGGAAGCTCGCCATCAACACGCACTCAGCTGTCGCGCACACATGTCTGGCTGCCAGGTGCTTCACTGGAGCCTCATGCGTGCATGTGCAACGTGCGCGTGGAGGTCGCTATGGCAAGCTTGTAATTGCACGTAGTACTTACCTGCACGAACAGAGATATGGCAGCAGCCAGATGCCCTGCTTGGAATCGTCTATTAGCGCCGAGATATTTCGGTGGCGCCTACTAATGGTTTCCATACGTGACGTCACGACTGGGATTTGCCCAACGTTACTAGATTACCTCAGTTGTGGAGCTCTTGCGGGAGGGAATACCCCCCTCACTCACTTCAGTCCGCCTGTCGTCGTTCGAAGCGCCATCTAGATTTTCGTTTCATAACTGTGCGTTCCCTAGAGCTGCATAGAGCAGAGCTGAAACGCCATCTAGACCCATGCTTCGAAACGTACGTATCTTATAGAATACACTGCAGTTACCAAAGCAGCCGTCCGGCGCGTCGAGCGACGCCATGCGAATCGTGGTGAGTGAGGGAGGGGGGGGGGGGGGGGGACTGCTCGTGCATGCAGCGTCTATGAGCAGTTCCGTAACTGAGCTATCTAATAACGTTGGATTTGCCTCGCCGTGACGTCACCAGTTGTTACCCTGGCTACTTAACACCAGGTGCGACAACGAGTTCGATGGTGTGTTTAAAAAGCACAGTGGAAGCTAGGAACCATCGCAGCGGGAACTAACACCGTAAAAGTTGACGATCTGACAATGCTCATATGCCCATGGTCTGGCCAATCGTGGAAAGCTCACCGCAGCGACGCTTTTGGTCGCGCACATCGCTATACTTCGTTTCACTTTATCTGCGAGCGAAGCCAAAGCTAGAAGCACGAGACCAGCGCTTTTTGCATTTCTCCCCAGCTCGCGCGCTCGAGCAAAGCCTGAACGCACGGAGCTTTCGTGCTCGCGCTTCCAGTTTTGCCTTCGCTCGCACATAAGGTGAAACGAAGTATAATAGACCAACACACTGTTGACAAACAAGTCCGCGTTCGCCCGCATTTCGTGTTGGCAATGCGCGTGCGCAGAAATGTGTCTGTTTGAAGTGAGATTTATACTTTGGGGTTAGGCATGTGATAACGAGTGTTCATAAAATTGCTTTCACACCGTCAATACTATTATTCGTGGCAGACAATAGCCTGAGACCCACACGCTGTCTAAAGAGAGTACCCGCACCTCGTGTGGGCACTGCACGAGGCCCCAACCGGATCTGCAAGAAGCCAACCGTGTGCGCATGCGCCAAAACGAGAGCAGCGCCGCCGCAACTGCATGTCTCCAAAGCCACGTGTTGGTGTGTAGTTGCTTCACTAAACTTACTAATGTGTATTGCCCTCCGATATAAATAAAATGATACTTCAGAAATCTAACCGGCTTGTTATTCATTTGGCGTCAGAATATTTTATATAATGTAAATTACTTTTAAAATACTGTCAGCACATTGATAAACGCTTTATTTCTTACAGTAAGGTACAGTGTTGGTAAAAAAGCTGTTCAAACAGCTTCACTGGTTCTGGGCCCCCAGAAGAGTAACGTCAGCAGAGAAAGTTCACAGAAAAATCATGTTATACATCAACAAGATGCTCAAACAGAAAAGTCCCAGTAGCGATAGTATATATAAAACGAAAAGAAATATATAAACATGCCACCCAAATTTGATCGGTTTGGCTAAGAATGGTTATGTTTCTTAGGTTACCTGCGGATATATTTTCAAGCTCTATGCCTTGCGCACAAGAATAGTTGAGGGTGGTTGGGAAGGTAAACGCCGCGGTTTGAATTCTACAATTACTTCTAAAAAATGAAACTTCCCAAGGTTCTTTGACTGTCGTAGGGTATGCATATATGTTTTTCTTTTAAGTCAGCTAAGCTCGTAAGCTGTCGGACTTGCATACAAATGTCGCCTTTATATTTAACACGCAGGCGGTATCAATGCAAGTTAAAATAATGTTTGACCTCTAGCTGGCTAAATAAATGTTTCGTAGGAAATTCCGGTGAAACGCTGCAAATGTTTTTAGTGTCTTTTTTGTAATAAGATATTTTTTGTAGATTTGTATTCGTGGTTGTTCTCCAAATTAAATGGCCGTAATTATTTTACGAGATAAATAGCGAGTTATATAACAGCAACCTTACTCAAAAAAGGTAAAACATGTTTGCGATAATACGCCAGGCCAACTATGCTACACAGCTTTGATGTAACATATAGTACATGATCAGCATATGACATGTTTCCTGAAAAAAATAAGAAACCTAAAGTATTAAATGCCTCTACCACTTCAATTCTAGAAGGATTGAACATAATATTCTCGTCTATGTTAACAATTCTACCCTTAGGACGAAACAAAACGGTCTTGGTCTAATTCTCATTTATTTTTAAACCATTATACTTATTCCATGTATTTAGCTTTCCTAGCGTGACATTTGCATTTTCAATGAGTTTTGTGGGCTATCTCGATTAAGCACCATGATGGTTTTGTCTGCGTAGATATTAAATTTCGTTTATTTCCTTATATTTATATTATCATTTATGTCAAGATTAAAAAAAAAAAAAAACTACCCACAATGCTTCCTTGAGGAAACACCGATTTAATTGGCTTTACATCGGACAATCGAGCAGAGATGTCGACATACTGCTGCCAAAAAGACAAGCATGAATGAATGAGAAGCGATACCTGATCCCGAGGATTATATATTTCGAGTTTTTTTAATTAGAAGTTTGTGATTGAGAAAATTCAAGGCCTTAGCAAAGTCAATGAATAAGCCGAAAATTAGATTCTTAGTTTCAATACTTTTAAGAATATGTTCTTTTTGAGTGAGAAGAGCGAGTTCAGTTGAACGCTGTTTACGGAAACCGAAGTAAGATGGGGTGATCAAGTTTTGACTATCTGCGAATATTGACATTCGAAGGAGAATCATTGTTTCTAGACCTTTAGAGAACACTGGCAAAATTGAAATCGCTCTATAATTTCTAAGATCGTTTTTATCGCCCTTTTTATATAAGACTGATACTCTTGCGAACTGGTTTCGTTTAGGAAATATGCCATTTTGAAAGCAAAGATTGAAGATATGTGTCAGGCAGGCGGAGATAAGATCAATGACGTGTTTAAAGTCATTGATCTTATCTCATATATACCTATCTTATCTCTTATAAGACCTATCTTAGTAGGACATAAAGGTGGTAGTGTAGCCAGGAACAGGTTGTTAAGAAACGTAGGGTATGCCGAGTCCTAAGCGCATTGCTATCTTTCCAGGGCCAATAAGGTTAGGGCGCCAGCCGAGAGGCATACCAAAGAACTAATCACAAAGAAAGACGCGTGGAAATAACAGGAAGTTTCATTCCTGGATCCTTAGGAATTGCGTTAAAAAGAGCCACGGAAAACGCTATACACGTTCTTGTTTGGAATACTCTAACGCTGACCTCTACATTTTTTTTTTTTTTTTGGGGGGGGGGGGGGGGGTTGAGGGTTTCTATTTTTTGCTGCTTTTTTATTTCGTTATACAATCAATGTTAGCGTTTTCCAAATAGGACACTTGTGCGGCATTTCCCTAGAGTCATGCTACCGCATTCCCTAAAGCTACACCTCTGGATCTTCCATTAATTGTTTTCCGGCGAAGAGGGCTCGGCGAGCCCGCGCCGCCCCCTCCTCTGTCGCACGCAGACGCGAGTCGGCTCACCGCTTCTTGCGCCGCATTTCGGCCAGCCGAGTTCTGCGCTGCCTCCGCTCCTAAAATTGGGTTGTGTGTTTGATTATACAGCCTAGAACTTGGTCTGCCTCAACGGGCGACGAGTCTCCCAGCTGTAGATGAGCAATTTACCCAATGCGGTACAACCGCTAGCCTGGTATCTTTAAGGTGCACCACGCAGTAGTGATAGCCGACCGCACGCCGGTACGATGCTCATCTAGATCGAAACGGGCAACGGTGGGGATTGAGCCCAGGATCCCAGCTGTAGATGAGCAATTTACCCAATGCGGTACAACCGCTAGCCTGGTATCTTTAAGGTGCACCACGCAGTAGTGATAGCCGACCGCACGCCGGTACGATGCTCATCTAGATCGAAACGGGCAACGGTGGGGATTGAGCCCAGGATCCCTGGGTTCTGCAGCGCGAGCTTTCGCTCCACGTGCTCCGAGCTGGTGTGCGCTAGCCCACTTGGCCACCGATCCCTCGCTTCCGCTCCTCTGTCTCGTTCGCCTGCAAGCTCAGATTCGCCCCAGCATCCGCGCGCGCCCATTGGCTTCCGCCCTGTGACGTCGCCTTCCTCTCGCCTTTGTCCTTCACTACTCTCCTCCTTTCTACGCGGCACACTTCCCTTCCAAGTGTTTCGTGGACAGACGGCCCCGTCAGATTTTCCTCTCTTGTAGGCACCAATGCCATTGCATTAAAAATACTAAAGGTACGCTTTAGTCCTATATTCAGAACACAAAATTTGTTGAAGTGCACATACATACGTTAGAGAGGTGACATAGATATCGCGCTTTATCAGAGTTGAAACATTCACATTGGCTAATCTAGGTCTCCCTCAGACAGCAAATGTCGTGTTAGGAGGACACAGCCGAGGCATGACGGGGACGAACTGCTCTCCGCAGCGAAACCGAAACTGATAATCGCGTGTTCCGCTCTACCCCGAGTGAGTCTCCCCTCGGGGTAGTATGGAATCGCTCGGAGCCCGCGCAGCTTCCCCGCGAGCCGCCGCCTCGGCCACACGCTCCCAGTGGGCATTTCATATTGCAGGAGACTCCACGTCGGACGCATGCGGCATAGCACTCAATATATTGGGGGAAGAGGAAAACATCTGCCTTCTCGACACACATTTCGACCACCTCAGAACGGTACGGCATAGAGGCAGACATCCGATCCCAAGGCTCCCTGGCCTTCCTACATCACTGACGAGGCTTGAATAAACGCCAAGCAAAATCACTTTCAAGGTTGGTATCTGGCCTTTTTATAGCTTTACTTTATAAGAACACGGGCTCCAGATGTCGAATAAAGCGACGTGTTTTCGTTGCTCTTTTTAATCCGAGTTTCTGCGCTGCACTGCTGCCTTCGCATTACCTTCCCCGTATTAACATATACTAAATCTATACTGGCGAACTCAACCGATGAATGGATGAATGCATACGGCTAGCGCGGCTGAAAGTTGCCGTAGCCCGTGGAAAGTGACAATGCTACCGTAATCTCGCAATGTTACTACAAAGCATGATCCTCAGAGTCCTCAGCCCTGCAGCGCTCACCAGTCGCCGTCATTATATATGAATTTTATACCGCATACTTCCAACGTACCGTATCGCCGGATCCGGTACGTCCGACGTACCTTCGAAAACATCGGCCGAGTACGTCCGACGTACATTTGAGAAATTCGGTAGGGCACGCGTCCGACGTACCTTTGGCAAAAATGTAAAAAATCGAAAGAACTAGTTTTACTAGATCATACACTGCAGAGAGCGGGCCCATCGGGCGCGTGCTTAATCCGTACTTTAAAGTGACGGCACGAGCTCTCGTTAGCAAAGTGGAACTTTAAAATACGGTCTCCTAAAAGAAAGTTCAGTTTTAGCTGAAACGCTATAACGATAAAGCGCCCCCCCCCCCCCGCCCCCCTCCGCTTTTCTGTCTACTCAGTTCCAACAGCTTGCATTGGTGACAAAATAGCACAAACTGGCGCCGCTCTGACAGCAAAAACGTAATTTGTACCGTAACCGCCGCGTCAGAGCAATGTCGGATTGGAACAGTTGAAAACTGAAGACGAGGAGTCAGTGACATGTGACCGCTACCATCAAATTCGAGCAATAATCAAGCTCGACAGGTGTTATACTCCATTTCACGAAAACTTAGGAAACTATGGAGGCTGCAAACCTCGTGACCCAATAAGGGTGTCAGAGCAAGTCGGGTGATAACACTTCATGGTCGAAGGCACGGAGGCCTCGTTAAAGCAAGAAGGCAGGCGAGCTGGTTAAGGATAGACATAGCAAACATTATTTCATTTGTGTCCGTCCCTTTTTGTCCCCTAGATTAAGAGTCACTATGTCGAGGCCTCGTTACCGGCACAGTAACAGCGCCGCCCGCGACAAAGGTAGTTGATTCTTTTTCTTTTAATGGAAATTGCAATCAGGCAATTCCATCTATATCGACACTACGCTACACGACACGAAAGAAATACGAAGACATGTTACTTTTCATCGATACTTAATTTGAATTGAGCCCTTTCCGAAAGCAACGTGGCTTTTGAACGATATTTTAGCGATTGCAGCCATGTAATCAACCGCTTCCACATAAAACGTCGCTCCATTAGCACCCACCACAGGTTCACGGATAAAGTGAGCGTGTGGTTATATCACGAAGTGTGCCCGAAGAGCTTGTTACTTTAACGGACGGCAATGCTGAGGCGGTGCAAGTTTATCCGAAGTTGGTTGGTTTCGCAGCAGACGACCCTTTCCCAGCAGAGAAAAGACGGTTTCTCCGGCAGTCGCATTTGGTGCAGGGAGACAAACGCTCCGGTGATGTGATGTCACGTGCCTCGCTCCGATGCTCTTATTCGGTCGTATAGGGGACGTAGCCTTCACTGTTTGCCAAGCTAGCGTGAAGCGGAGTATAAAGATCGATTAGCACTTATCAGCTTCACGAACAGGTGCCGAATGTTCTAAAAGGATGTTGCAGGTGAGATCTCACCTCTTAAGTTCGTCGAAACGTCCGTGACCAGATCTGCGAATCTCAAGAGACTGCGTCAGTTATGAGTATGAACGGTGCATTGACCTTGCCTGGCTTCGGCTACGCCCTACCACTTTGCTTCAGGATTATTACTTAAGATAGGTGGCGCCACGGAGTTGGTGCTCAAGAGAAGAAACCGAAAATACACGTGGAAGCTTCAATGTCGTTACGAGCGATTTCCAATGCAATTCTTGTGTATGCTGGGTGTGCCTGTGGGTGCACGTATATAAGTGCGTGCGTGCGGGCGCACGGGTGTGCCTATGTGTGCACGTGTATGTGTACGTTCGTGTGCACAGATGTGCCTGTGAGTGCACAAAACTATGCGTGCGAGCGTGCCTCTGGGTGCACGTGTATGTATGCGCGCATGCGACAGCGCTGGTGGGCCTGTTTGCGTGAGTATGTGTGCGTGCGTATGTGCTTGTTGTGCACGTGTATGTGTTTGTACGTGCGAGTGGACTTGTGTGCCTGCGTCTGCGAGTATGTGTGCGTGCGTGCCTGTGGGTGCACGTGTATCTGCGTGCACGGGTGTGTCTGTGTGTGCGCGAGTTAACATGCGTCCCTGCGTACCTGTGGGTGCGCGTGTATGTGTGCGTGCGAGCGGGTGCACGAGTGTGCCTGTGTGTGAAGCGTGTATGTTTGTGTGCGTGCGGGCATGTCTGCTAAAGTGAGCGCGCTAAACTATGTGTGCGTGCGCACCTCTGGATGCATGCGTTTGTATGCGTGCATGGGGAGTGCGTGTGGGCGCACGCGTATTTGCGTGCGTTCGGATCACTGGTGTGTCTGTGTGTGCACGGGTATTTGTGCGTACGTGCGGCGTGCTTGTGGCTGCACGAGTTTGTGTCCGTGCGTGCGGACACATGGCTATGCCTCTGTGTTCGCGTTTATATGTTCGTTAGTGTGTGCCTATGGGTGCCCATGTATGTGCTCGTGAATGTGGCCGCACGGGTGTCCCCGCGTGTATGCGAGTTTGTGTGTGTATGTACGTGCCTGTGGGTGCAGTTGTATGAGTGCATGCGTGCTCGCACAATGTTTTGCCTCTGTGTGCGTGTTTATATCTGCGTGCGTGCGTGCCTGTGGGTGCACATATATGTGTGCGTGCGTGCGTGACTGTGGGAGCACGTGTACGTTGGCCTGCGTGCGGGCGCACGGGTCTGCCTGTCTGTGTGCGTCTATGTTTGCGTGCGTGCATACCTCTGGGTGCACGTGCAGGTGTGCGTGCGTGTATGTGAGCGTGCGTGCGGGCGCACGGATGTGCCTGTTTGTGCCCGTGCAAATATGCATGCGTGCGTTGCTCCAGGTCCACGTGTATGTGTGCCTGCGAGCGGGCGCACGGGTGTGCCTGTGCGTGCGCATTTAAATATGAGTGCGTGCGTGCCTGTGGGTTCTCGTGTATGTGTGCGCACGTTTGTGTGAACGTGCGTACAGGCGCACGAACGTGCCTGTTTGTGCCCTTGGAAATATCCTTGCGTGCGTCCCTGTGGGTGCACGTGTATGTTTGCGTGCGAGCGGGCGCACGGGTGTGCCTGTGTGTGCGCGTGCATGTGTGCGTACGTGAGTGCCTGCCTGTGGCTGCACGAGTATGTGTTCGTGCCTGTGGGTGCATGTGTATATGTGTGCGTGCGTGCGGGCGCACGGGTGTGCCTGTGGGTGCACGTATATGTGTGCTTGCGTGCGGACACACGGGTGTTCCTGTGTTTTCGCGTGCGTGC
The DNA here is from genome assembly GCA_013358835.2 of Ixodes persulcatus. NCBI lineage: Eukaryota > Metazoa > Arthropoda > Arachnida > Ixodida > Ixodidae > Ixodes > Ixodes persulcatus. Next base: position 215,658 of record JABSTQ010011009.1, on the reverse strand, counting down.
AAGCGCAAGGGGGTGCCTGCATGTGCGCGTGTATGCGTGCGCGCGTGCGGCCTGTGAGTACACGTGTATGTGTGCGTGCGACCGGGTGCACGGATGTGCCTGTGTGCGCATGTATGATTCCGCGCGTGCGCTCAGGTGTGCCTCTGTGTGTGCGTGTAAATATGCGTGCGTACGTGCCTGTGGGTGGACATGTATGTGTGTACGTGCGAGCGGGCGCACGGGCGTGCCTGTGTATGCGCGAGTATGTGCGCCTGCGTACGTGCCCGTGGGTGTATGTGTTTGTGTACGGGGATGTAAATGCACGGGTGTGGCTGTGTGTGCGCGTGCAAACATCCGTGCACGCGTACCTGTGGGTGCACGTGTATGCATACGTGCGATCGGGAACACGGGTGTGAATGTGTGTGCGCAAGTATGTGTCTGTGTCTGCGCGTAGGTGTGCCTCTGGGTGCGCGTGTAAATATGAATGCGTGCTTTACTGTGGGTGCACGTGTATGTGTGCGTGCATGAAGGCGCAGGGTGTGCCCGTGAGTGCGCACGTTCCTGTGGGTGCACGTTTATGTGTGTGCGTGCCGGCACACGGGTGTGCCTGTGTGTGCACGTGTATCTGTGCGTGCGTGCGTGCCTGTGGGTGCACGTGTATGTGTGCGTGCATGTGGGCGCACGTCTGTGCCTCTGTATGCGAGTGTATGTGTGAGTGTGTGCGTGCCTGGGGGTGCACCTGTAGGCGTGCGTGCGTGCAAGCGCACGGGTGAACCACGTGTATGTGTGCGTGCCTGCGAGCCTGCAGGTGCACGTGTATTTCCGTGCGTGTGGGCGCAGGGCTGGGCCATCCCTACTGAAAAAAAACATTTGGTGCCTATATGAAAGTAAACGGGTTCATACCGTTAACAGTTCAGCTATACCGGCCACCAGTTTGTCAAAGGGGTCGCCCGTATGGCTCAAAGGGGTCCCCCGTATGAGCCTGAACGGTCACCTATTTGGGCAAACAGGTCACTTCTTTGCAAACGGGTCAGTTGTCTGGGCAAATGGGTCACTCGTTTGGGCACAGTTGTCGCACGTTTGCTCAAACCAGTGGCGATGTTGCACAAACGGATGACCGGTGACCGGCAAGCTGTACCGGTTTAATCAAACGGCTCTCCGGAGCCCGTTTAATACAGAACGTACAGGTCGGAGGCATGGGCACGCCAGTTTCAGCAGTGGCAGCCTGTTTTGGGAAAGCCGGGAGCGCCGGTTCATCGATTTACAATCGTCCGCGCAATGCAAGTAATTCCAATTATATTTTGATTGAGCTGATGTTCGCTTATACTGCGACAACAATAAACATTTTTTTACGTAAACATGCGACGTTGCCGAGCGGATATTTTTGACAGAATTTTAAAACTTTGGCGTTCTTTGTTGCTTCAATTTACTTATTCAGTTCGAATCTCTCTCGCAGAGGACGCGACCGCGTGAAAGAATATACTTCTTGAGTCCCTTTCGCCTCAATTCATGACTCAGCGAAGGTAACGCGCGAACACATGGCTGTACGAACATCGAGCATTTCGAGAGCAGGCCCGCTGTTGCAGCAGTCAAATTACGATCTCGCGCTGGGTGCTTTTTTCCGCTCGGGCGCAAGCCGAGCTTCAGGCCGGCGCGCGCCATTTCCAGGTCTCGAGCGTGCTAAAAGCATTCGCCTGCTTTCTGAGGCTGCAAACGCGGCATAGTCAACATTCTGCGGCAATTCGAAGCGAGGAGGAAAGCGCGTGTACAGCTGTACAGCGGTTGGTGCACCCTCTCCCCTAGCATTAACTGCAAAAAAAAAATAATAACCGCGAGTTTTTTTTGTTGTTTTTTTTCAAGGGTGGTTGCGTCCCGGCAACACCTCCAGGAAGATAAGGCCAGAGTGCTCTTCTCGTGACGTCGCGAAGGAAGGCCATCGGGGGCGCGCGTAGAAGCGAAGGCAACGCGCGTGGATCGACCGTCGTAATGCGCTTTTAGTCACATACGCGTGACTTATTAGCTAAAATGAAAGCTGCACATATATCAAGGGGTCTCGAAAATATTTTATTACGCGGTCAAAATATTACACCGCTAAATAATCGGTATGAAATGGTACGAGGTAGGCGTATAAGAGAAAACATTGAGTCACGCAATTATTGCTGTAGGAATGCATATTTTACACAAAAATACTTCGACAAAATGGCGAGACACGCAGTGATTGGACACAGCAAAACAGATCACAGTTAAAAATCAGGTAGACGTAGTCAACGCGGACACGGCAAGACAAATGTCACGTACGATCATGTAAGCGATGATATCGCGTGCAGTCACTGAATTCTTGAATCATACCCCGGCCAGATGGCAAAAGTAATGTAATTTCGATCGAATTACATTATGCGGTCGACAAATCAACTTGCGACGATCGTATAATCACTCAACACCGCGAGCTGATTAAGTCCCATATCAATTAATGAAAATATATGAACTTTTACGTGTGGACAGTCAACTAATTTACTTCTCCCTATGGGCTTGAGCTGCCTTAGAACAAAAATATCTCATTATGTATACAATAATACTATTATCTCAATACAGTTAAGATTGTAGTATAAAAGCGGTAAAGGCAATCAAATAACATTAATATAAATAAACACATAGGCACAATCAACGCACTTTTTATAATCACACGAACTTGTTATTCATCTTCCAGTGAAAACTTGAATATTACCACACAGATTTACAAATGTCGACGCAATCGCACACGGATAACGATCGAACAAGATGCCATTCTATCACGAAAACCAAAAAACAACCCGACTGCAGCACTTTACTCGCGTCCCACATGACCAAGAAAGCCCGTAGATAAGTTGTTTCTCACCTGTCAATCGTATCCATACGTCCCACAATATCCGTGACGAAAACATTTGAACATGAGAGGACTATCGATAATCGACCACTGTCATCGTTGAATAGTTGCCACACGTCACTCAAACCGTAGCAGGACTTGTTCCGCGAATCCACGTAAATGCCGTAGTATCAAGCGAACACAAAAAAAACTACCTGAGATTGCGGTGCCGACAAGAAAACGACGGTAGGAGTATCAAAACAACCACACTCACACGCACACTAGAGCAGCGGCCGCAGTGTGGGAGGCTTAACGTCGTCGACCCATCTCTTGCTCGCGTGCGCTCCCTGCGACGATTACTGGATTTTTTTTCGGTTCCCTTCTCTTCTGGAAGTCTCAGCGTTCCTTTTAACACAGTCAGCAGCTCACACACAACGTAAATTTACCAGAATCGGAGCCGGTACGAGGGAAGAAAACGTCCCGGCGGACCGGTTCATTCAAAAAGTGTGGTGATCTGCGGGATTGCACGTAGTCACGTGGTTATGGGGATAATCATAAATACTATAAAAAATTGGTACTTTCAACCGCGGTAGCGCGTTGTATATTATGTTTATATTATATATATATATATATATATATAATAAATTGTAGAATACTGCGCTTTTAAAACATATATTAATGTCAGAAAAACGCTCACAAACACGCCGCGCAACTCGAGATTTTTTTTTTTTTTCACGTCGATGTTTAGAAACGTTTTCTCACGTAGTTGCGCGATGGACTTCCTTCCTCCGCCATTATGACGTAACGACTCGGAGCGCTCTGGCCTGTTCTTCTAGGAGGTGCTGGTCCCTGTGTCCTTCGCCTTGACCTCGCCCCTTCCTCCCCTCTGGTCAACTCTGTCACGTGACCCGCAGCAGCGCGCGAGCTACGCACTGATAACCATCGAGATCCGGAACGGCGCGCCCTGCAGCCGCTTTTTTCTTTGGCGGCTTGTTCACAGTTGCAGTTTGAACTTCGCTCGTTCCACCAGCTTCGATCTGTCGTCTAACCCTGCGGTCTTGTTAGGATGTCTCCGACAACGTATTCGATGTGCACCAAAGCTATCAGTGTTCGAAAAGTCCTACGCGTTTATCGGCTACAAGCGACTCCTCAAAGAAGTAAGGTTTTTTTGCGGTTTGGTTGTGTTCCGCAAATGACAGCTTGTGCGCCGCATCGTGTTGAAACTTCAAGAAGCCTTCTTTCTCGTTTTTGTGTTTGTGTTGTTGTCCTGCTTTGACCGTGTCGACTTATATTTTGGATTACATCTGTCAGGCCAGCTATTAATTAGGTGAGTGCACTGCAACCTGCTTGTTGGCAACGATTGACCGTTCTTTTACGCGTACTCTTCCAGATTATCTAGAAAATTATGCAGCGTTTAATGTCGCGCCAGCCGGGAAACTAATTTTTCTCAAAGTCTGCCATATAGTCTAAAATTACCTCGGCAGTATAAGAGTGCATCTTCACATTTTACAGAACGCTTGCACGTTTGTAATTCTCTACAAAATAAGTTGTAATTAACTCCTAGGCGAATTGAAAATGATCTTTTGTGTCTGTTTTTCTGCCAATTTGCAAGCACCTGTGCGAGCACGATTTTTTCCACGTGTTTCATTCATGTTAGAAATAGGTCTGTGAGTTTCGGGACGTCTTAAATGAGTTTCAGATAACCAAGCTTCCAGACGATACCGATTTAGGGCTAGCGAATAAATTGTCTATCCGAAAGGCGCATTCAAATATGTGGTCATGTGCCTGGTCGAACGTGCACCCGTATCAAACGGGCAACCGTATCAAACGGGCACCCGTATCAGACGGGCACTCGTATCAAACGGGTACCTGTATCAAACGTGATTATGGGATACGGGTACCCGTTTGAAACGGTACCCGTATCGAACGGGTACCGTTTCAAATGGGTACCCCTATCCCATATTCACGTTTGATCCAAACGGATCAACAGGTTTGCCACCCATTTGATTCAAACGGGCGACCAGTTTCTCACCCGTTCGAATTTCAAATGTTTTTTTTCAGAAGGGATACCGTACTGAAAAAACCTGTATAAAAATTCATACTGGTTGACCGGTATATTTCATACGGTGTTATGGGATGCGGTTCTCCCGTATGCTACTGGGAACCCGTACCTGTATAGGTTGACCCATTCAGATACAGGAACCCGTACCTGTATGGGTTGACCCTTCAGATACAGGAACCCGTACCTGTATGGGTTGACCCATTCAGATACAGAAACCCGTACGTGTATGGGTTGACCCATTCAGATACAGGAACACCCGTACGTGTATAGGTTAACCCGTTTGGATATAGGAACCCGTACCTTACAGGTTGACCCATTTAGATATAGCCCGACACGCTGTTTACAAACAAGCCCGCGTTTGCCCACACCAGGTGTGGGCACTGCGCGTGCGCAGAAACCGAATTTCCGTGAAGTGAAGCGACAGCGCCCCCGCAGCTGCGTGACGTCAGGGCCGCGTGTTGGTCTATAGGAACTAATATTTATGCATGTTCATCTGTTCAGATAGAGAAACCTATATGTTTAAAGGTTTACCCGATCTAACGCAGTAATAGTAATCAACATGGTGTTAAACGTTTGCATACGTTCGTATGTATCTTTGCAGGTTTAACCATTCGCATTCATTTGTCATGCAAAGAATGAGCATGAGCCAGGTCATTTTAGGTTAGATGTGTATTTAATGAAAGCAAATTGGCATCTAAAGAACACCAACAAGAAGCTTAACCTCTAAGCAAGCTTAGAAGTCAAGCTTCTTGTTAATATCCTGCAGTAAGATATTAACAAATTGTCATACTGCAGTAGGTTGGCCCGAGCTGTCTTCCCTGGAGAGGCCTCTCGAGGATGCCTCCATATGTACTCGTTGAAGTCATCTGCAGGGGAAAAGAATACAACAATAAGTCATGTATATCTAAAGTTTCTTAAAAAATTGAATATTTTACTTCCTGCAATTATAAGCAAGCAATTTCCACTACAATTTATGCTTTGTTAATATCTTGTGATACCATGTAGACTCCAAGAGCAACTTCTTACGATTACGCAGACTGCTTAAAACAGCAGGCATGCATGATTCGGCTAGAAAGTTTTGAAGCAGTTCAGACCGAGTTCGGAGGAGTGCAGAAGCAGTGCACAAGTCGGGCTGCGGCGGCGTGAACTTAAGCTGCAGCTTTACAAACGACCCTGTAATTGGTTTCCGAAAGACCGAAGGGTTGTCATCTGTTATCTAATGAACGCTGAACTGACTTCGGCCAGCGCAAGATTCTGTGGAACTGAGGCTGAGCTCGTGCAGCACTGGGATAAATCGAACAGGCCAGTTCAGCGTCCATGCAACTTCCGGTGAAATCTAATGAGTCAGTTCTTACAGTATTTAAACTACAACGGCCGGTTCAAGCAAATCGAAAAGACCTAGTGTGACTCTCCACAACTATCCACTTAAAGTTTGCTTGCGACAATGTGTTCCTTGCATTCCAGTGTTTATAAAAATGATAGACCCTGGAGCGGGAGACAAAAAGAACGGAAAGACACGAAGCTCCGGAGCTTTGTGTCTCTCTGTCCCTTTTTGTCCCCACGTTACCGGGTTACCACGTCTATCCTTAACCAGTTCGCCTGCCTGTTAACTAAAGTAACAGTATGTTCTATGAATCCAAATATGTATTTTCAATTATGAACATGGGCCTCCGTTTGCCTAGAACCTCGTACATATTTTATGCCCAACAATGTCACCATGGAAACGAGTGAAACAAACATTGAGCACACGATTCCCGGCCGGCGGTTTTTGTGCAAAAGAAAGATTTTGACCCGCAATTGTTGTTCTGGGCATGTATATAAATTGACAAAGCAGATTTGACATCACGAATCATTTAAGGAATTTAATATCCGTGTGACAACCCTTCAATGGTCCATTAATACGAGATAGTTCCCTGGTAAGAAAACTGAGCATGTCATAGACTAGAAAGGAGGAACACCCACGATGAAAAGGCGGTTCAGAAAAAAATGGGCAGCACTCAAAGGACAGAGCCAAACATAGTTCGGTTGGAGCAGTTCTTGTGAACAAACAGACCCCTTTCACAGCTTTGCTAGTGCCAGCTTTTCGTACAAAAGAAAAAATAAGTGCCTCACAGCTCTGCCGGGGAGCCAGCAGAAGGTCCTGCGAGCAGGCCACTGATATCTGGACCTCCCCCAAAACTTGCATGGATTAGCAGATATTTGCGATACGGATCATGTTACTGTAAAACCTCCTCAGTGTGAATACATCAGAAAGCACCAAGGGACCTAGATGACCGTGACAAGGTCACTTTATTTCTCTTCATATATTAAAAACAAAGAGGGAGATAGGGCTTCTTCATTTCGGTTTTGCGGTCAGAGCTTCACGTTTCTAAAGCTCGAGCTTGTCGAACTGTGACCCTTCAACAGCCTATAACACTGAAAGTTCTGAAAGCCTTGGAATATTTTATCCCATTAATTTTGTCGTAGCAGATTGCAACTTCGGAAGCCATAAGGTTTAAATGTCTCACCTGTTATCTATGTTGACTATCAGCCAGCGCTCCCTGGCTCCTGTCCTCTCGTGGCAACCGGCCGAGGATGAAGTGATGTGGCGCGCGCTTTCGAACATTCCATCCACGACTGAACAGAAGCAGTATCTCATTTCTATGTTCTAGACTATGCCCTAAATAAACATAGTCTGGTACATAACATGGTGTCAGAAGTGAACCGGTAGACGCACCGACGCACCAGCCGCCATCGACGCACCAACGGCGCAACGCAACAACGAAACACCAGCCGCAACATGGCAGGTGTCTTTATCCAGCCGCCATCGGGGTTCGAGCCGAACACGGAAAACCCAGCGATCTCCTGGGAGGAATGGCGATCCTGTAACCTCATCTACGAGGCAGCCTGCAAGTACGCCAAGAAACGAAAAGCAGTACGGAAAGCGCTCCTCCTCCATGTACTTGCACCACAGGCACGTCGAATATACGAGACGTTTCCACCGCCTCCAGCCTTACCCGCAGAAGCCGCAGCCTCCTTCAGAGGTCGAATATATCCTAGAGCACTTTGACGCGCTCTACTAACCGTACAAGAACGTAACCCAAGCAACTGCACAACAGCACACAGCAGGCGGGCCAGTCCATTGATGATTTCGTCACTGAGCTCCGACTTCAGGCTCAACGTTGCGACAACGGCAGGGGCTGACGTAAATGTCCTTCCCAGGCATGTTCTTCGGAAATGGAATCAACCATCAAAGGTAGAACCCACCTGTGTCAGGGTCTCCAACTACACTGGCGATTATGTGCCGGTCAGTGGCGAGTGCATCCTACAAACAAAAAAAAGAGACCTTAGCCGCAACTTGAGATGCCTGGTTGTGAACCTTAATCTTATCCCGATTCTTGGTGCTGAGGCATGCCAGGATCTTCAGCTGATACAGCGACTTTGGCACCTCGACTCGTCGAGCGAATCAACCGACGCTGGAGCACGTATTGCCAAGTATTTGGCCGTAACTGACATTATCAAGGACTTTCAGGATGTGTTTATTGGAATTGGTCAGCTTCCGGGAACTGTGGCAATCACGCTCCAAGACGGAGCAGTACCTTCTATCGCTGCTCCCCGCAAGATTCCGCGAGCTATCATAGAGAAAGTAAAGGCGGAGCTTGACAAGATGGAGCATGACAACATCATCACAAAGGTCACCGTGCCAACAGATTGGGTGAACCTCTTAGTAGTGGTAACGAAGAAAGATGGCAGCCAACAGATCTGCCTTGACCCCAGGCAGCTGAATAACGCCATCAAACGTCAGCGTTATCGCATTCCGACGCAGGAGGAACTGTTCGCTCACTTGAGTGGATGTACAGTGTTCACTCTCCTTGATGCGAAATCAGCTTTTTGGCAGCTGACACTGTCTGTGGAGAGTTCGTACATTTGCACTTTTGCAACTCCTTGGGGCCGGTATCGCTTTTTGCAGCTCCTATTCGGACTAAAAAATGCACCCGAACTCCTACAACGTGCCATGGCTGACATTTTCGCCAGCATCAATGGTGTTTACCCCTACTTTGACGACATTCTGATCGGATGAAAGACACCCAGGCAGCACACAGTATTGGGCCAGCATTGGACTTGAAGTGGCAAAGAATGGCCCAACAATGGCCCAACAGAGCCATATGTTTTCCAATATTGGAATTACATTGGACAATATTGGACTATCAAAGCCAATGGTTTTCCAATATTGGTGATACGTTGGCATAGGCTGGTCAACATTGGACTGTCAAAGCCCATAGCTTTCCAATATTGGATATACGCCGGCATAAGTAGTCCAATATTGGACTGTCGGAGCCACTGGCTTTCTGATATTGGCTACGCGCCGGCATAAGCTGTCCAATATTGGACTGCCAAAGCCAATATCTTTCCAATATTGGATATACGCCGGCATAACCTTTACAATATTGGACTGTCAGAGCCAATGGCTTTCCGATATTGAATATACGCTGGCTTAAGCTGGTTAATATTAAACTGTCAAAGCCTAGAGTTTTCCAATATTGGTGATGTCTTGGTATAAGCTGGTCAATATTGTACTGCCATAGCCAATCGCTTATCGATACTTGTGTCGCCTAGGCTATAGACCCGCGACCCTCTTTTTTGCATTGCAGAGGTAGGAAAGTGGAAAGAAGTCATCCATGCGCTCGCTCGGGGCGAGAATTTTGTTTAGCCAACTTCATGTGGCGTACGTCGCTGGTGCTTTGTAACCGCGATCACAAATAAATCCTTAGCTGCCTATGGGACTACTGCAGTTTTTTTGTTTTTTTTGCCGGCTTCTCTCCCTTCGCATTGCCTTACCTCGGCATTGACAACTTGATTGCGTTTTTTAGATTTTATTATTTTTGTCTTTTCCAGTGCATTTTGTATGTATATGCATTACGTAGCGTTAACGTCTTCTACTGCGCCCGCGCCCCTGCCATGTTTGTATTTCTTTCTGCGTGCTCTATTTTTTATATTTGATGTTTCTGTGCCTATTTTGTCATTGTCGACGCACGCGTCTACAAACATAAAGCCGCCGCTTACGCCGCAACCGAGGTGACTTCTACTCTCAGTTTTACGAGAGTCTATAGCGCTATAAAGTCGTCTATTGGACTCGAATGAAGTCTCGAGAGGGCTGCTTCGACTGTCAGTGCTGATCTCATCAGTGTAGGCAGAGCAACGACGTAGCAATCGTGACGTGAGAACATACTGCGCCTCGATGTGGCCGGCCGCGCTCGCGCTGCGGAAATCGGAGCGTGCAACTCTCGAGCCCCGTTAGATTACTGAAGTTGCAAGGCGCTACTTTGTCGTCGCGAATCCTCTGCCCTTCTAACGGTCGTGAAGCCGTTGCGCCCGGCGTATACCCTACTCAGCATCTTTCAGAAACCGTCCGCGCAGCATCGCAACCTTCTGTCTGCGAGCGTCGGCGATTCATCGTGTGTTGAAAGTCGGACGATCTGCTGTCCGTGGTGTCTTTTACGTGTTACTCGTTCGTGAAAAAATTTCAAGTTTAAAAACGCGAACCTAACAGTGTGCAAATATTTTTTTAAATTTATTGATAAAAGTAGATATATATTTCTTTATTTATTTGTGGACATCGTGCGCAAAAAATAGTAGCGCTAAGTTCTTTATTCTAAATATTAATGGGGGCTATACCACGCAAAAACAGTGTCTTCATACTTACCCCGTTTAGAATCACTTTTGAGCTCGAAAGCTTCTTTAGAAGTTCAAAAGCTGGCCTTCAAAGAGCTGTCTCGTTCAATCGGTATTGACAGCAGGGTAGACGCTATGCGTGTGTTAGGCCAATCGTGTCTCCGGTTATGGTCACGTGACTACAGTCTCGAAGCTGGTGATAAGGCCGAGCACGGAACCTGGCAGCCCAAGGCCACGCATAACATCCACTGCACTATCAACTTTGGGTACAAGTGACAAATCGTCTCGCTGTGTTCATTGTTGAGATGCCCCAGAAGATTAGCCTTTGTAAGCGCACCCCCGTTCTGACCTGCTTCCTTTCTACTCCTTCACTCGTTTTCTCTCTCTTATCGCTTGAATCCGCTCTCTGTGCGCGGGAAACGGCAGAAAGGTGATCACGTGGTTTGACGGAGGACGCATTAGCGGTTGACAAACCCGGAATGCCTGCGAAGACCGGACCTAGTTACGCGTGCGATGCGGCCTGCGGGCCTGTTGTGGATTTCGCTTCTTCGGTAAATGGTATCTCGCTCGAAAAGTCTTACCCGTATCGATTTCTTCAAAGAAGCGCAAGACATTTTTGTGAACCGTTTAGTGTTCGCTTCGGCAAACGGCACCGTGTGCTACATCGTGTTGAATCTTCACGGATCACTTCCTTCGAGTTCTTGTGTTTGTGTGGTTGGTCTGCAGTGCACGTGTCGACATCTACCTGGGATTACATTTTTCAAGTCCGGTATTTTCAACGTAAGTGCGCTGCAACCTATTTGGTGATCATTGTCTGTTCTTCTACGGGTATACTCTTCCGGATAACCTCTAGAACTATAGGGAGTGCCTATCTCCTGGCAGCCGAGAGAATAATTTTCCTGCAATCTTACCGACAGTCGCCTGCCATTATCTGTCTGAAATTATGTCACAACTGCAGGTAGAATACTGACGTCCTTATTCACCCTGCGTTTCGCGAAAACACATTTCGTGGCCACCTTTTCGTGATTACACGTTGCGTCGACATTCACGTTTCGTCGACATTCGTTGCGCGAATTTCACGATGTAGGGCCATTCAAAGCGTGTGTATTCCTGAGGCGCGTGCTCACTGTACCAGCCCACCCTTTCACGCCTCCTCATGGTAAGTATGCAACAATTCTTTGCAACAGGAAAACAAAATGATATTCTCAGTTTTTTTTTTTTATGAAACATCGCGTGTTGATGAAACGATCTGTCGATGAAATGTCGTTCGATGAACTGATTGCACCGCCAATGAGGGGCGACTAACGGTAGAATTTCGGGGGAAAAAGTCTGCCAGCTGTTGGGAGACTGGACACTACCCAACAATTACCCCGGTTGTTGTTTGCTTTGCTATCTTCTCAGTTGTATAACAGCTGAGTAGTACCTTTTCACATATTGCAAATGCTTAGTTTGTACTTGTCTGCAGAATACGCTGTGTGCAATAAACTTTTAGGACATTTCAAAAATATCGCTTGTGTCTGCGTACCTTTCTTTTTGCAAACAACTTGGTGAGTGCACTTGGAAACAGCTGGGCGAGTGCAACGATGGCCGAAAGTCAGCACAAATGACGGCCAACATTGAATCGGGTCGCACTTCCAGTATTGTCCAATATTACGCCGGTCTTTGCCAATGTGGGACCACCATTGACTGGAACCATGGTTTAGCAATGGCCCAACATTGGCACCAACGATGGGGCCGACATTGGGTGGAACCATGGCTGAACAGTGGCCCAACATTGGCACCAATGACTGGGCCAACGTTGGATGGGGTAGCGCTTCCAATATTGTCCAATATTGAGGCCGGTGTTAGCCAATGTTAGGCCAATGTCGGACCAACCTTGGTGTGCTGCCTGGGCAGTGAACGAACACATTAAGCAGCTATATCTAGTTCTGCTGACTACACGCAAGTACAACATCAAACTCAATGCGAAGAAAATTCAAGTAGCAGTGTCCACCATCTCCTACCTGGGACGTCAGCTAGCGACAGGCGGAATTCAAGCTGACGCTGCGAAAATAGAGGTCATCATTGCTATGCCAGTGCCCGAAAATAAGGCAGAGCTGCTCAGATTCCTTGGTATGGTCACTTACCTTACCAAATTCATGCCAAATGCCTCAAGTGAAATGGCACGCCAGAGAGAGCTACTAAAGACCGACGTCCCATGGCACTGGGATGAGAACCTGACGTTAGAGTTCATCGAAATCAAGCGTATGATCACCCAGACACCTGTCCTGCGCTTCTTTGACAAGACCAGCGACATTGTAGTCTCAGCAGATTCGTGCTCATACGGACTTAATTGTGTTCTCCTGCAAGAAGGACATCCAGTTGCCTATACTTCAGCCGCTCTGACCCCTACTCAACAGAAGTACGCACAAATTGAAAAGAGCTACTCGCCATTGATTTTGCGTGTGAGCATTTCCATTATTCCACCTACGGTAGAATCGTAACCGTTCAGACTGACCATACGCCTTTGAATGGTCTACAACAAGAAGACTTCGAGAAGATCACACCACGGCTACAGCGTCTTCTTCTCCGGCTTCAGCGATACGATGTCCGTCTGACATACGTCCCAGGAAAAGAGCTCACCGTCGCAGACGCGCTTTCTCGAGCACCTGCCAACGCAAGCTCATGTCAAGACCCTGAGCCCGAAGAGAGACTAGGGATCTGTAGCCAAGTCAACGCATCGACGGCAAAACTGGAATAGATTCGTCAAGCAACAGCTGCAGATCAGATGCTGCAGCAAGTCTCCAGGTGCATACGAGAAGGTCGGCCGGAACAGCGCTCTGGTCAGGTGACAGCAAAACCCTTTTTGCATTGCAAAGGTGAACTGCACATATATGAAGGCCTAATATGCCGTGGGCAGCGACTGGTTCCACCTACATCATGTCACCAGGACGCCCTAGAGAAACTACATGGAGCACACCGTGGCATTGTGTCATGCAAGAACAAGGCACGAGAGGCTCTTTACTGGCCCTCAATGAACTAAGACATTGAGCAGATGGTCCATTGGTGCGAGCATAGCCAGCGCTACCAGCGACAAAACCAACATGAACCACTTGCTGATCGTGACTTGCCTTACCGCCCATGGCAAAAGATCGCAGCTGATCTTTTCTACTTTAACAGATCGACTTACTTACTCATCGTGGATTACTTTAGCAAGTGTGTGGAACTGCAACCCATGGCGTCCGCCTGCACAGAAGCTGTCATCACCGCTATGAAAGCTGTGTGCGCCAGATTTGGAGTACCTGATGAACTAGTCTGTGACAATGGACCGCCATTTAATGCAGCGAAATTCAAAGAGTTCCTCACCAGCTGGGACATCACCTACAATTCCAGCTCACCTTACTATGCCAGATCGAATGGACTTGCTGAAAGATCCATTCAGACCATAAAGCACGCACTTCAGATAGCTGCAGAAGATGTAAAAGACCTTTTTGTTGTGCTTATGAATGTTAGAAGCACTCCCATAAATGGGCTGAAGTCGCCTGCAGAGCTCCTAATGGGCAGAAAAATCCGCACACTGGTCCCGATGAATCCAACTCAACTGAAACCCCACTAACACCGCACCGAGGCCCAATCTCGTCTACATTTTTGTCAGGAACGGCAGCATCGGCATGGGGATAAGAAAACCAAGCTCCTGGTCGCACTTCGGAACGACCAGAAAGTGTGGTTTCAGCACTTTGTCAAGTGGACACCAGGCTACATTAATTCTGTGGGACCCCAGCACCGCTCGTACATTGTGATGACACCGGAAGGCAGCATGTATAGGCGCAACAGGTATCACATCCGACCCGCTTACAGTGAGCCGCCAACAGCGACTGTTACAGACGCGGATTACTATACCGCAGCTCCTTCTCCACTTGTAGCCAGTTCATAGTCACCGCCACCCCCTCCACAGGCAGCAGGCTCGTACAAGCACTACTACACACGAGCAGGTAGAAAAGTGGTGAAACGGCAAAGATTCATACAATGAAGATCTCGAGTGCTTTGGAATTTTTATTTTGTGCGTTAAGTTAATTTGTTTGTTTGTTTGTTTGTTTGTTTTTTTTTAAAAATGACGTGTTATGTATGTTGACTAACAGCCAGCGCTCCCTGGCTCCTGTGCTCTCGTGTCAACCTGGAGAGGAAGAAGTCATGTTGCGCGCGCTCTCGAACATTCCATCGACGACTGACCAGAAGCAGCATCTTATTTCGATGCTCTAGGCTATGCTCTAAATAAACATAGTCTGGTACATAACATCACCAAGTATGAACCATCTGTGAGAAGTGGGCACTTACTGCTGACTGGTGCCAACTTGACTGGAGTCAGTGCACTCTTGGCGACGGCGCCCTTAAAGCGCCGTCATGGCGCCCCAGTCACACTCCGTTCATGCAGGTACTCCCGCCGAAGATCAGCTTCGTGGGCTCTTTACCGAACATGGAGTCTCCCCGGGCTCGTCCACGTAGGACTGTTTGTCCTTTCGCACCAAGACACCATGGCAAAGGTGAACCTAGAAATAGATAGAAATGCTCTACAGGTAATGCAGCCAGCCATTGGTCCCGATCTCGTTGATCTTTCGGAAACTTGTGCCGACGTCTGCCGCACAATGCAACTTTTTTCGGACGCAGGACATGCGAGGCAACTCTTCACGCAACATCTTGGGGGTATTCTTTTCGGAGCCGATCACAGAAATTCACCACGGGCACTCACTACTCATGTCCAACCACTCAATGTACAGAACAATTCATCTTGAAGTGCAGAACAGAGAGTGGAACAAACATAACTGCAAAGGAATCGCATAGCAAACATTTCCAGCCACGCATGTTGTCTGCTATGCACAAAAAAAAAAAAACACGGAGGGGAAAGCAAAAAAAGCTCACTGTCGGGTGTAGCCACGTGACTTCCGCCACTCACTCTCTCCTCTCCACTTCTCCGACCTCCATGCGCGGGTTTCAGTTTCGGTTTTGAGCAGTTGCGTTTTGTGGCTTTAATAACAATTTATGGGACTGTTGCAAAATATTTATTTGGTAGTCTTTCGACACCATAATAAATCGCCTGGAAAAAAATGAAACTTTTATTAGGGGTGTAAGTGTCCGTTTAAGTGAGTTCAGAGTAAAGAGTGAAAGCAAAAGAAGGGTACCAATTATAACAGAATTTTAATAGGGCTACTTGATACATGATTAATGAAAAAGCTCGAAATAAGACGAGGACTCTAGATAGAAAACGTTTCAGAAAAGCGCCAATTAATTGCGAAGAAATATCTTATCAATGCCCGGCCCTACTCTTTACATTCATCAGCATTTTGAAGCCGGACGATGGTTCAATTTAAGGAAGCATACAAATAACCTCATTCAAGGAGCTGTGGAAGTCATGAAATTGACTTCCACAGCTTTAATGGAATTTAATGGAATGAATATTCCATTAAATTCTGAACTTACCTCGTCATCGACCTCTGCAAGCACTGGGACACACTCGGGAGGTGCCTCCGGCGGGCCTGCTACAAGATCCGCTGGTGGAACAGAGGCATCAGTGGCCGGTACGGGCCGAGCGAGGTCCACACCAGCTCGCACAACGTGAACTGGAGCAGGGGCGCCAGCTGCAGGAACTGCTACTGGGCAAGCTGGAGGAGCTGACCCAACACCGTCAAACGGGACATTGTCTACTGCAACATAATAAAACACTGTTTAGAAACAAGACAATTAAGGTACAGGAGTCGACCGATTTTTCGGACGCCAAAAATTCAGACAAGCTTGATTATTCGAACTTCAGCACTTTCCTGGTTCTTTGATGGCATGAGGGCTTCATAGTACTTCATGCCACAGAAGACTACAGGCAGTGTGCTTATTTATTTTTCCGTATCACACAGGGACTGGAAAAGTAGCGCGAGCAGAGCACAAAACAAAAGGACGAGAAACAAAACCAAAAAAAGAAAAAGTGGAAGAAAGGAAATGCCCTCAAGTTCGCCGGCAGTGGGCAGCAGAGAGGTTGTTTACAAAAAAAAAAAAATACCGGTGAATAGCCAATGAATATTCATGCCTAGCATTTCCGACGGTTTGCGAGATGTAAGCTCAATCTTTCTGACGAAGTCCAGTGCTGTAGCTGATCGTATGGTCACCTTTTAACCAGTGGGACAGTTGCGTCGCTAGGCACAGTCTGCCGCCCAATTAAAGTTCAGCCTTGTTGGTGCTGTGGTCATGCCTACGACTAGCTTCCTCACTCCCTCCTCCTCAACAAAAGGAACTCCTTTCTTCCCAGTGACGGAAGGACTTGCGCTGCCCGGGCTCATCGGAAAGCGCATATTCGAAATGTTGTGACCGACAGAACGAACTTTCACTTCAAGCCTCATCTATGCGCACAGACCATAGTGTCTTGGTATGGACATGATTGTTTGACGAACTGCAGAAAAATATTTCTTGAATCAAAGCAAGAGTGCTGCCGAGCAAAACGGGGTCATCGCCATCAGCAACAAGAAATAAACTCTCAGAGCTCCATTTGCACCCTAAGAGAAGAAAAGAGAAATATAGACACCTCTTGAACTCATTGATACATTGAGGCAACCCTGTAGTTAATGCTTACTCCTGTTTGCGACCAAAAAGAAATTAAAATTACTTTTTCTCCTTCAGATAAAGTGTGAGCACATTATGTGTAGTGTGTGAGGTGGGCAACTAAAGGTGCCTCCACATTTACCTAGTAGTGCCAGCAGCTGCTACTGCAGACTTCTTGACAACGTCCTCTCCTTCTGGAGCTCCTGCTCCAGGTTCACGACCCTCTGCTTTGCCTGCCGCAGCTTCTCAACCAGTCGGGCATGCCCCACAAGCGACACAGTGGACGTCCTGTCCTCTGTCTTTTTTTTTTCTTGTACTTGCCACCCAATGCAGGGGATGGCGACATCTCCATCTGGAAAAGAAAAAGGTCCAGGTGTTTAAAGATTCAAATAATATAAACTTGCAACACAGGATTGGGACACACATAGTTCACATTAAATTGCCCCCCCCCCCCGCTTTATTTTGTAGTAGGCGTGTGCGAATATTCGAAATTTCGAATACGAATCGAATATTTTACTTATTCGAAACGTATTCGATTCGAAAATTGCATATTCGGAAGTTCCCGAATATTCGGCCTAAGCCGAATATTCAGGAAAAACGGCGAATATTCGCACAAACTACGAATATTCGAGCAAGTAACGAATAATGTGCTTGCCACGCATTCCCTTATGAATATGTTCTTTTTTCATTGAGAACGGCGTATGATGCGTGCATTATCGGTCTGCTTTGTTTCTATCTGCCCGATGGCAGCAAGACAGGACCAGTGTCGGTTTCTTTTTCACCAAGCCCTTTGTTGTGTGGCGCTTTTATAGCAATATCTGATGTAATTGCGCGTTCCATAAATTGATACAACATAATGAACCTCAAGAGTGAAATATAAAAATAAAACTACATCTCGAGGGTATTATCTAATGTAAATGTTTGAAAATTAAAAAAAAAAAAATAAGAAAAAGCTAGGTGCGAGCACAATATTGCTTCGCCATCGACAACAACTCCTTCCACTCCCGCGCAGTCAAAACTTGGGATGTCGCGAACCTGCGCAGGTTCGAGTTCGACCAAGTTCGACTATTTCGAACCTTCAACGTGATGTTCGACAAAGGTTTGACTGAAGTTCTACTTTCTTGCACATGCGCGAAAAAAGAAAAAAAACTAGTTGACCTTTTTGGCGGAGGAAAAGTGCAATATTTGTTGGGTTTATTGGCATGACTGGTTCACATTAATAATTAATGAAAGCGTTAAAAGCGAATATTTTCGCTTTTATATGATGTAAACATTGGTAACCATTTTATAAAATATAAAATAAACTACTTTATAAATTTTTTTGTTGCCTAAAACTCGAAATATTCGTTTAGTAGCCGGGCAACACTGTCCATAACTCAAAATTCTTCAAACTTTAGTGAAATTTCGCAGGTTTCACGATTAAAGGGTCTTTGTACTGGCGGAAATGTTGTCACGGCGCGTAGGGAGCGTTTACTTTCTGAACACCTTCAACAGTTACTTTTCCTACAGGATAAGTTGTAATGGGTTCATTACTAGAAGCATCCTTAGCTTGCTGCAGCCCAGTACAATGCAGTTGCATTGA
The DNA here is from genome assembly GCA_013358835.2 of Ixodes persulcatus. Taxonomy (NCBI): domain Eukaryota; kingdom Metazoa; phylum Arthropoda; class Arachnida; order Ixodida; family Ixodidae; genus Ixodes; species Ixodes persulcatus. Next base: position 196,980 of record JABSTQ010011009.1, on the reverse strand, counting down.
TTTATTTTAAAAAGGCAATAAAACCTGCTGTTACCTCTTGTTTTGTAATTTTTCATAACAAGACCCATATTCGATATTCGATTCGATATTCGAAGCCCGTTTTTTGTCTTAGTCGTATTCGATTCGTATTCGAAAATTTCAATATTCGCACACCCCTATTTTTTAGGTGTAGGTTTCAGTCCTATACCTGTGATTGCCCTCTCTCCCTGAAAAAATGCTTCTAGATGCCCATGACCATATATCCGGTATTCGCTGTCGTTTCAGGAAATAATTGCTATATTGTCCTTTACACATACTCTAGTGTGTAAAGGACGATATGCGTATTTGTTTGTGCTACGTGTACCTGTTGACAGAAAACTCTGTGTAGGTAAACAAAATAGTATGATAAAATATTGTGTTAAAAGGTATTTCTAAGTTAGTTAGAAAGTAAATTATGATTATCCTACTTTGCACCCAGTGTACTTTCTATGAGGTACGTAAACTCTCAGTTACTTTGTACTTGCAATCCAGTGCTTTTAAATACGATAGCATTTATAAGCAAACCCTATGCACTTTAGGCGTCCGTTGGTCCGAGGATTTGTAACTGCTTTTGAAAACAGCATGCGCAGGCACATTATAATTCAGAAAAGAAAAACATGCCGCCGGCACTGTGCCTCAAACCCACAATTGTTGGGGTCTAAGCCGGGCATCGTATCCGCTTCACTACGAGCACACATGGCTAAGCATTTGCGAAAGAGTTACTTGGAGCAGGCAAGAGCTGAGTTGATGCACGTGCCAGTGACTCAACGCTGTTGTTGTGATAGCATTGTTTGTCGCATCTGGTCGCAGTCGCACATAGCCCCATCTAAGGAGAGCTCTGGGAACCAGACTTGAGTATCATCTATCGTTGTCGGTATGCGAAAGCAGGTCTCACCAGAGGAACGTCTACGCAAGCGTGCTGAGGCACAGCGACAGCAAAGTGCCCAGAGCACTTCGGAACAACATGAAACATGTTCGTTGAAAGCTAGAGAGGCAAGTAGCAGCAAGAGGACCATCGAAGTGGATGAAAAGATTAAAGAGAGGAAACTTCGGCTGCAACGCAAGCAGGACGCCAAAAAAACGAGGACGTCTTGCGATAGTGGAGAAGAGATGTAACTTCGTGTACAGCGAGATTGTGACTTAGAGCAGGAGAGGACGTCTCGTAAGACTGAAGAGGGTCAAATTAAGATATAATGCGGTCGAGAAACAAGCAGGAGAGTGTCTCTTAAAATGAAGAGGGAAACCTTCGGCTACAGCACAGACCAGGAGATGGTAAGCTGCGGCTTTTCGTGTGTTAAAGTGCGGCTTGTGGTCCACTTTCATAGAGCGTATCTAGCCATCGAGTCTGTGTACCAGAAGAGCAAGCAATTTAAAACAATGTCTGTACAAATAGTCCTGACCAGCCATAATGAATGGACACAATTATTCATAAAGTGAACAAACTTCAAGATATTCCTTAGCCTAACCGTTCAATTTTACACTCAAGTACTGCCCACCGGTAACGGAAGTGAAGTATGCTGCCGATTTGAAAAAGGTACACAAAGGACAAACCCCCTGGTTCTGAACAGAGTCGAAGATGAGGTAAGAAAAACAGCCTAAAGGCGCACATATACCTCGAACCTTGAGTTCAATATCATAGAAATGGCCACGTGCTTCTTTTTCAAAGCAGCAACCAGCTCATTTCGTGTCTCTGTAAAACAAATCATGCACATTGAGTTACATCTCAAAGTCGTCGTGTTTGTCACCCTGTCCCCCCCCCCCCCCCTTGTATCGGCGTTTATAAATATGACCGTTCACCAGCTAGCCTGCGCTATAACCCTTGTTTCAAAAGGTTTTTTTTCGATATTTTTACAAATTAAATGCACCACCTAGTCGAACTTATGTGGTAAATTTGTCGTAGCTTACAAAGCCGATTTGTTGCGATTTATTTGAAGTGTCGTGGCCAGTGGCGTAGCTAGACCATCTGGCACCCGGGGCCCTTAGGTCTTCTGTAACCCCCCTCCCCCGCTCCCCGAGAAGTGGGGGGGGGGGGTGACAAAAGAATGTGCGTCTACACATTCTTTGCCACTTACAAACCAGTCAAGCCGGGGGGGGGGATTGCCGCCATAAGTGGCGCCCCCCCCTCGTGACTCAGACTCCTGGTACCCGGGACCCACGGCCCCCCGGCCTACCCCGTTACTACGCCACTGGTCATGGCTGACATCTGGAGCGCCATGTAGTTCAACAATGTAAAACCCTTTGCTTTTGCCGCCCACTTCTTTACAAATCGGGCGCAAGGACATATTCGTGCCTATCACATTTCGCGAATTCTAGACGCCGGAACAAGGGACGCCGGAACGGGGGCCCACGAAATATTTGCTTTCCACGTGTCCTTAAATTCCGCTAATTTTTGGACGCGTGGAATTCACCAAAAATTAGGGGCTGGCGAACATTAGGGAGTTTTCGTAAACCGCGTTGGCCCCTCCGCTAATCCCTCCGCAACGAAGAAGTTACTACTGCGCCTGCGCGCCGATAGCCTTGACTGTAGAGTTCCGGGTATATAGCGAGTTGCGGTGGGCGTTGCGGGACAGCGAAAAGGATCTACGAAAACTCGCTATTAACGGTTTGCAGTACACGTTGTGCTTCGAGCACCTGATGTGTAGAAAACAACTTACACTCTTAAAAAAAGGGTACTGTAGTACCCTCCTTAAGGGGGTAACCAACTTGCACACAGGGCGATCCCTTTTGGAGATATCGTTACCCCCTGCATCGAGGGTGCAAACTTACCCCCAGGTTAGGGTGCAACATTGCCTCCTTTCGGAGGTAACCTTAGTTCCTTTTGGTGTTAAAAGTGCATCCTTTCAGGGTCAGCCTTTACCTCCTTCAGGAGGGGATTTCAATCCTTTTGAGAGGTAAGACGACGTAATTGAGGGCGCTGCTTTTACCTCCTTTTGGAGGGAACTGTGATCCGCTTTGGGGTTAAATACACACGATGAGGAAAACAGCTCAAAAATCGCGGACTAGGAAGAACATACACGACAGAAATGTGCTGTCCTGTCGTGTTTGTTCTTCGTAGTCCGCGCTTTCCGAGCTGTTTTCCCCATCAAGTATAAAAGCAACCAACTGGCCCAGTTCACCATCTTATTACAGGTTAAATGCACACTTGATGGAATCACTTTTATCCCCTAAAGAAAGGCACTACGGCCCTTTGTGGGTGTGATAGTATGTGCTTCAAAGGTGGGCCTTATAATAGATGAAGACGGCCTAGTTCTGAAAGTAAGCCGCCTCGGTGGCTCCGAGGCGAGAGCGCTGGCCTACGGATCACCATGTGGTGGGTTCGAATCCCGGCCGAGGTGCCCGCAATCTGACGGAGGCTTATTGCGGTGAAGGCGCCGTGTAACCGAGCTTTCGGTTGCACGTCAAAAGATCCCCAGGTGGTCCAAATTAATCCTCAGTCCTCCGCTGGGGCGTGCCAGATGCTCGTCGTTGGTTTGGCATGTAAAACCCCCAAAGTTGGTAGTTAGTTCTGAAAGTACATGACAATGTTTTATTGTGGCTGTCACAAACAAAATGGCATAAAAGTCAATGGCATGACTAGACATCTTATAAAAGTTCTAAGATGAAACCACTAAGCGTAATAAAGGCATGTGGAACAACACTTTCGGGGCTCTAGTCATCGCTAAAGATGATCTAGAGGCAGAATGCAACCAGGACTGCCTCAGCAGGCGACGCGGCGTCGAGGTCTCCCTCCGCTGCCACATAGCTGGGCACCTCATGATTAATTAGGCTTGAGCTGACAGCCACCAAGTAGATTGCACTGCCTGCCTGGAACCAAAAAAATGTGGAAATCTTGTGATATGAAGTTGAAACATATCATCCCGAATATGAAGAAACTGTGAAGAAATATTAGATTTTTCCAAGACGCATTTGGAGCATTTGATGATCCTCTGATTCCAGCATTATAAGACATCGACCATACTTACCAGACGTTACCAGTTTAACTGTTGACTAATTACCACTGACTAAAATTATCACAAGGTGGGTGGTAATCATAGATTAGTAAGCACTTTGTATTCACCCGTCATGTTTAAATTTGTCACCCCGATTTACTTAGGTGACTAACAAATCTTATTTTTGTTTGTCGACGTAGCGCACTCGAGAAACTGTCACTCAAGCATACACACACCCAAAGAACACACGCAAGGTGTGATCTTTGGTTGTGTGAATGCTCGAGTGACAGTTTCTCGAGTGCGCTACGTCGAAAAACATGAATAACCAACTCGCCCAATTTCAAGTTCTTATAACAAATCATAGTCAAAGGGGTACAACTACTGTAGCAGGTTTGTATATACAAGTGCTGATTGTTGGGCGAGTTGGTATTGTACGTGAAAAAAAACATGATTGCGCTCTAAGACAAGGGCAGAGGAAGAACATACACCACAGAGCGCTACTCCACATTAGCTACTCAGCAGCACATCAGATCCCTATGACCGCCAAACCTAACTGCCGAACTTTGGCAAATATACAAATATTTTTTGCCGAAGTGCTCTGCCAGATTAAAATTGAATTTATGTTTTATTTAGACATGAGAAGAACAGCACACAAGGACGAAAACACAGAAAAAGAACAAACCAAAAAAGACACGCTCAAGCGCCTTGTGTGTCTTACTCTAATTTATTTACTTTAGGTATACCCTCAATTTTCTCTGGAAAATGAACGAACACCACACACAAAAAAAAAAGATAAAAATCAAGAACCTCATTTCAAGTGCCCAAATGCGAACAAGAACATCAAAATAATAAATCTGACTACGCTTACCTGCAGTTGCGTCCAAGGTAGCAGGCACCCAGTACCCTCGGCGAAATCACCCTACAACGTTGACGCGGTAGGAAAGAAATATATTCAATCAACTTCAAATAATGCTAAACCATCCATCTGACTCGCCTATTGCATGATCAGCTTCAAAAAATGCCTCATCGCACGACAAAAAAAAAATGCCAAGACAATATACTTGCTAGTCTCTCTGCCGGCAATAACTTAATGACCTTATTTCGTAATATAGTACTATTAATGTTTGTGAAGCGCACGAATAATTTCTAACTGCTGAATGTCGAACTTCGGCAAATATGTAAATTTTTTTGCCGAAGTAATTTGCCAGAATAAAATTTAAAACTGAATATGTCTTATTTAGACACGAGAAGAACAGCACACAAGCACGAAAACACAAAACAATAACACCGACAAAGACACACTCAAGCGCCTTGTGCGTCTTACTCTAATTTATTTACTCGACGTATACACTCAATTTTCTCTCGGAAATCAACAAACTGCACACACACAAAATAAACATAAAGATCAAGAGCCCCATTTCAAGTGCACAAATGGGCACAAGAAAATCAAAATAAAACATCGCACTACGCTTACCTGCAGCAAAGTGTTAAGAAATGTCACGAGATGCTTCCAAGGTAGCAGGCATCCAGTACTCTCGACGAAATCAAACTGCAACGTTGCCGCATTACGAAAAAAATATATTCAATCAAGTTCAAATAATGCGAACTTGAGCCATATCTAACTCGCCTACTGAATGATTAGAATTTTAAAAAAAAGTTTGATCACACGCAAAAAGAAAAAAAAAAAAGCCAAGACAACATTATAATTGCTAGTCTCTCTGCCGGCAATAACTTAATGACCTTATTCCGTAATATACTACTATTAATGCTTGTGAAGCGCACGAATAATTTCTAACTGCCGAATGTCGAACCTGAGCAAAATGTAAATTTTTTTGCCGAAGTAATTTGCCAGAATAAAATTTAAAATTGAATCTATGTTTTATTTAGTCAGGAGAAGAACAGCACACAAGCAGAAAACACACACACAAAAAAAATAACACCGAAAAAGACACACTCAAGCGCCTTGTGTGTCTTACTCTAATTTATTTACTCGACGTATACACTCAATTTTCTCTCGGAGATCAACAAACAGCACACACACAAAATAAACATAAAGATCAAGAGCCCCATTTCAAGTGCGCAAATGGGAACAAGAAAATCAAAATAAAATATCGCACTACGCTTACCTGCAGTAAAAAGTGTTAAGAACTGTCACGAGATGCGCCCAAGGTAGCAGGCATCCAGTACTCCCGACGAAATCACCCTGCAACGTTGCCGCAGGACGAAAAAATATATATTCAATCAACTTCAAATAATGCGAACTTGAGCCATATCTAACTCGCCTACTGAATGATTAGAATTTTAAAAAAGTCTCATCACACGCAAAAAAAAAAAGCCAAGGCAACCCTATAATCAAATACCATATAGCTTCGCCAATACTGAAAACTCCTCCGAAAACCTATGGGAGCGGCGGCGAACGTGACAGTGGCGCCTCTAGCGGGCTCGGAGTCTACGGAAGCTGAGGGGGCAATGGAAAAGTATAGGCTCCGCGACGTCCTCGAGCTTTGCAAGCCCCGTTTCGTCACCCCAAAAGCAGAAACAATTCATTACGGTCAGTCAACTTGCAAAGCGGAATCCACTGATAACAACTGCAACGGCAATCAAATAACAACGCGCGCATAAACAAAGATAGAGCAATTTATTTAGCGGTCTCAAACGCCTCTCAGGCGATCACACGCGTTTGGAGCGCGTCTGGGAAGCGGAGAAAAGGCGTTTAGGTACTCGAACTACGTCGTAATCATTAAAACGTGCACAAACGACATGTTAATATTACCAGAGCAAGCGCACGAGCTGCTGGAGCATAAAAACAAAACAAAAAGTAAGGATAAAAATGACCGTGCAAACACTTACCGAATTTTGCAGAAACGATGGTGTCGCCATTCCCGACAAAAATAAAACGAAACGGGGAAGAGAAGCGAACGGCGAATAAAACAAACAAGTTAGCAGACGATACAAACATACCGAGCAAAAAACTACTTCAACTACGACGATCGTTGCGGCGCTTAGAGAAAAAAAGAAAGAAAAATGGAAAGCAGCAAATGAATAGCTGGTAGTAGGAACCGTGCACATCTAATTCAGGCCCCGACGAGGGCGCCCCTAGCGGCAAACGGGTCCGTTCCATCGGGGAACTTCTGCCAGTCGCTGCGTTGGTTGTGCGTTGTAGCGGGTTAGCGCTGTAATTTCCAAGGTAGCTGTTCCGCACTAAGAAAGCCACAAGAATTGATGCGGCAAACAATAGGCGACCGCCGCGACGCGGCCGGCATAGAAAAGGTGCGGATTTAATTCAAGCCCCGACCAGGGCGCCCCTAGCGGCAAACGGGTCCGTTGCATCGGGGAACTTCTGCCAGTCGCTGCGTTGGTTGTGCGTTGTAGCGGGTTAGCGCTGTAATTTCCAAGGTAGCTATTCCGCTCTAAGAAAGCCACAACAATTGATGCGGCAAACAATAGGCGACCGCCGCGACGCGGCCGGCATGCTCGCTTCACATTGGCGCCGGTGTTGAGTTCACAATAAACAAAGCGGAAGCAACAGACGAAAATAATTAAAAAAGAAGAAAGCGCCCCTCTTTTTTCCGCTGCTTCTTGTACGTTTGTTTATTTACACTTTTAACAGTTTAATTTGAATGCTGCATAACTTAGCAACTCACGTTTGTTCAGTCTTCGGGAAGCGGAAGAAAGATTTTCCACCACAACGCAAAAACTCGTTTTTGCAATAGTAGGCAGAAGGCAGAAACAATTCATTACGGTCAGTTCGCTTGCAAAGCGGAATCCACTGATAACAACTGCAACGGAAATCAAATAACAACGCGCGCATAAACAAAGATAGAGCAGTTTATCTAGCGGAAATGACAGGCACACGGCATGCCTGCCATTTCTAAGTATGCGCTGGTGTATGCTCGATTGCGGCCGGTTGATCAACAAACGATGACCCGTTGCAGATGTGCCGGCCGGGGTACACAAATAAAATTCGAATAAAAATGCATAACGAGCTTACACTTCTTAATATATTTAATAAATATCAAAAGGCACGTATGACGATTTTCGATCAGAAACTCAATCGAAGGGGAAAATAGGAGGTTATCGCAGACGACAGTGGAAGAAAACAACAACAACAACAAAGTTGCAGACGACCCTCAAAATGTCCGAGCCTAGCGTAGCAGACCAACAGACGAACCGGGCGTCGAAGCGGAGGAAAGAGAAAAACATTAAGCCAAATAAAACAAGCATACGCGATGCCTTACGCGTCCGGCAAACAAAAAAAAAGAGCAAAAAATAAAAACACAGCAACATAAAAGCAGGAGGAAGAAAGAACGCGGCAGAGTGCCGTCGCCTCAAAAATATAAATGAAAGAAGACTCAAGAATGGAAAGAGTGGAGACGGTTCTGCGGGCCTTTATCCCAGAAGTAAAAGAGCAGCGAAGGAGAAGATGTTAGTCGTCGCCGCGCTAACAATCGGAATTAGTGCACTGTAAATAACGCCACTGAAATCACCTTTTTTTGAGGGGCTACGGCGCTCTCCCCTTCTTTCTTTGCAAGCGCGAGAAGTCTGCTTTTTTTTGTAACTTCACTTTTATTAAGCTATAATAGCGTCAGATCTGCATATGCACAACGACTTCTTTCAGAGCATTCTGACATCGCCGTAACGTACGTGGTTCGAAATTGACTTTTACTTCTTCATCCGGAGACGATCTTGACGGGATTAGCCAGCTCGCCTATTCGACGAAACGGTTATAAGCAAAACATTCATGAGAAATGGGAATTGCAACAACAAAACGAATTGACTGTTAAGAACAATAAAGTTGAAACGAAGCTATGTTCTGAAATGTTTGTACATTGCCTTTTTTCACGAAACAGCGCGAAGGCATAGATTCGTGTTTTGCCTGGCTTACATAAGTGTTGACAGTATGTTTTCTTCCGGAGAACTCCAAAATTGCACCCTACAAGCTTTAACGTCTTTCCCACGCGAAGAAAATGTCCTTCACTCATGAGCTGGCACCCATTTTTAACTTTCAAAGCAGTGAATGCCCGTGACATTTTTTTTGTTTTTTGCTGGTCACATCGCACGGAGATAGGCAAAACCAATGCGTTTTGGAGAATTCGTCTGTTAGCGGAGACTCCGGGCTCGCCAGGGGCGCTGCAATCACTTTTCACCCGCTTTCCGAGGGAGTTGCCAGTATTGGCTTCCACGGTATTTGCTATAATTGCTAGTCTCTCTGCCGGCAATAACTTAAAGGGATACTGAACCAAGGAATTTAGTGTCCATAATAAGTGGCGCACGTTCTTTCCACGAGCCAGCAGCCGCCGGTGTGCGCGAGCACACGCAACGAAAATGACGTCAAAGATATCCATTCGCGGTTAAGATGACAGTGAAATGTATGGGCTTCGGGCCAAAGGAGAATAAAGACAAGTTTTTCATCTACACAGTGGTGTCTGGTGTAAAATTTAAGCGATTAATTGGTCTAACAAGCACGTAGCTTTCCCTTGTAGAGATGAAAAGCCTTTATTTATTCTCCTTTGGCCCGAAGCCCATGCATTTCACTGTCCTCTTAAGCGCGAATGGGGGTCTTTGACGTCATTTTCGTTGCGTGTGCTCGCGCACACCGGCGGCTCCTGGCTCGTGGAAAAAACGTGCGCCACTTATTATGGACACTAAATTCTTTGGTTCAGTATCCCTTTAATGACCTTATTCCGTAATATACAACTATTAAAGGGCCTCTGACACGCCAAAAAAAAAATTGTTTTTTCATGCTAATCATTGAATTGGCATATCAGGACATTACAAAAAAAAAATTGTTTCACTATAGAGTTGCGTAGTTTTTTTTTATAAAAAATAGAAATGCGAGGCCCAATTCAAAGTTCCCGCCGTGCACTGTGACGTAACAGTGTACCGCAAGGTGTCGGGGCGGTCAGAAGGGAGGCATCGCCGGAAGTCACGTGAGTTGTATCCCTCCTCGTTCTTACCGCGAGCGCGTGTATATCTTTCTTAATATTTTTGTTATTCTCCGCACCTCCACGAGCGATCCAAGCAGACAAGGTTTCTTTTGTTTTCTTTTCATCGCTTAATGTTGCTGTAAAGTTAGAAGAAGCGGAGTCAGTGAATACATGGGTTGCACGTGACGTCATATCCTTCCTCCTTTCTGGTGGCCAAAACCTGCTGTTATACTTCGTTTCACCTTATATGCGAGCGAAGGCAAAGCTGGAAGCGCGAGCACGAAAGCTCCGTGCCTTCAGGCTTTGCTCGAGCGTGCGAGCTGGGCAGAAACGCAAAAAGCGCTGGTCTCGCGCATCTAGCTTTGGCTTCGCTCGCAGATAAAGTGAAACGAAGTATAATGAAGCTGTGCTCACTCGTTTCCGCTCGCTCGCGACGCTCGTGTACTGCTCGTAGAATATGCACAGTAAAGGCTACGCTCGAGGAAGTTCGGCCACCAGAAAGGAGGACCAAATTACGTCAGTGCAACCTATGTATTGACGTGATCAACTACAATGCCTAGAAGGTGCTGTGTGAGGGACTGCCCCGGTATTTGAGCAACTGAAGAAGAGATCACACTGCATGCATTTCTGAGAGACATACATCGGCCGCATGAGCACCCAGTAAACAAGTTCTACTCATGTTCTAGACAAAATAGTACTTTGTGCTCGACGTTTAATTGTACTTGGTACGCTCACCAGTTCGTGTTCTTTAGACGGCAGGCATCTACAGTCTGGAGAGTATCCGATGGTTCAAGGACCTCGGTGTCTCAACCTTCAGCAGTGCGATCGGGCGTGTCGTATGCTAGCAATCCTAATTTCTGCGAGCGTTCTAAATTTGTTTTTTCAAAACTTGATAGCTTGTTTTGCACCCAGTATAGCAGTGTATCATCGGACTGACGGCATGCACTCGTACACTGGCTTGTACTCGCAACGCTTTCATCATTGACCTCTATCACGTCGATCCACTGACTCTTCGTCCTCAAATTTTACAGCACTCAAACTAAGCAACGGTGCAGGGATAAAGAGCTAGTGGAACTGAAACTTCCTTTTCTACGTAAAAAGAAAAAAAAAAGTCTTAGGCACGGTCGCGGAGAGCAGGAGGAGTGAAACTCACGCGACTTCCGGTTAACCCACTTTTAGTGACGTAGCTCGATGCCTCCTTTCTGACCGCCCCGACACCTCGCGGTACACTGTTACGTCACAGTGCACGGCGGGAACTTTGAATTGGGCTTCGTATTTCTATTTTGTATAATAAAACTACGCAACTCTATAGTGAAACAATTTTTTTGTAATGTCCTGATATGCCATTGCAACGTTTAGCATGGAAATTTTTTTTTTTTTTTTTGGCGTGTTAGAGGCCCTTTAATGCTTGCGAAGCGCACGAATAATTTCTAACTGCCGAATGTCGAACTTCGGCAAAATATAAATTTTTTTGCCGAAGTAATTCGCCAGAATAAAATTTAAAATTGAATCTATGTTTTATTTAGACAGGAGAAGAACAGCACACAAGCACGAAAACACACAAAAAAAAAAACACCAAAAAAGACACACTCAAGCGCCTTGTGTGTCTTAATCTAATTTATTTACTCGGCGTATACACTCAATTTTCTCTCGAAAATCAACAGCAGACACACAAAATAAACATAAAGATAAACAGCCCCATTTCAAGTGCACAAATGGGAATAATAAAATCAAAATAAAATATCTCACTACGCTTACCTGCAGTAAACAGTGTTAAGAACTGTCACGAGATGCGTCCAAGCAAGCAAGCATCCAGTACTCTCGACAAAATCACCCTGCAACGTTGCCGCAGGACAAAAGAAATATATTCAATCAACTTCAAATAATGCAAACTTAAGCCATATCTAACTCGCCTACTGAATCATTAGACTTCTAGTCTCTCTGCCTACCACAACTTAATGACTTTATTCCGTAATATACTACTATTAATGTTTGCGAAGCGCACAAATATTTAGCTATGACATTTATATTCGGTATTTTAAGGTAACGTGACATTTTACCAAACTATTTATTAAACATCGTTAAATTAAAAAAAAAAATTGATATTAAAAACCAGTGTTTAACACTGACTTTTACAAATATCAACAACGTTCTGAATTAATCGCCCCGGTTGGCCGGTGCCACCAATGAATGCCTGATCGACTACTGCTCTGCAAAAAAAAAAAAAAAAAAAAAAAAACTCTTTTGAGATTTTTAAATATTTGATCAAATGCTCTATTTAACGTCCGAACGCGACACACCAACGGCTCCCCAAAAAAGAGAAAACCTCATTCCCCTCACGCCTTAAACGTAGGCGACCCCCAATTCAAAAGGCGTCTTGTCGCCGGACCACCCGCGGCTCGCTGAACCGCCGCTCTCCCCCTTCCTCCACCCGCACACGTATACACCGGGAAAAGCTGCTGGCTACGCCACTGGTTAGCGTATGTCAACCTTCTAAATATGCGCAAGTGCAAGCGACAGTCATTCCTGTTCTTGCTCTTTATGAACTTCGATGGTCTAAACTCTGTTTGCGTCCGCGCCACACACTAATTTTGGTTTGCTGGCGCGTTTATGCTGGTTTAGACGTGTTCGTTTTGCCTAAACAAGTTGGAATTGCTCGAGCGCGTTTCAATTTTATTTAATTTTGTCAAAGCGCAATTCAGGTGCTTTTCTGCAAAGTAAACAGGAATAACAAGGTACAAAACTTAATGGCGATATTTTGCTCCTTCACCGTGCACATTAAGGAGTCGCCAGCGAAATGAGCTCATCAGGACCGCCAACTTGAAAAAAAAAAAAAAAAAAACGATGTCCGCGTTATAGAGTCAACATAATAGATTATTATGTTCTCTATGATCTCGACAGAAAAGCTTCGTACCCTAACTACGGGCTTGTGGACTGCACTTTGTGTCAGGTGAAGATACCTCTTTGCGATTGACTCGAACAAGACACCATTCTGAAATGCGGTTATACAATGACGGCTCTATGACTTTACGGCACTGCTGGTGCCACAATAAGAGCCCTAATGCCTCCAACATGGCGCCAATGCACTGATAGCAGACTACAATGTTGGTCTTGATTTAGATTCTAGCGGGAAGCGACGTCAGGCGCAAAAAACCTAAACTTAAAAGCACGAAAAAAAAAACGAGAACAAAAGTAGGATTGCAAACTCGGCGCGCTACTGGCAACTGAATTTTATTTAGACAACATGAACAAATATATAACGTTGCTATACCTCGGCCAAATAAATCAAAACTCCGCATTTTACGAAACGAGTGACGACGCACTGATGCAACCGTCATCCTCCTTTACACTGATTTTGAACGCCAAGAAAATTTTCCTCTCTGTTTTTGCTCCCCAGTTGCCCGGAATTTGCGCTTTATACAGCAAAGGATCACACGAACATTTATCGCAGTGGACTTCCAAGTTCCCCGAAGAATACCGCTTTACAGAAAGTTGGTGTGCTAGTACGATTGGGTCGTGCACGAAAGCACCCGATCTCAAATGCTCCACGACTGACACCCCACCCTGTTGTCACGGCTTCAAAAAGCCAGTTTTATCAGAAGCCCATGACGCGAATTTCTAGATGAAGTGGCCGGGTCCTCACCATGACGGTTGAGCATCGAACTTTTAATTAAGAGACAGCAAGTGTGCACGCGAGCGTGTGTAACGTAATCATGTCGTCATTTGTAGACCCTCAACATATTATGATGACGTGGAACAATTCTGGTTGAAGCGCGTAAAGGGATTCTGCACGTCGGGCTATCATGCAACACACGTACGATCGCCCACATATTGTTGGTATTTTAGACTACCGGTGTGGCGCACTCCACATGTTTGTGCGCATGTTTTTTTGTGCGCATGCTCTCTAGTTTTGTTTATTTTGAAGCATAAGCTAGTTAGTTTCAATGGTGCCCTGAGGGAACGCCAAAGTGGCGGACGATTTTCTGGAAATTTATATCGCCCCTTTTTCCGCATTGATTTATCATTGCCTCTTTTTAATTTTGACATTAGGCTCCAAGCTAATTTCGGAGCTTCGTGGCTGTCAGTCCCTTTTCGTCCTCTTGCTCTAGAGTTATCATGTCTAAGCAATATCTACTACATAGGGTTTTAGTAACCCGGATAGCAAATACCAGCAGAGACAGACGGAATAATTCGAGAGAGAGAAGTGTGCAGGGGTAGGATCACGCCGACGGCCTCGGAACGATTTTGGAAAGGGCGAGAGAGGGTATTGAGTGAACAGTTCCCCTCCCTTTTTCCCCACGCCGTCGCTAATCTCCAAGTCTCTTCTTTGTTTGTGATGAGGACTTGGCGTCCTTGAGGGAGGAGGACACTTTGCATTCCTAAGCTGACAGTGCGGTGGGAGCTACGCGCCGGCCGGACCAGCCATCACCTGCACCGCTCTCTGTGCGTGGTTACGGGAGAGAGCGTGATCACGTGAATTAAAGATAGACCTGCGATCGGTTCCCCGAGCTTCTTATCTTCCTCTACACTCTCAGCTTAAGGGTGGTGGAGCCCAGCCCGCGAAACACACGCACACACGCACACAGACGCACACAGAAAGTGAGATTGTGTGCACCAAGGCCACACGATAAGGTAGTGGCTAGAAGACAGTGGGGACTGTCTCCTCAATTTCCAACACGCGCATCCGCGAACTGGAAGTGGGCAGGTGCGCTTCGCAATTTATGCATGTTTTTTTTGTTTTTTTTTTTTTTTTGTGGCAGAAATAGTTTTTTTTTTTCAAGGAACAAGGTTAGCAAGATAATCATGCGCATATCAGGACACCGTGGTGTCAGTTTCTAAGTTCTCTGAGTGCATTTGATTGCTTAGCAGACTGTTTTTATCGGGCGAAGCGGCTCGGCATCTCTGCCATCCACGTTACCCTATGCTGGAACCGGCAAGAACGATGGTTCTAGAGTTCCGATCACCAGCAGCGCATTTCGTCTTAGTGCCAAGTGCGATCTTCAACATGCGGATTGCCAAGAACATCGATATTCTGTCGGCAGCGCCTACACACCGGTGATCTTCCTTTTTTGGGGCATACATGTGACCACTAGCTTCGACGGACCGAAGAAACGACGGACCGCCTTCTCTTTCACGTGAGCGACAAGGAGAGTTCCTTCTGACCATTGGGGATAGGTATTTTTGCTACTCAACGTACGTTTTGCCCTATCAGATGAGTTTGAACCGTGCCGAACTCTGTGCCAGGAATCTCCGACGAATTCAACGTGTAATTCAGAGCGATCGGCCCGGAAGTCCCTGTACAAAGCTATTTGTAAGTGTTTTTTATTTTAATAGATCGTGAGAGACATTGATTGGGTATTTCTGTGTTCGAATTAATCTTTATTTCATTTTTTTTTAGTTAAAATATGGCTGTCTTCTTGGTGGTAGATGTGTGCTGTAGTAAAAAGTCTTCCCGGTACGTCCAAAGCCGAATACCACATAGCGTTGAGTAGTCCTTATTTGCCAAGTTTCGGCTTGTTGGGCGAGTGGAGTGTCCGTTATGTCACCGCGCTCTGCGAGTGTAATTGCCAGTAATTGTCTTTACACGACAAGCTATTTTATATGCCTGATTTATTTTAAATTCTTGATTGATTGAAGCATCAATTTCTCTTCAACTGTCATGTTCTTACGTATAACGGGGTATTTATTGAACTGTTAATTTAGTAGTGCGTTTGGCACTGGTGAGCTGAAGAGGGAGGCCAGCGGTTACATTTTTAAATTGTAAATATTATGGAGACAATATGGGTACATTTATAACTACATATTTCCGTGCTGCAAACACCGTAAATCTTAAAAACGTTTTTTTTTAACATCAATGTAGAAATATCGGTGTGAACTTAATTGGCGAGATTGTAATTCTTAGGACTTCTTAAAGCTAGATTAAGGGTTGAGGAACGCTCTGATGCTGCAAGAGTAGAGTTAAGCAATTTATGAAATAACATTCGTACTATTTGATTAATTTTTTAAATCACTATAAATATTTTAATCTAGATCGATCGTGCTCGGAGTAAGGACAAGTCGGACGGACAAAACAACAGTAAACGCGCCTGGGCCGTCTTGCTAGAAACAGCGTCTCAGCTGAGACGGGGGGAAAGAAAGCACTTTTAAAGCCAGCGTACGAGTTGAACGGGACTCAAACCTCGACTCAAGACGCTCGCGCGCCCCAGCCTTTACAGTGCTTTCTTTCACCCAGTCTCAGCTGAGATACTGATTCCACCAAGCCGGCCCCGGCGTCTTACCTCCGCATATATTTATTTTAGAAGGCAATACTAAGTTTTTTACATACAAAATAACGAAAAATAATTCACTGGAAACGAAAGTTTATATTATGGAAAAGAAAACATAAAAAAGTCGGTAGGCCTTTCCGAGATTTTATACTTGAAGAGCAACTGAGCCGATTAATCGAATAGTTAATTAAAGGGCGGCGATTAATAATGAAGCTATGTTTTGTTTTGAAATTCATTATTGACAAGCGTAAAAGAGGACTGAGAGCCTTTGAAAACCCTTCACCTGAATCCAAACCCCCGCTTCTGTCTCTTTCAGAATCCTGTGGCCAGGCCCCTGAGTGGAATTCTATCAAGTTCCTGCCCGGTTCACAGCTTGCAGTGATCGACCCTGGCACTCATTGTTGTTTAAATTTTCCTTCAATCGAAACTTTAATAAAATGTATTGACGGTACGCTTTGCATTTCAGACTTTTATATTTACCTGCATGTAATATTGACTTAATATTTTCCACAGTGAATGTGGCTTGTCTACAGCAGCTTTCTTTTTAGATGTATATATAGTGTTCTACTGAACACTATATAAATACATCTGAAAAGAAAGCTGCATGCGCGCTAAAATGGCTGCCGAAATCGACATATCCAGAGCGTTAGGTTGGGAGCAAATATTGGATAAGCCAATGCTTAAACTTGGATGCCAATATTGGTTGTAAGACCCACAACCAGTAGCGGTCCGATGATGGCTTAGGTGTTAGTTAAATTGTGGCCCAACGTTGGCTTAAATGTTGGTTAAGAGGCGGTCCTACGATGGCATAAATTACGGTCCAATATTGGTTCAAATATTGGTCGAATCTTGGTCCAACATTGGCATTAGTGAATGGTCCACCATTGGAGCGGGTAGCGCTTTCGACAAAAAACAACGTTAGGCCAATATTGGAGCCAAGTTTTGCCAGTGGCGGGCCCATGTTGGTCCAACAATGGTGTGCTGCTTGGGATGCCTCTAATTCTTTGCTTCAGTATATGTTCAGGGTGAAAATTACTTATACAACTCAGTGCCAAGTCATGCTTAAACCGTATGTTTCATGAAACATAAAAAGATTTTCGTTCACTTTTGTTTGCACTATTATCGCGAACCGAAACTTTGGCAAAGACGGACAACATCATACCTTCGGCATCCCAAGCATGTGCACCCATGTGATATACAAGGGGCCGCAAGATCTGCCCCACCAGTTCATGCTGTGCTCCACAAATATTGTCACGTCGTCTGCACAACACATGTCTGCTGGATCCGAAGGCTTCCGTGAGAAACAGAAACATGCAAACAGGTGTTTTCCCAAAAGCCTATTTAGTAGGAATTCATACAAGGTGAAGCGTAGTAACGTGCATGTAAGTATGCTGCGAAACTGATATAGTGAGCAGCAAGTGACACAACACCAAGAATTTTGGAATTTTCGCATTTTCCCAGACATCACACCTAAATATGAGCCGAAACACGGGGCTTAGCGCAACGGAGCCTTCCGCGAGCCCACGGTGTTTAAGCCGAGCGCAAGGCGCCGCAAACGTCGACGATAGGAAACGTGGCGACGACCGGCATTAGCTTCGGCTGCACCGCTAATCTTTCGGCTTCTCCGCCTTGTGTATAAAGGCATCAAACAGCAAGGGCAGCCTCTCGATAAGCTAAATTTCACAGAGTAGCTACTATTTCATTGTACGCTGACGAAGAAAAGCGCACCGCGTCGTAGAGGAACTAGAGAAGCGCAGAGAGTCTCGATATCGTTTTCTCCGTCGTCTGTGCGGAGAAAACACGGTAGCGATATCAACAGACGGTCACTTGTTTGACATTCTCTCTTTTGCCCGATGTCCGGCAATCCTGCACATTCCTTGAATAATAGCACTTCATCAATGACAACAACAATGTTTCCGCAATGTGAAAGCTTCCGATCGAAACGACCACGAAAATTGGTGGTTTCGCCTTGTTTCGGGAATGTACTTAGCATGTACGGCTTAATCTTTCAGGCAAGCACATGAATACTGGCAAGATCAACCAGGTAATCTTTTTGTGGTCCTCCTTAATGGAAGAAGCCAACGCGCGGACTACTCTCTGCCATGTCATGCCGTTTGAATCAGTACAAGCCCAAAGCAATGCTGTCATTAAGACTAACAATGCTTGGATTTGGGCTAGTTGGGTTGACATTATGATGTATATTGCGCTGCGAAGTTACACTTAACACACAAACACGCAATCGGTGAAACATTATGAAGACTGCAATTTCACAAGTACGTCGTGTTCTTATCCATCTTCCATATCGTCTCATAGATTGTGTGTCTATGTGTTAAGTGTAACTTCGCAGCGCAATATACCTCGTAATGTCATCGGGAGCAACAACAGCTGCATTATGCAGGATAGCTCCATCCCTCACAACTCTCAGACCTGCAGGCAAATAGGCTGGGGAACTCCCTGTTAGGGTACAGCCACCGAACGATCACGTTAACCGGCGGTACGAGCATGGCGGCTCAAGATAAAAATTAACAGCGTTTCACCTCCGCTCGGATTCGGTTGCGCCACCTTATCATCCCACAACATCCTTTGCTTTGCTCACTGACACTTCATGTATGCCTTAATTGCCTCATTTCGCTTCTCTCTGCTCGAGTTTCGTTCCTACCGGCATGTGTTTCGGCAGCGTTTGGGTCCCTTCTTCTCAGGCCTTGACCCTTCAGCAATCTCACTTTCGATACGCACGTCACTGCCTGATTCACTTTGCATTATTAATTTAAGAATGTTGAACGAACAGAACGGACAGACAAATGTTAAAGCCGCTTGAAGAGAAGGAAATTTGCGCAAGTTCTGCACAAAAATCTGCTAGTCAGGGCTCTAACTACTGTTCTATGTAAACATCTGCTAATGTCGGGTGTAAGCACAAGTTGTTCGGAAACATCTGTTTAATTATAAGATCTGCTAATGTCGCGTGTCCACAGCTTTCAGCATTCTAAATATATGAAGTATCGATAGAGTTATGTATCGTTTACCTCTAGCTTTTATTGTAGGGCGCACAAGTTAAGCGCACGTGTACGGGACATAAATGGCAATGGTAATAATGTTTTTGTTGGCTTGCCCACTTGATACTAAGCGTTTCCTATCAGTGACTGCTGATATTTCTTCATGGTAGTGGTGCTTCACACATGTAAATTACCGTAGTTTTACGGATTTATTTTAAGATGTAAATTGTTTTTCCTGAAACATCTTATTTTTTAACCACTCAGTTCACTCTAAATATAAAAAAAGCTCTTGTCCGTCTCTTGATAATAGCAGTTAACACTGAGTATGCATGTAAAACTTATATTCCTAAGACTAATATTAAAAAAGAAAAACAAAACCAGTCACTATATATCGTTTTTTTAATTGTATAACGAAATATTTGGCCAAATTCACTTTCGACTATATTTGCTTTTTGTCATCATTGGGCCACATAAAAATTAAGACTTGAAGCGCGGGTGATTTTTGACTACTTTGTAAAACTGCCGTGCATCGCACGAAGGGGCCGCGTCGCCCGTCAATCAATTAATCTATCAATCAATCTTTATTTGCACAAGAAAGCGGAACGCGGGAACCGAGCGCGGCTGGGTGAAGGGTCATGAAACCCGTACGCTGAAGCGCCTGCAAGCTCCCCATGAGCAACTCGTTAAGAGACGTGCACAAAGCATCATTTTCACCGCAACGCCCAGCGACCTTACAACGCACGGGCATCGTATTCGACCTCCCACACGAAAACAGCCGATTAAAGCTACGTGCGTGCGTACTTTTCATTTCTTCTACATCGCCACAGAAAGTTATCTCGGCTTAAAGAAAGCCTGTTCTCCTAGCAAATCCATGTGGACATTTTTTTTTCAGTTGTAAATTGTAGAAAAGAAATGTTGTAAATACCGCCAAATGCCCCTCAAAACCAAAAAGAGGGGCGTATGTTTACGGCGGGCGCGCGCCTGTGAGCTACTGTGCGGGGAAGTCGAATCTAGGAGCTGGTACCGTTTTGGAGAAATAGTTTTTTTTTTTTCGAATATGGGAAATAATTACCTTATTTAGCTTCACCTTTTGGTAAGAAATAGATGCCTCAGCACGCTCAAATGTTTATCTTGAATGCAATGTTGGTGCGTACGAAGCAACATGCTTGTAACATTATTTCTTGATGACAGGTACACAGGTGAATTGCGGTTCAAAATTCGTTGACTATATATACTCCGAGTGGTCCGCGTAGGTTGTCAGTGTGTAGGTCGTGTGAGTGAGTTTGTTGTTGTTGTGCGTGCCTGTGTGTGTTTGTATGTATGTGTGTCGGAGGGAGGCTTGTTGTGTGTGTACGGTGTACTACGCCGCAATGCCTTGTTAGGCCTATTTTTTCTCTCTAAATCGATGATGATGATGATGCTTGTGGAAGCGCCATTCTCTCCTTTTCCGAAAGGCGCGAATTTCCTCCCTGAGCAGCGCAATATATGGGACATTTTTGTTTGGCCTTTTAAAGAGAAAGTACTACTCCCTTTTTTCTTACAGTGTGGAGCCGCAACCACAAATCAGATCCGCGCGCGGGGGCACATGTTTCTCAACCGCTTCGTCGTTAGCCAAGAGGAGTTCGCAAAGGGAGATCCCATCCACTAGCGGTATGAACGTGCCATGATTGAGGTGATAGTGACCTCATCAGGGTACTTACTGCTCCTGAGAGCATGAGCAACATCTTAACAGGCAGGTCGGGCTTTAAGTGTAGGAAGGAACGCATTACCTGTTCTGTAAGCTTATGGGCTGGATAGTATTTAATAATGCAGGCGATTTGTGGGGCTCGTACTGATGTGCTCCCTCTTTGCCTTAAAGGTCATTTACATAAGATCGTTCGCAATCTCCATGTCCGTAGCTGTTTTATTTATTTATTTTCTCATTTCGCCCTTGTGGCCGCCTATGCTATGTCAATCTTGAGTCATGGGTGATGATACTTCCAGGTGCCGTAAATAAAAATGAAGAAACTAAACCAACCTTGTTACATATGCCTGCTCTCTACCAGTGGTGGAATATTTTTCCTACATCGCAAGCATTTCTCAGGTAACATTCAAGAGACAGAGAAGCCTAGAAACCCAGACGCAGCCTACGCTACGAACTAATGGGACAAGGCGAGCTGCGTCGAAAGCGAAGGTAACTGTGCCTTTTTTGTAAATGATTAGTTCAGTGATGAATGAATACGTAAATAAACATAATTACCACCTTTTTGCAGTTTTGACGATGTCTGATTGTTCTAATCAGCTTCTTGCGTTGGTTGCGTCTGGACCTAAAGTTGAAACAAAGTATTCACACAAATCTTGGCATCAGAGCAAGATTTTTGTTGACGATATGCAAGGAAACATTCAGCAATATGCAGGCCGAAAAAAAAAAAAATCTTGCCACTCAAAAGATTTTACTAGGTAGGAGTGTGCGAATAGTGTTTTAAATGAAAAAGTGCTCCGGCATTTGCATCCTTTACAGTAGAAGGAAAACGCAAAGGAATTCTCTTGTTTGTGTCCAAGCTAGGAATGATATAGCCTTCCTATCTTGACCTAAGGTTCTGTTTGGCTAACACTAAATGTGCCATCTCAACTTGTCGCTAACTGATCATGAGTAAATATTAGTTTTCTACTAATATTTGAATAGTACCGCGAGGGCTGGAGAGATCTAACCCTCTATAAACGAACCGCAAAGATCGGCTTCTTAACGTATTGCACCGCAATTTACTGCAGAGGTGCGACTAGGTGGTGAAAGTATAGAGTCAACATATTATCGGATGAACTTACCTTATTGAAAAATAAAAAGAAACAAGAGCCTGATTGAGGCAATTTTCAGCAGCATTTTGTGGAGATTGCAGGCCGTATGCGAAATGCTGCCGACAGATGCCGGAAGCGTGGAGGGCGAGCCGGCGCCGAGTTTTGCAGACGATCTTCCGAAAGTTGTTGACTATGCTTCCTTCAGTGCGGCGCGAGTTTCTCTAATGTACTACTTTCAATATGGCATATCATTTTGAAATAAACTAAATATAAAAACTGGTATTTAAATCCCTCAGGGCATTACATTTCTTCCACAGAAATGATTGGTCGAGGCGCCGCATCCTCTACTGCCTGACATTGTGCCGTCAGCCGGCAGCGTATCCAAGCAGCCAGCCCCTTATTGCACCATATGCAAAATGGTGCCGTAGATTGCCTGAAACAGGTTCGTCTTTTTTCGTTTTTAAAGGAGGTACGTACATTCGTGGATATTTTGTCTCCATACTTACACTACCTAACCGCATCTCTGGTAAATCCCAGAGCGCTACGTTGAAAATACGATTTTTAGGTGCGTTTAAGGTGAGTTAGATCCCTTCGACCCTCGTGGTAGTTTCAAATGATACGCTATTCGATATTTGTTTCGCCATGAACTTCGATATTCGTACATTTCAAAGTGTTGATCACAGCAAATTAGCCCCTTTGAGTGCGCTTCCTACCGAGGACGCTGCACTGAGGAGAAGCATTATCCTTGAAGCTGACACCGCTGTCCCGCGTGCCTCGCTTCGCCACAGCGCGCGGCGAAGCGTGGTTCGAGCGCGTGCTTCGTGCATTTAAAAAGGAACAAGCCCTCTGAACGTTGATATTGTCACGGGTGGTGACCAGAATAACAATAAATAAACAGGGAGAAATAAACGTTTAATGTGGCGAACTTGTGCCGAAAACAAAAAGGGAATAGAAAATAATAACAAAGCGTCGCGAGCGTCGAAGTCGGCGAGACAGCAGAGTCGAGCGCTGGGGCGAAACTGACCCCGGTTCGCCACGCGGAGCCCCTTATGTACATGCGTAAGCTTCTGGAATAATCAGCGTAGAATGTTCGACGCGTAGAGCATTCGGACTTTGAACACGCAACAGGATTCTCAAATTTACCAGAAAACTAGATTGCAGGAATAACAAAAGTTTCGTCGCTCCCAGGGATCGAACCCTGGCTTTTCGCGTGGGAGGCACGCGCGATAACCGTTAGGCCACGAGCGCGCTGCCTGCTTGGTCAGCTGCGCTCGCGGCATTACTCCCTCCCTTTAAAAAGTGCATCGCCCCGATGCAACACAAAACAAAACAAAGCAAATAAAAAGGACGGTAAACTAAAGAGTCATTTGGAAGGCATAAGGTGCACAGTCCTATCGGGCGTAGTACGGCTTCAGGCGCACGACGTGGACGACTTCAGGCCGTGGTGGGCGGCGTGATGATGTTCTTGTTCCGTCGGGCATCACCTCGTAGTTCAGCTCCCCGAGGCGACGAAGTACCTTGTACGGTCCAAAGTATCGCTTCAGCAATTTCTCACTGAGGCCGTGGTGACGGATGGGCGTCCACACCCACACCCTGTCTCCGGGCTGGAAGTGGACGTCCCTGCGACGAAGGTTGTAGCGGCCGGCGTCGACGCGTTGCTGGTCTTGAATCAGGAGTCGGGCGAGCTGGCGGACTTCTTCGGCCCGTTGAGCAACCACCTGGGCGTCGTCGCTCTCACTGTCAGCTGGCTCATGGGGCAGCATCGCGTCCAGCATGGTCGTTACTTGCCGACCATGCACCAACTGGAAGGGTGTGAATCCAGTGATCTCTTGAACCGCCGTATTGTAGGCGAACGTGACGTAGGGCAACACCTCGTCCCACGTCTTGTGCTCTACGTCGACGTACATAGAGATCATGTCAGCGATTGTCTTGTTGAGTCGCTCCGTCAGCCCGTTGGTCTGCCGGGTGGTACGCAGTTGTACGACGATTGCTGGTGTGACTGAGTCGGAGGATTTCTTGGGTCAGCTGTGCCATGAACGATGATCCGCGATCTGTAATCAGAACTTCTGGAGCGCCGTGCCGGAGGACTATGGACTCAATGAAAAACTTTGCAACTTCCAAGGCGGTCCCTGAAGGAAGGGCTTTCGTTTCGGCGTACCGCGTGAGATATTCGGTTGCGACGATTATCCATCGGTTCCCTTGCGTCGATGGTGGGAATGGCCCAAGTAAGTCCATTCCAATTTGCTGGAACGGGGCAGATGGCGGCGCAATAGGCTGAAGAAGTCCTGCCGGTCTCGTCGGTGTTTTTTTCCGTCGTTGACACTCGTGGCAAAATCGGGTGTAGTGGTGCACTGTCTTCGCGAGTTTGGGCCAGTAGTATTTTTCGCGTATCCTGGCGAGAGTTCTGCTGTAGCCAAGGTGTCCCGCCGTCGGGTCATCGTGGCAGGCTTGAAAAATTTCTTCTCGAAGACTGGAAGGGACCACCAACAGCCACGCCGTGTTGTTGTCGCTGAAGTTCTCCTTGTAGAGCACACCTCGTCGGAGGGAGAAGGTTGGCAGTGTTCGTACAAAACTGCGGGGAACGGCACTTCCTTGTCCCTCTAGGTGCTCGATGAGTGCTCGCAGCTCAGGGTCATCTCGTTGGAGTGCTGCCATGTCGCTGACATTCAGAGCGCCGAGGAAACACTCATCGTCGTCCTCTTTGGTGCAGGCAGGAGCGGCCTCGACTGGGGCCCTTGACAGGCAGTCGGCGTCATTGTGCTTCCGGCTGGTCTTGTACACCACGGTCATGTCGAACTCTTGCAGTCGTACGCTTCACCGGGCGAGGCGTCCGGAGGGGTCCTTCAGATTCGCCAGCCAGCAGAGCGAGTGGTGGTCTGTGACCACGCGAAAAGGCCTTCCATACAAATATGGGCGAAACTTTGTTATTGCCCAGACGACAGCGAGGCACTCCTTTTCAGTAGTTGAATAGTTCCTCTCCGCGTTAGACAGCGTCCGACTTGCGTATGCGATGACTCGCTCTGCGCCGTCCTGCATTTGGACTAGTACCGCACCCAGTCCGGTGTTACTGGCGTCGGTGTGGATCTCGGTTTCAGCCAACTGGTCGAAATGGCCAAGAATCGGGGGCGTCTGGAGTCTTCGTTTGAGCTCGTCGAATGACCTATGGTGTTCTTCTGTCCACTCGAACTTTACGGCGTCCTTCGTGAGGTGTGTCAGTGGTGCGGACAGCTTGGCGAAGTCTCGAACAAAGCGCCTGTAGTAGGCACAGAGTCCGAGAAATCTTCTCACGGCCTTCTTGTCAGCCGGCGGCGTAAATGCAGCTACGGCGCGGGTCTTCTCGGGGTCAGGTAGAACGCCTTTGTTGTTCACGACGTGGCCAAGGAACTTTAGTTCCCCATAGGCAAACCGACACTTTGTTGGCTTGAGTGACAGGCCGGCGGTCTTGATGGCTTGAAGCACGGCTCAAAGTTGTCTGAGGTGTTCGTCGAAATCTCGTGAGAATACCACGACATCGTCCAGGTAGACGAGGCAGCTCTGCCATTTCAGGCCTGCCAGCACGGTGTCCATGACGCGCTGGAAGGTGGCTGGTGCTGTACAAAGTCCGAACGGCATCACTTTGAATTCGTACAGTCCGTCGGGTGTGACGAAGGCAGTTTTCTCCCGGTCACGTTCGTCGACTTCAATCTGCCAGTAACCCCTCTTCAAGTCCATCGACGAAAAATATCGGGAGTGGCGCAATCGGTCTAACGTATCGTCAATGCGGGGGAGCGGATAAACGTCCTTCTTCGTCACAGCGTTCAGTCGACGATAGTCCACGCAGAACCGCAGGGGTCCGTCCTTCTTCTTTACAAGTACGACCGGGGACGCCCATGGACGTCTTGAGGGTTGAATGATGTCGTCGTCGAGCATCTCCTGGACTTGATCTTGAATCACTTTCCTTTCCTTTAAGGAGACTCGATACGGCGACTGGCGAACACGGAGTGCGTCGTCGTCGGTAATAATGCGATGTTTCGCCATTGGTGTTTGGCGAACTTTCGATGTCGTGGCAAAACAGTCACTGTATTCGGCGAGGAGATCAACCAGTTGCCGGCGCTTCGAAGCTGGGAGCTCGGGGTCGATGTCGAGCGGCGGCGGCGTCGTGCTCTTCTGCTGTGGCGACGAGGTTTCCTCTGAGACTGCGGTGACCACGGCTGGCGTCTGAAGCTCCTCGACGTAGCCCATGGTGGTACCCTTCGTTAGGTGCTGCGGTTCCTCTCGAAAGTTTGTCACGAGAACAGTTGTTCGTCCTTCTTGATGATCTGTTACGCCTCGTGCGACGCCAATTCCTTTTTCAAGGAGCAGTTGAACGCTGCCTTCCAGAAGAGCTTCACCGTGCATGGCTGCGTCGGCTCTGACGGTGACGAAAACACTCGACCGCGGCGGCAGATTCACATGGTCGGCTATAACTCGGATCGCGGATGACGTCGTGTTGGCCTCCACCGGGGGCAGGACAGGCTTTCGCAGCGTCAACTGGTTTGCCCCGAAGTCGATGACGGCGCCATACTCGCAGAGAAAGTCTATTCCGAGGATAACGTCCCTCGAACAGTCTTGCAGAACGACGAACTTGACAGGGCACGTCTCACCGTGGATCTCGACGCGAGCAGTGCATCTCCCGACTGGTGTGATGAGGTGTCCTCCGGCGGTTCTTATTTGTGGTCCATCCCACGACGTCATGACTTTTCGAAGGCGGCAGGAGAGCCTCCCACTCAAGAGTGAGTAGTCTACTCCGGTGTCCACGAGTGCTGATGCGTCGTGGCCGTCGATGACGACGTTTAGGTTATTGGACACCGTTGCAGGGGCGTCGTTTCGGTCTCTGGTAGCGTTCGAGCGGGGGCCCTCCGACGTTCGTGGAGGATCTTGGCGTCGGTCGTCTTCGGCAACTCCACCTCCAGGGGTTGCCGCGCCTAGTTTCCCCGTCGAGGAGCGAGGGACGACAGGCTTTCACGTCGGGGTCGGTGCATCTGCGAAGCTGGACGTCGCGGCGACGGCGACCGGAACTCTCGGCGGGACGCAGGCTCGGGGGACTGACCATAACGGGGGCGCGGGTCGTTTGGATGGAATCCGCGCAGCCCGAGTCGTTGGTATGGGCATCGGCGGTACACATGGTCAGCTTCCCCGCAGTGGTAACACAGCGGGCGTCGGTCGGCCGTCCTCCAGACGTCTGTCTTCCTCGGCGCAGGTCGGTCTGGGTGAACGTGCGCCTGATCTTCCTGTCGTCGGGGGTACTGCGGCGTTGGGGCGTCTCTTCGGGGTGGCGCCGTGGCTTGGCGGGGAGCTTGCGGCGGTCGTCGGGCCATGGCAGCGTAGCTCAACGTCGGTTCCTCCGGTGCCGCCGTGGTGACGGGAACCTCTGGTTGGAACGCCCGATGCACTTCTTCCCGCACGACCTCGGCGATGGAGATCGAGGCGGGGCGATCAGTGTCGGGTAGAATTTTCCGGAGCTCTTCCCGGACGATGTCCCGGACAATTTCACGAAGGTTGTCAGCGCAGATGCGGCCCTCGTCGAATCGGGAAGATGCCAGCGTCGAAGCAACAGGCGTGTCGGCGAGTCGGTTGTAGTGGCTGGCTCGGGCTTGCAGGGCACGCT
Source organism: Ixodes persulcatus (assembly GCA_013358835.2). Lineage (NCBI taxonomy): Eukaryota > Metazoa > Arthropoda > Arachnida > Ixodida > Ixodidae > Ixodes > Ixodes persulcatus. The sequence goes on along the minus strand of JABSTQ010011009.1, from coordinate 169,446 downwards.
CGATGTTCGTTGCCTCGGCGACAAAATTTTCGACAGTTGTCGGAGGGCTGCGGACAAGGCCACCAAAGATGTTTTCTCTCACGCCCCGCATGAGGATTCGTAGCTTCTTCTCTTCTGTAGCCCGAGGGTCGGCGCGGGCGGTCAGGCGCCGAACGTCCTCTACGAAGCCGGTGACACTCTCGTTGGGGCCCTGGGTTCTGGTTCGCAGTCGGTCCTCGGCTCTCTCTCGGCGGTGGTGGTTGATGAATGTAGCCTTGAGTTCGGCCTTAAAAATGTCCCATGACGTCAAAGAGGACTCATGATTCTCGTACCAGTGCTTGGCGGTCCCCTCAAGCGAAAAATAGACATTGTGCAGGCGCTGCTCGTCGGTCCAGCTATTGTGGCGGGCAACGCGTTCATACTGGTCAATCCAGTCTTCGACGTCTTCGTACTGCTCGCCGTGGAATGGAGTAGCCGTCCGCGGTACGACGGGCCGGTAAACGACGGCAGGAGCGGCCGGGGTCTCCGACTGGTTGGCCATCGTCGTCCTCCTTGTTTCCTTTGTCTTGGTTGGCAGCAGTCCGTATTCCGGGTCTAGGCCCTGGATGCGGCGGCTTACTCGGGTCTGGGTGGTGTCTTCGTTGGGTCCTCGGGAGCTTGGGTTCGGACTCGTACTGCGGGAACTCGGAGGGGTGCGCTGCACGGACATGCGGTACCCCGCACCTCCACCAGAATGTCACGGGTGGTGACCAGAATAACAATAAATAAACAGGGAGAAATAAACGTTTAATGTGGCGAACTTGTGCCGAAAACAAAAAGGAATAGAAAATAATAACAAAGCGTCGCGAGCGTCGAAGTCGGCGAGACAGCAGAGTCGAGCGCTGGGGCAAAACTGACCCCGGTTCGCCACGCGGAGCCCCTTATGTACATGCGTAAGCTTCTGGAATAATCAGCGTAGAATGTTCGACGCGTAGAGCATTCGGACAATGAACACGCAACAGGATTCTCAAATTTACCAGAAAACTAGATTGCATGAATAACAAAAGATGCGTCGCCCCAGGGATCGAACCCTGGCTTTTCGCGTGGGAGGCACGCGCGATAACCGTTAGGCCACGAGCGCGCTGCCTGCTTGGTCAGCTGCGCTCGCGGTAATATCTACATTGCAGTAATTTGTTTTTACATTTAAACTGCGCCTAGTATGCAAAAGTATATATTAGGCAACGGTGTCTTGGCAAGCTGCTTTCCTTATTCGTGCTGTTTCTTTTTTCTATCATCTGTCAATAGAATCTGTTAACATGTGCACCTGGCTTGTGTTGTATGAAACTGTATCTCGAGTAAATCTTTGCTTCATTCATTCCCAATACTGCCCTTGTAGTTTTTTAAGAATGCAATATTTACTCTTTATAGATGTTTTTGGCCAAATGTTTTGCACAGCAACTATTCCGTATTCGACAGCAAATTATTAGAAAAAAAAGTCACTATTCACTTTGAACTCAAGATTGGCCATTCGGAAGACGCTATTAAATACGCTTGGACATACTGCTGGCTCCTTGTTGCAACGGCGAGGGGTATGAACTTCAACTGCAGCCTCAGTCACCCTGGAGTGTTTCCCTCTGATGTTGAAACGTTTGTGGCATTACATGTGATTTTGTGTTTAGGAAGAACGCATTATCTAATATTGAGACTCACACTGTCGATTCACCTACAAAATATCCATTTGTGAAGGGTCTCTGCAGGCAAATCTCTTTTGAACATGAAAGGTTTGGCGTGTGTCAAGCTCCATGTGGAGCTTCTTTACGTCAGCAGCTATTTTTCAAAGTAGTTGATGTAAGCCATGCTTGTCTTCAAAGCAGAAGCCGAATCTGTTGACTGCCAAACGCAAAAGCAGCAATATAAGTCAACCTCGTTCAACATGTAATATTAACAAGGACCAGCCATCGAAGCAACAAAAAATAACACATATTGCGGATTTTACCTAGCTATACGGTATATTGTTGTTTTGTTTTAATACGCACAAGAGTAGAAACATTATGGAGTACTTGCCGGACTTGTATAAAGTTCGCTAAATAGTTTTTGCGACTTGCTCGAAGTTACATCAGCCACACCTACAAAAATATTGATTCATATTTGGTATAATGCATACGAAAATATTTTTAACATATCTGAGCACTAGGTAGTTTATTAGTGGACATTAAAATTGTGAGTGTTTCAAGACAGAGCCCCTTATCCTATGCACTTATACAGAAACAAAAGAAAATATTGTCTACTGCTGCACGACACATAAATTTAATTAAAGCATTCATAAGACGTAAACCATTACATAAAGGTGAAAAGATACAATGGCATTTATGTGTCATCTGACACGGGACTATGGTAAACTACCCTGGCCAAACATGAAATTAGACTGCATATTCTACAATGAGATAAATATTTAATATACGTCACACAGTTCTTTTATAATGCAATATTGTCACGAATGACGAGGTGACGAAACAAATAATAACCGAGGAAACTAAAACGTTTAATGAGGCGAACTCGTGCCCAAAACAAAAAAAAAAAGTTACAGATGATAACAACATAGCGTCGCGGGCGTCGAAGTCGGCGTAGCAGAAGGATCGAAGGCTGGGGCAAGACTGACTGCGGCTCGCCACGCGGAGCCCTTTAAGTACACGCGTGGGCTTCTGGAAAAATCGGCGTAGAAATTTCGGCGTGTAGAACATTCGGACCTCGAACAATCAACAAGGTTCTCGAATTTACAAGAAATCTAAATTGAACGAATAAATAAAACACGCGCCGCTCCCAGGAATCGCGCGAAAACACCTCGCTCCGCACGAGGAAACTTTAATATTGAGTGGAAATATGTTTATTTATGCATAGCGGATACGACCATCCCTCTTTTCAAAGAGCGTCAAGACGGAAGTTTAATATATTTTCGAGGTGCGAAATCCCACTTGGCCTCATACGAACCGCAAAGTTTTCGGCAAGCTCGTTTCGGCATGCGCATATCGCCTCGGTCGCCGGTACCCCGATGCCGATAACCGAGGCAATATGCACAGAGAGACGCTTTCGATCAAACGTCGCAAGGTTTGTCGAGGGAAAGAACACGGGAACTTTTCAATGACACTAACTCGCATTAAAACGGTTCCGTGTCGAAGAAACGATCTGCTGATGAAACATCGTTTGATGTAGTGATTGCTACCCGGCATAGTTTCGAAGTCCTAGGCCTAGTTTGCTCCAGTTGACACTAACACTAGCGATTACGCGCCCGACCGCGTCGGAGAGCGAGCGCCTATCGTACAGGGCAATTCCACGACTTTATGAAGCATCATCCAAAATGCCTATAACGTTCCTGCTGCTCTACACGTAGCCAAAGGAATCAAGACAAAACTCGTCGTTCAATCAGTCGGACACGTCCAACTACGACTTCTCTTCGACGAGGCCTAACGGCTCGACTCACCACCTCAGCGCTTCGAAGGCGTGGAAGTGGTCATTGTAGAGTAGATATATCATCGTTACCGGCACCTCCGGGTCGTTAGGATTCCATTTCAATGCTCTTCGCGGACGGAAGCGTTCACTAAATGTGCGTGGGTAGTCACATTCTAAATCCCGGGACCAAAATCTTGTTTTGCCGGGGCTTCTATCAAATATAGCTGCTCGAGTGATGCTTCATCCACTTCATCCAAAGTGTGCGGCAGCCATAGCTGAAGAGGGGACTAAGTATTTGACTAAGTATATGAAATATTCTGCGCACACTCGCAAGTTTAGACTCGGCCCACGCTCGCGCAATGGCTTCCGCCCCATGATTTCGGCTCAATGTGGCCTTTGTCCTTCAAAACTCTCCTCCCCTCATCACGGCGCGCTTCCCTTTCCACTGTCTTGTGCGCAGACGGACGTCGTCAGCTTTTCCCTATCATGTGGGAATATTCACTAGTAGATCCTTAGGGAATGCGTTAGGACGAACCTTGGAAAAAGCCACACACATCGCCTTTTAGAAAGCGCTGACGCTTACACTTTCACTTTTCTCTTTCGGCTTTTTTTTGATTTTCTTTTTCTTCTTTTATTTTTGCTGCGTATTTTGGCCTCGTTAGAAGGTCAGCGTTAGCGTTTTTTAAAGGGCGAGGTAATCACACGGAGACAATTTGGATGCGTTAAATAAGGGTTTAACTGGACAACAAAAAGAGACTGAACAAGAAGATCATGTGCAATGCTAATTACGTTAGACTTATTCGAGCACAATTGTTTTACTTAGCGCGCACGTATTGTCATTGATTGGTAGAAAGAGCAAACAGTTGGGCAATCAGCGAGGTGGTCGGGTGGTCAGAGAGTCGGAGGGCAGTCGGTCAGTCGTTCGAGTCGAGCAGTCAGTCACTTGGGTAGCCGGGTGGTCAGAAAGTCGGACGGAGTACGGGACTTGAGGGTTCCGATTGTTGTCGCCGGTTGCTTTCCGCGCAGCTGAGTCGACCTCGTACGGGCCACCGCCTCGAGCGCTTGTAAGCTGCGCAATCGTATCTCTCGGGGTCTGGGCCCCCGCCAGAGGTCGTTGCTCTGTCTTCGAGTCTCGGCCGATGTTTAGCCCCTCGGAGCCTGGGAATCACGACGGAGGTCGATGGTGCTCGTCCCAGATGCTCTGCGGTTCGACTTCGATTGTCCCGAGCCCTGCGTGCCCCTCCCTCTCACGAGCTCCGCATCTTTTTTTTTCTTCCCTTCCGTCCCGTTTCCTCTTCGCTCTCTGTCCTGGCAACGACCGTGACAACGTGCATCCACAGGCACACCTGTGCGCCCGCACGCACGCACACATACACGTGCACACCCAGGCACGCACGCACGCACACATACACACGCACACAGAGGCACAGCCGTCCGCCCACATGCACGCACACATACACGTGCACCCGCAGTCTCGCACGCACGCACACATACACTGGGTTCACCCGTGCGCTCGCACGCACGCACACCTACACGTGCACCAACAGGCACGCACGCACGCACGCACACATACGCGCACACAGAGGGACAGCCGTGCGCCCACATGCACCCACACATGCACGTGCACCGACAGGCACGCACGCAAACACAGATACACATGCACACAGAGCCACACTCTTGCGCCGCCACGCACGTACACATACACGTGCACCCACAGGAACGTGCGCACGCTCATATATACGCGAACTCACGGGCACACCCGTGCGCCGCACACACGCACACATAGACGCGCACATAGAGGCTCACCCATGCGCCCTCACGCACGCACACATACACGTGCACCCACAGGCATGCACACACACGCAAATACACGCGCTCACAGATGCACACCCTTGCGCCGGCACGCACGCACACATACTCATGCAGCCACAGGCACACCCGTGCGCCCGATCGCACGCACACATACACGTGCACCTACAGGTAGGCGTGCACGCATATTTACACGAGCACACACAGGCACACCCATGCGCCCGGTCGCACGCACATATATACGTGCACCCAAAGCCCCGCACACGCGCACACATACACGCGCACACGCAGGCACCCCCTTGCGCTTGCACGCACGCGCACACGCAGGCACACTCGTGTGCCCGCACGCAAGCACATATACACGTGCACCCACAGGCACGCACATATACTCGTGCAGCCACAGGCACGCACGCAAGCACGCACACACGCACACGCACACAGAGACACACCCGTGCGTCCGAACGCACGCACACATACGCATGCACCCACAGGCACGTACGCACGCACAAATATTCACGCACACACAGGCACACCCGTGCGCCCGCACGCACGCCCACATACATGTGCGCACACATATACGCGCACACATGGGCACAACCGTGCACCCGCACGCATGCACACATGCACGTGCACCCACAGGCACGCACGCACGCATATTTACAGGCGCGCGCACAGGCACACCCGTGCGCCCGAGCGCAAGCATACATACTGGTGCACACAAGGCACACCCCTGCGCCCGCTCACATGCACACATACACGTGCACCCACAGGCAGGCACGCACGCATATATTACACGGGCACACACAGGATCATCTTTGCGCCCGCACGCAGGCTTACATACACGTGCTCACACATGCACGAGAACCCACAGGCACGAACGTACGAATTTTTACACGCGCACACACAGGCACGCCCGTGCGCCCACACGCACGCCCACATACACGTGCGCACACATACACGCGCACACACAGGCACGCCCGTGCGCCCGCTCGCGCGCAAGGATACACGCGCACCCACAGGCACGCATGCACGCATATTTACATCCTCACACACAGGCACAAACGTGCGCCCGCTCGCACGCACACATACAAGTGCACCCACAAGCACGCACGTACATATATGTACACGCGCACACATGGGCACACCCCTGCGCCCGCACGCAAGCACACATACACACACACACAGCCTCACCCGTGCGCCTGCAGGCGCGCTCACATACACGTGCGCACAGATACACGCGCACACACAGCCACACCCGTGCGCCCGCTCGCACGCACAGATACACGTGCGACCACAGGCATGCACGCAGGCATATTTACACGTGCACACACAGGCACACCTGTACGCCTGCACGCAAGCACACATACACACGCACACACAGGCACACCCGTGCGCCCGCTTGCACGCACACATACATGTGCACCAGCAGGAACGCACGCACGCATATTCACACGCGCACACAGGCACACCCATTCGGCCGCATGCACGCATACCTTAAAGTGCACCCAGAGGAACAAACGCACGCATAGTTTAGTGCGCAGACAGAGGCACACCTGCGCGCACGCACGCACATGCACGCGCACACACAGGCACACCCGTGCACCCACTCGCAAGCACACATACACGTGCACCCACAGGCACGCACCCACGCATACACGCCCACAATGAGGCACACCCGTGCGCCGGCATGCACGCACACATACACATGCACCCACAGGCACGCGCGCACGCACACATACACGTGCACACGCGGGCAATCTCGTGTGCCCGCACGCACACACATAGACGCGCACATACAGGCACACCCGTGCGAACGCACGCACGCCGACATACGCGTACTTCCACTGGCACGCACGCCCACATACATGTGCGCCCACAGGAAAGTACGTACTCACAGATACTGGCATACACACAGGCACACCCGGGCGGCCACATTCAACCGCTCATACATGGCCACCCACTGGCACGCACGGACGCACAGATGAACACGAACACAGAGGCACTCCCGTGTGTCCGCACGGACGCACACATACTCGTGCAGTCACAAACACGCACAGCAGGTACGCACGCATGCACGCGCACGCACAGACATGCCCGTGCGTGCGAACGCACACACACATGCGCGTGCATCCCAAGGCACGTACGCACGCACACATACACGCGCACACAGAGGCACAGCCGTGCGCTCAACCGCAAGCAGATACACATGCACCCGCAGGCTCGCACGCACGCACACATACACGGGGCACACCCGTGCGCCCGCAGGCAAGCACACATACACACACAGGCACACCCGCACGTCCGCTCGCACGCACACATACACGTGCACCCACAGGCACGCACAGATACACGTGCACCTCCTTGCACGCACGCACGCATATTTACAGACGCACACACAGGCACACCCGTGCACCCGCACGCAAGCACACATACACATGCACACACAGGCACTCCCATGCGTCCGCTCGCACGCATACACGTGCACCCACAGGCACGCACGCACGCATATTTAAACGGGCACTCACAGGCACATCCGTTCGCTCGCACGCACGCCCACATGCACGTGCGCACACATACACGCGCACACAGAGGCACACCCGTGCGCCCGCTCGCACGCACAGATACACTTGCACCCACAGGCACGCACGCACGCATACTGTAAACGACTACATTTTCGCGAGGACCTAATTTTCGCGAATTTCGCGAATCGCCTACACACGCGAAAAATACGTCCCGCGAGCAATTCGGGCGATATGTGAACGCTACGGAAGCTACACTCGATTCGCGAAAATAGAACCCACGAATAATTTCAAATTTTCTGCTTTGGCCCGATTCACGAAAATTTGAGCCCGCGAAAATTAAGTCGTTTAGAGTATTTACACACGCACACACAGGCACACCCGTGCGCCCGCACGCAAGCACACATACACACACAGGCACACCCGCACGTCCGCTCGCACGCACACATACACGTGCACCCACAGGCACGCACAGATAAAAGTGCACCCACTTCCACGCACGCACTCATATTTACACACGCACACACAGGCACACCCGTGCGCCCACACGCACGCCCAGATACACGTGCACAGATATACACGAGAACCCACAGCACAGGCACACCCCTGCGCCCGCACGCACGCGCACATTCACGGGCACCCACAGGCACGCACGCACGCATATATACACGTGCACACACAGGCACACCCCTGCGCCCGCTCGCACGCACACATGCACGTGCACCACAGGCACGCACGCATACACGCATATTTATACGCGCACACAGTCACAACCGTGCGCCCGCACGCACCCGCACATACACGTGCGCAAATATACACGCGCACACACAGGCACACCCGTGCGCCCGTTCGCACGCAGATACACGTGCATCCACAGGCACGCACGCACGCATATTTACACGCGAACATAAAGGCACACTCGTGCACGCGCATACAAGCACACATACACGTGCACCCACAGGCACGCACGCACGCACACATACACGCGCACAAGCAGGCACTCCCTTGCACTTGCGCGCACGGACACATAAATTTACACCCACAGGCACGTACGCACGCACATATACTCACGCACACACAGGCACACCCGCGCGGCCGCATGCACGCATACATACACGTGAACCCAGAGGCACGCACGCACGCATAGTTTAGCGCGCAGACAGAGGCACACATGCGCGCACGCACGCACACATGGACGCGCACACACAGGCACTCCCGTGCGCCCGTTTGCACGCACACATACACGTGCACCCACAGGCACGCACTCACACATATTTACACGCGCTCACACAGGCACACTCCTGCGCCCGCACGCGCACATACACCTGCACCCACAGGCACACACGCACGCCGACATACATACACACACTCAGGCAGACCCGTGCGCCCACATGGAAACACACATACAGGTGCACCCACAGGCACGCACGCATGCATGCACGCGCACAGAGGCACACCCGTGCGCCGGCACACACGCACACCTACATGTGCACCCACAGGCACGCGCATACGCACACATACTCGCATACGCACAGGGATACCCGTGCGCCCACATTCACGCGCACATATATGTGCACCCACAGATACGCACGAGCGCACATATAAACGCGAACACACAGGCGCAGCCTTGTGTCTGAACGCACGCACACATACTTGTGCAGCCATCAAGCACGCACGCTAGTACGCACACATGCGCGTGCACACACAGACACACCCGTGCGTCCGAACGCACGCACATACGCTGCACCCCACAAGCACTCCCGTGCTCCCGCATGCACGCATACATACGCATGCATCCAGAGGTACGCACGCACGCAGAGTTTAGCGCACACACAGAGGCACACCTGCGCGCACGCACGTACACATACACCGCACACACAGGCACACCCGTGCGCCCGCTCGCACGCACACATACACGTGCAGCCACAGGTACGCAGGAACGCATATTTACAAGCGCACACTGGCACACTTTTGCGACCACACGCACGCCCACATAGAGGTGCGCACATATACACGCGAACACTCAGGCACACCGGTGCGCCCGCTCGCACGGACATATACACGTGCACCCAGAGGCACGCACGCACGCATATTTACACTCGCACACACAGGCACACCCGTGCGCGCGCACGCAGGCACACATACAGGTGCACCCACAGGCACGCACGCACACAAACACCTACACCCACAGGCACGTAAGCACGTAGATATACTCACGCACACACAGCAAGCCACGCACTCATACACGTACACCCACAGGCACGTACGCACGCACATATACTCACGCACACACAGGCACATCCGCGCGGCCGCATGCACGAATGCATACACGTGCACGCAGAGGCACGCACGCACGCATAGTTTAGCGAACAGACAGAGACACACCTGCGCGCACGTACGCACACATGCACGCGCACTCACAGGCACACCCGTGCGCTCGCACGCGCGCCCACATACACGTGCGCACGCATATATGCTCACACACGGGCAGAACCGTGCGCCCTCTCGCACGCACACATGCCCGTGCGCCCACAGGCACGCACGCACACATGGACTCGCACAGACAGGTTCACCCGTGCACCCGCACGCACACATACAGGTGCACCTACAGGCACGCACGCACGCGTACAAACGCACAAAGAGGCACACCAGTGTGCCGGCATGCTCGCACACATACACGTGCACCCACTGGCACGCGCGTACGCACATACACGCGCACACATGGCACACCCGTGCGCCCGTACGCACGCACACATGCACGTGCAGACATGGCACACCCGTGCGCCCATACGCACGCACACATGCGCGTGCACCCACACGCACGTACGTACTCACACATACTCGCTTACACACTGGCACCCCCGTGTGGCCACATTCACGCGCATATACATGGACACCCACAGGCTCTCACGAACGCAAATATGAACGCGAACACAGAGGCACACCCGTGTGTCCGCGCGCAGACATATATACTCGTGCAGCTACAAGCACGCACGCGCGTATGCACACATGCACGCACAGGACACAGGCACACCCGTGCACCCGCCCGCACGCACACTTACTCGTGCACCCACAGGCAGGCATGTACACATACAGGCCCCACACGCAGCAACACCTGTCCGCTCGCACGTACGCACTTACACGTTACCCACAGGCATGTGCGCACACACACGCGCACACGCAGGTAAACCCGTACGCTCACACGCACGCACACTTATACATGCACCCACAGGGTCGCAGGGACGCATGTTTACACGAACACACAGGCGCACCCGTGCGGTCGCATGCACGCATATATACACGTGCACCCAGAGGCACGCACGCACGCAAACGTTTGCGCGCACAGAGACACATCTGCCCGCACGCACGCACACATAGGCACACTCGTGCGCCCACATGGACGCACTTATACACGTGCACCCACAGGCACACCCGCGCGCCCGCGCGCACGCATACATACACGTGCATCCGCAGGCACGCATGCACGCACACATACACGCGCACAGAGGCACACCTTTGCGCCCGCACGCACGCAGATACATGTTTGCCCACAGGCACGCGCATACGCATATTTACACGCGCACACAGAGGCGGACCCGTGCGCGCGCACGCAAGCACACATACACGTGTACCTACAGGCACACCCGTGCGCCTGTACGCAGACACACATACGCGTGCACCCAAATTCACGCACGCACGCTCATACACTCGCACAAGCTAGCACCCCCTTACGCTTCCACGCACGCACACATTCGCGTACACCAAGAGGCACGTACGCACCCACATATACTCACGCACACACAGGCACACCTGCGCGGCCGCATGCACGCATGATACACGTGCACCCAGAGGCACGCGTGCACGCATTGTTTAGCGCGCAGGCAGAGGCACACCTGCGCGCACGCACGCACACATGCACGCGCACACGCAGGCATACCCGTGCGCCCGCTCTCACGCACACATACACGTGCACCAACAGGCACGCACGCACACATATTTGCACGTGCACACACAGGCACACCCGTGCGCCCGCACGCAGGCCCTCGTAGATGTGCGCACACATGTACGCGCACACACGGGCACAACCGTGGGCCCGCACGCACTCACACATCACGTCCACCTACAGGCAGGCACGCACGCACACATAGACGCGCACACACAGGTACACCCATGCACCCGCACGCACACATACACGTGCACCCACAGGCACACACGCACGCAGACATACATGCAAACACACAGGCACACCCGTGCGCCCTCATGGAAGCACCTATAGAGGTGCAGCCACAGGCACGCACGCATACACGCGCACAAGGAGACACACCCGTGTGCCGGCACGCACGCACAAATACACGTGCACCCACAGGCACGCGCGTTCGGACACATATACGCGCACACAAGGGCACACCCGTGCGCGCGCACTTACGGACTCATGCACTTGCACCCACAGGCACGCAAGCACGCACACATAGACGCGCACACAGGCACACCCGTGCGCCCGCACGCACGCACACATACATGAGCAGTACCCACAGGCACGCACGCATGCACACACGCATGTGCACCCACAGACACGCACGCATGCACATATAAACACGCACACAGAGGAAAAACCTTGTGCGCACACGCATGCACCCATACAGGTGCACCCACAGGCACGTACGTACTCACACATACTTGCATACACACAGGCACACCCGTGTGGCCACATTCACGCGCACATAAATGGGCACCCACAGGCACACACGACGCACATATAAACGCGATCACAGATGCAGTCTCGTGCACCCCCACGCACGCATACATACGCATGCATCCAGATGTACGCACACGCGCATAGTTTAGCACACACAGAAAGGCACTCCTGCGCGCACGCACGCACACATACACGGGCACCCACAGGTACGCAGGGACGCATGGTTACACGCGCACACACAAACACACCTGTGCGCCTGCACGCACGCACACATACACGTGCACCCACAGGCATGCACACACACATACACATGCACACGCAGACACACCCGTCCACTTGCACGCACGCGCACATACACGTGCACCCACAGGCGCGTACGCACGCACACATACTCACGCACACACAGGCACACCCGTCCGGTCGAATGCACGCATACATACGCGTGCACCCAGAGGCACGCACGCACGCATACGTTTGCGCGCACACAGGCACATCTGCGCGCACGCACGCACACATACACGCGCACACATAGCACACCCGTGCGCCCGCACGCACGCACTCATACACGTGCACCTACAGGAAAACCCATGCAACGGCACGCACGCATACATACACGTGCACCCGCAGGCACGCATGCACGCACATACACGCGCACACAGAGGCACACCCGTGCGCCCGCACGCACGCAGATACATGTACACCCACAGTCACGCACGCACGCACACATACACTGGCACGCTAAGGCACACCCGTGCGCTCGCACGCACGCACATGCGCCCACACAAACACGCGCACGGCCTCACGCCCGCACGTACTCACGCGCAAGCGCGCTTGCCCCCACGCGCGCAAGTGTATGGACAACGCACACCTGTGGACATACAATGCACACACAACGCACGCAAGTATTGACATGCACACACATGCACGCGAACGCATGCACCGGCGTAACACACACGCGGACACAAGTCCGACGCTCGCACGCACATACACAAGAATTGCATTGGAAATCGCTCGTAACTGACATTGAAGCTACCACGTTTCTTTCGGTTTCTTCTCTTGAGCACCAACTCCGTGGCGCCACCTATCCTAAGTAATAATCTTGAAAGCAAAGTGGTAGGCCGTAGCCAAAGCCAGGCAAGGTCAATGCACCGTTCATACTCACAACTGACGCCGTCTCTTGAGATTCGCAGCCCTGGTCGCGGACGTTTTGACGTACTTAAAGGTGAGATCTTATCTGCAACATCTTTTTAGAACATTTGGTACCTGGCTGCGAAGCTGATAAGTATGTGCTCATCGATCTATATACTCCGTTTCACGGTAGCTTGGCAAACAGTGAAGGCTACGCCTCCCACCACCGAATAAGAGCATCGGAGCGAGGCACGTGACATCACATCACCGTAGCGTTAGTCTCCCTGCACCAAATGCGACTGCCGGAGAAACCGTCTCTCGTCTGCTGGGAAAGAGTCGTCTGCTGCGAAACCAACGAACTTGGGATAACCTTCCACCGCCGCAGCATAGCCGTCCGTTAAAGTAACGAGCTCTTCGGGAACACTTCATGATATAATCATACGCTCACTTTATCCGTGAACCTGTGGTCGGTGCTAATGAAGCGACGTTTTATGTGGAAGCGGTTGATTACAGGGCTGCAATCGCTAAAATATCGTTCAAAAGCCACGTTGCTTTCGGGAAGGGGTCGATCCATATTAAGTATCGTTGAAAAGTAACATGTCTTCGTATTTCTTCCGTGTCGTGTAGCGTAGTGTCGATATAGATGAAAAAGCTTGATTTCAATTGACGTTAAAAGAAAAAGAAGCAACTACTTTTGTCGCGGGCGGCGCTGTTACTGTGCCGGTAACGAGGCCTCGACATAGTAACCCTTAATCTAGGGGACAAAAAGGGACGGACACAAACGAAACTATGTTTACTATGTCTATCCTTAAGCAGCTTGCCTGCCTTCTTGCTTTAACGAGGCCTCCGTGGCTTCGACCAATGAGCGTTATCACGCGGCTTGCTCTGACGCCCTTATTGGATCACGAGGGCCGCAGCCTCCATAGTTTGCCAAGTTATCGTGAAATGGAGTATAACACCTGCCGAGTTTGTTTATTGCTCAAATTTGATGGTAGCGGTCCCATGTCACTGACTCCTTGTCTTCTGTTTTCAACTGTTCGCATCCGACTTTGCTCTGACGCAGCGGTTACGGTTCAAATTATTTTTCGCTGTCAGCGGCGCCAGTTTTTTTCTATTTTGTCACCGCTCTAAGCTGTTGGAACTGAGACGGCAGAAAAGCGGAGGGGGGGGGGGGGGGGCGCTTTATCGTTAGAGCGTTTGAGCTAAAAAAGACGTTCAGGAGACCGTATTCTAAAGCTACGCTTTGCTAACGGGAGCTCGTGCCGTCACTTTAAAATACGGATTAAGCACGCACCCGATGGGCCCGCTCTCTGCAGCATACAATCTACTAAAACTCGTTCTTTCGATTTTTTACGCTTTGTCCAAATGTACAGAGCGCGACACTGTTAGCGCGAACAAGCGATCGCCGGTTTTTTCTGCTTTTCTCTTTGAAACCAAGGGATGTCATCCAAGTTATTATACCTACGGAAAGAGCTAATTTAGTTCTATAATGTAAGCGATAAAATTTCGTGCTCGCTATTACTCTTTAGAAGTAAAATGCGAAAATGCGCCGATGTCGTGTTCGCGCTAACAGTGTCGCGATCTGTACGTCGGACGCGTGCCCGACCGTATTTCTCAAAGATACGTCGGGCGAACTCGGCCAATGTTTTCGGATATACGTCGAACGGATCCGGTGATCCGGTACGTCGGAAGTATGCGGTATAAATTTCATATATAATGACGGCTACCGGTGAGTGCTGCAGGGCTAAGGACCGAGGATCATGCTTTGTAGTCACATTGCGAGATTACGATAGCAGTGTCGCTTGGCACGGGCACGGCAACCTTCAGCCGCACTTGCCGTATGCATTCATCCATCCATCAGTTGAAGGCCAGGGAGGCTCGAGATCGGATGTCTGCCTCTATGCCTTGCCGTTCTCCAGCAGTCGAAATGCGTTTCAAGTTGGCAGACCTTTTCCTCTTTCCCTAATATATTGAGCGCTATGCCGCATGAGTCCGACGTAGAGGCTCCTGCAATATGAAAGACCCACGTGGGAGCGTGTGGCCGAGGCGGCGGCTCTCGGGGAAGCTGCGCGTGCTCCGAGCGATTCCATTTTACCCCGAGGGGAGACTCCCTCGGGGTAGAGCGGAACACGTGATTTTCAGTTTCGGTTTCGCTGCGGAGAGCAGTTCGTCACCGTCATGCCGCGGCTGTGTCCTACTAACAAGGCAATTGCTGTCTGAGGGAGACCTACACTAGCCAAGGTGAATGTTTCGACTCTGATAAAGCGCGCGATTCATGTCATCTCTCTAACGTATGTATGTGCACTTCAACGAATTTTATGTTTTGAATATAGAACTAAAGCATAACTTTAGTATTTTTAATGCAATGGCATTGGTGCCCACAAGAGAGGAAAATCTGACAGGGCCGTCTGTCGGTCAAACTCTTGAAAGGGAAGTGTGCCGCGTAGAGAGGAGGAGAGTAGAAAAGGACAAAGGCAAGAGGAAGGCGACGTCACGGGGCAGAAGCCAAGGCGCTCGCGGATGCTGGGGCGAATCTGAGCTTGCAGGCGAACGAGACAGAAGAGCGGAAGCGGGGGATCGGTGGCCGAGTCGTCTAGCGCACACCAGCTCGGTGGGCGTGAAGCGAAAGCTCGAGCTGCAGAACCCAGGGATCCTGGGCTCAATCCCCACCGCTGCCTGTTTCGATCTGGGTGAGCATCGTACCGGCGTGCGGTCGTGTATCACTACTGGTGCACCTTAAAGTGGCGTGGTGCACCTTAAAGACCCCAGGCTAGCGGTTGTACGGCACTGGCTAAATTGCTCATCTACAGCTGGGAGACTCGTCGCCCGGTGAGTCAGAACAAGTTCTAGATTGTATGAATATACACACAACCCAATCTTAGGAGCGGAAGCAGCGCTGAACTCGTCTGGCCGAAATGCGGCGCAAGAAGCGGCAAGCAGATTCGCGTCTGCGCGCGGCAGATGCTGGGGTGGCGCGGGCTCGCCGAGCCCTCTTCGCCGGAAAACAATTAATGAAAGATCCAGAGGTGTATCTGTAGGGAATGCGGTAGCATGTTTCTAGGGAAATGCCGCACACGTGTCCATTTGGAAAACTCTAACATTGATTGCGTAAGGCATTTGAAAAAGGCAGCAAAATATAGAAACCCTCCCCCCCCCCCCCCCCCCCAAACAAATGTAGGGGTCAGCGTTAGAGTTCTCCAAAGAAGAACGTGTATAGCGTTCCCCGAGGCTCATGCTAACGCAATCCCTAAGGATCCAGGAATGTGACTTCCTTTTATTTTCGCGCGTCTTTCTTTGTGATTAGTTCTTTAGTGTGCTTATCGGCTGGCGCCGTAAACTAATTGGCCTCGGAAAGATAACAATGCGCCTAGGACTCGGCATGCCCTATGTTTCTTAACTTGTCCCTGGCTGCACTACCACCTTTATTTTTCCTACTAAGAAAGGTCTTATAAGAGATAAGATAGGTATATATGAGATTAGATTAATGACTTTAAACACGTCATTGATCTTATCTCCGCCTGCCTGACACATATCTTCAATTTTTGCTTTCAAAACGGCATATTTCCTAAACGAATCCAGTTCGGAAGAGTATGAGTCATATATAAAAAGGGTGATAAAAACGATTTTGGAAATTATAGACCAATTTCAATTTTGCCACTGTTCTCTAAAGGTCTAGAAACAATGATTCTCCTTCGAATGTCAATATTCGCAGATAGTGCACAACTTGATCACCCCATCTTAGTTCAGTTCCGTAAACAGCGTTCTACTGAACTCGCTCTCCTCACTCAAAAAGAACATATTCTTAAAAGTATTGAAAATAGGAATATAACTTTCGGCTTATTCATTGACTTCGCGAAGGCCTTGGATTTTCTCAATCACAAACTTCTAATTAAAAAAAACTCGAAATATATAATCATCAGGGTCAGGTATCGCTTCTCATTCATTCATGCTTGTCTTTTTGGCAGCAGTATGTCGACATCTCTGCTCGATTGTCCGATGTAAATCCAATTAAATCGGGCGTTCCTCAAGGAAGCATTGTAGGTAACTTTTTTTTAAATCTTGACATAACTGATATTATAAATATAAGCAAATAAGCGAAATTTACTATCTACGCAGACGACACCATCATGCCGTTTAATGGAGATAGCCCACATACCTCATTAAACACGCAAATGTCACGCTAGGAAAGCTAAATACATGGAGTAGGTATAATGGTTTAAAAATAATTGAGAATTAGACGAGGACTGTTTTGTTTCGTCCTCAGGGTAAAATTGTTAACATTGACGAGAATATTATGTTCAATCCTTCTAGAAATAAAGTGGTACTGGCATTTAAAACTTCAGGTTTCTTTTTTCTTTTCTTTCAGGAAACATGTCATGGGATGATTATGTAAAATACGTTACATCAAAGCTGTGTAGCATTGTTGGCCTGGCGTATTGTCACAAACATGCTTTGCCTTTTTGAGTAAGGTTGCTTTTATATAACTCGGTATTTAACTCGTAAATTAATTACGGCCATTTAATTAGGGGAACAACCACGAATACAATTCTACAAAAAATATATTATTACAAGAAAAGATACTACAAAACATTTGCAGTGTTTCACCGGAATTTCCAGCTAGAGGTCGAACATACTTTTAACTTGCATTGATACCTCCTGTGTGGTAAATGTAAAGGTGACATTAGTATGCATGTCCGACATCTTGCGAGCTTAGCTGACTTAAAAGAAAAACATATATGCATATACTACGAGAGTCAAAGAACATTGGGAATTCTAATTTTTTTGAAGTAATTGCAGCCTTCAAACCGCGGCGTTTATCCTCCCAACCACCCTCAACTGTTCTTGTGCGCAAAGCATAGAGCTTGAAAATATATCCGCAGGTAACCTAAGAAACATAACCATTCTTAGCCAAACCAATCAAATTTGAGTGGCATGTTTATATATTCATCTTTCGTTTTATATATACTGTGGCTACTATGCCTTTTTTGTTTGAACATCTTGTTGATGTATAACATGATTTTTCTGTGAACTTTTTCTGCTGGCGTTACTCTTCTGGGGGCCCAGAACCAGTGAAGCTGTCTGAGCAGCTTTTTTACCAACACTGTACCTTACTATTATAAATAAAGCGTTTATCAATGCACTGGCAGTATTTTAAAAGAAATATAGATTATATAAAATGTTCTGACGCCAAATGAATAACAAGCCGGTTAGATTTCTGAAGTATCATTTTATTTACTTCGGGGGGCAATACACATTAGTAAGTTTAGTGAAGCAGCTACACACCAATACGCGGCTTTGGAGACATGCAGCTGCGGCGGCGCTGCTCTCGTTCCGGCGCATGCGCACACGGTTCACTTGTTGCAGATCCGGTTCGGGCCTCGTGCACCGCCCACACGAGGTGCGGGTATTCTCTCTAAACAGCGTGTGGGTCTCAGTTTATTGTCTGCCACGAATATTAGTATTGACGGTGTGAAAGCAATTTTATGAACGCTCGTTATCACACGCTTAACCCCAAAGTATAAATCTCACATCAAACAGACCCATTTCTGCGCACGCGAATTCCCAACATGAAATGCGGGCGAACACGGACTTGTTTGTCAACAGTGTGTTGGTCTATTAGCTGCGAGATGTTTTGGTGGTGCCCTCCTGTGGTTCCCCCTTGTGACGTCATTACCTTGCAAACAACAAGTTCGATGGTGTTTGTTATTAGCATGGTGGAAGCTTGAAATCATTGCGCTCTCATAGGAACACTGCCAACACCGTCAAAATTAAAGTTCTTTCATTCCTCTTATTTCCGTCGATGTTAAATCCCCTTTCCGACGTCATAGTCAGCGTTCGGCCAATCATGGAAGGCCGACCACAGCGACGCTTTCAGTCGCGCACGGGGCTAATAGACGATTCTAAGCAGGGCATCTGGCCGCCGCCACTGACTCTGCTCGTGCGGGTAAGTACTACGTGCAATTACAAGCTTGCCATAGCGACCTCCAAGCGCACGTTGCACATGCTTGCACGCATGAGGCTCCAGTGAAGCACCATGCTTGCAATGGACCTTTTGTAGAAATACGCGGTGCGCATGCGCGGAGCATTTCATGCGCCTGGGTTCGAGAATATCTAGTTCCAAACAATCCGCCATCTTGCATTTCTCGCCTTTGAGCGGTTTCGTTGTGTCGACCTCGGGGCGGAAGATTACGCACGATGGGGACAAAGGTGAGCTTGGGGGAGCCGTATCTAGGTCACATCGCCTCAATGGGTGAACAGGATGTAGCTCACGTTTTGGGTGTGGAACGGGTGGGAGAGGCCTTGGGCGCGCGTTGTTTTCCAGTCACCTAGTCTCGAACCTGATTCGCGTGTCTAGGTGGCAGCACATATTCGTCAAGAGGTCCATTGCCTTATAGACCTTTTTCGTATAACCTCAAACCAGCCAGTAACTGACGTACCCTCGACCTGGTGTATTTTTGGATTGCCCGCTGACACAGGGTATGCAACCGCCAAGGGTATGGGCGAAAAGGCTTAAAAACGGACGTCGTGAATGAGTTAGTTCCGAGTGCTCCTTTTTGCCGTGCTGCAATTCCCGAAAATCTACGGTTGTCTGGCTACCACTGCGTGGTCGTCGGATGGATAAATAATTTTAAAAAGCATAAGAACAATATCAGAAAGTGTGCCATTAGCACAAGAAGCTGCAGCGCGAGTGTGGCTGCAATGTTATCGAGCTTCGCATTTTCCCCAAGAATCCTTATTTATGAAGTCAGTCGATTGCGAGCTTGAATCGCGAGAGATTCGTATCAGACTCAACGTCACGTTTAAGCTCACGACCACTTCGTCCACGACAAGAGGACCGATTTTAATTCCCGGTGCAGGTTGTCCAAATAGGTTATCACTTGCAAGCCCCATGGTATTTGAAAGGTATGAAAGAGTCTACATGCCACCACTCAAGATGGAGCTATCAAATTCCGAGAGCTTACCTGCATAGACTACATTAAACTGCTCATATATACTTCGCTGTGGAAACTCAATTAAAACACCCCACCGTCTTCGTCCTCGTTTTCTCGAGGAGGAAAGGTGATGGCCTGTGAGTAGCAAGCTTGATTCAACCGGACAAGCTCCAGCCAAGTTATTGCTGCCCCCCATAGCCAAGTCTAGCCAAGTTCCCCCCATACCCACACCGTTGCCTGCCCAGATAGCTGTGCTGCCAGAACTAGCCGGTATTTCTTTTTCTAGGCCGCTAGACGGCGTCGTCGGCGCCGCAATTCTCAAGATGGCGGCGCTGTTAAAAAAAAGGTCTATAGGGAGTATTCCCTGGCAGCCAGACATGTGTGCGCGACAGCTGAGTGCGTGTTGATGGCGAGCTTCCACGGTTCTTTTACAAGGTGCATTTCGTACCATCAATATTGCCGGTCTTAGCAGCCTGTTTATGTGAGGTTGTTCCGAGTATGCGCTCTAAACAGCTCCAGCAATTACGGAGTCCAGTAAATACCCCCTATACAAATGCGTTGTTTCATTATCAGTTGATATAGACGATTGCAAGCAGAGCCACTGGCCGCCGCCCCATCTCTGCTCGTGAGTGCAAGCCCGTTCAATTTCAAGCTTGCCAAAGCTATGCTCACTCGGAAGCTGCGTGTGCTTGCACTCATGGGGCACCAGTCGGGGCTCCATGCTTGCAACGGTCCATAGCTACATCTGGGAGCAAGCTAAAGGTGTTAAACAAAAAAAGATAATCTCGGTCAAATGGCAGCTCACAAAACCATACATTTATACAATTAGCGGCCGATCGCACCACATCCGAGTTAAAATGCGTAGATAGGCCGCAATTCATGGACCCGCGATCTTTCTGACTGGCGGCTGCTGCTCCCCTATGTCTTCACTCATCTTGTCTCGAAAGATCATGAGACGCTGGAGGACAAAGCACTGCAGAGAGAAAAGAAAGTGTCAGAAAACGAATCACACGATCGTAAAAGGTACCTTTAGCTGAGAGAACCTTATGATCGGTGCAGAATTGATTTGCGATCCTCCGAGCGTAGCATGTACTCGTGATCTACGGTCGCGGGCTGATTTGCCAATGGCAGAAATACCTATATTTGAGGTACATTTATGCTGGCCCTGTAAGGGACACTACTGAGCACGGATTCGGCCACCATACTCTATAGTCCGTTTAATCCCAACAGCAGCCGGCGCTACATCCGATGGAGCAACCCATGCAGCTCAAAAGGTGCATTTTTGCGACGCTCATTGCTTTGGTGTGTTTTCTCTCAGTGGGATTCCCTCATGCACAGTCATTGCACAGCAATCCTGGATTTTCTTTGTGCGTGAATGATTTACTCGTTGATTGCATACCCACCAAAGATGATCCCAGTGAGGATACACTTTGGAAGCTGCTTGTTGTCTATATCCGATCGTTGCATCGGCTGTGGTCTGACTCAAAGTAAAACTGAGTATAATGATGTATTGTATCTGTGCTGAAACAAAACGTGGCAGCGACTTTTACTATGAACTTCTGGAATGCATAATCTACCGTAATTATCCAGTCAAAAAATGAACGACATTTGCAATTCTCTGTAATGCGAAATTAGAGCGCGGCTCTTGAGGAGGAGGAGGATAGGGTACGAGGGGGAACATATGCCCCTCCTCCTCCTCCGTACCCTCCCCTCCTCCTTCCCTCCCATTTAGTGGGAAATCTTCTCTATATTTCCCGCTAAATATAGCGAAAGTTCCCCGCTAAATGTAGCGATGAAATTTTCCCGCTTAGTCTAGCGGGGAAATTTAACCAAATTTAATCCGCTAAATTTAGCATAAAATTTCGCTAAAATATC
This sequence comes from Ixodes persulcatus, assembly GCA_013358835.2. Classification (NCBI taxonomy): domain Eukaryota; kingdom Metazoa; phylum Arthropoda; class Arachnida; order Ixodida; family Ixodidae; genus Ixodes; species Ixodes persulcatus. Next base: position 147,082 of record JABSTQ010011009.1, on the reverse strand, counting down.
CCCACTAAATATGGCGGGTCCAGTTTCCGCGCTAAATTTAGCGGTGAAATTGACGTCACCTGAACTCAATACCAATTCCAAACTCCCCGCTAAGTTTAGCGGGGAAACTATGACGTCCCATAATGCTACGCGCACTTACGCCGACGGCGACGCCGCTCAACCCGGAAACGGGCGCCTAATGACGCAGTCACAGAGGAAGCGGATCCGCGTTCGCGAAGCGGTTGTGGCTGCTGTTCGCGAGCGGCACCGTTGAGACACCCAGGCGCGGTTGGCGGTTGGCGAGAGGCGGTTGGTAGTTTCTCGGTGATCATGCGTGATCTTTTGAGACTTGTGTTTAGCAACCCTGTTTTACAACCCAAAATCCACTTTAATCTACGATCCAAAGCTAAAATTTGGCTATTTTGGCACTCTGAAGATTTGTCTTCGGGATGTTCGCACGCATCACGAGTTCAGGCAGCGAAAAAAGAGGCATGGATCCGCAAAGCTAGCCTGCGATTCCCTCGACTTTGCCTATAAGCAAAGCCCACCTAGCCGCGCCTTGCTGACTCAGGAGAGGATGCCCCCGACGTTTCCTTCGAAGTGGACACTTCCCGCATGAATAGTTGACATGGTTTTCAGAGGAAGAGTTCTACGCCCTCGTTGTTCGCTTTGATCATTTTCGAAGTTGAGAGAGGTGAGGTGGGTCGTGGTGCGGGGGAATGTGTTTGGGGTGCTTGGCGGTTGTGGCTTCGTTGGCGGCGGACTCTCCTCGTCACTCGCACGTCGATCGAGTCTACTGTTTGCTTAACATTAAGCTCAAATAAATGCTGTATGGATTACCACTGCATCGTCTGGTATGTCCACTTTATTTTTTGAGTATGTTCCCTTTATTTCTTTTGGTGGTCTCTATCTCTCACGACGTCTCTATCGGCCGCCGTGGTGGTTATGCACGGTGTCGAAAGCGTTCAATAGTTCACGCGACTGTTTTAGCGGGTACAAAAGCTGACACTTCGCTTGATCAGGGGCGGGTTCCGACGTTCTATGGGCAAAGACTAGCAAGGGAGCGAGCTTCGGGCTGTGGCACCCGGATCAATAAACAAACTTTTACCCGAACCAAATCGCAGCTACGAAGCCCGTCAAGTTTACGAGTCGATTCTTTTCGCTTCGGATTCAAGTGACGTACGTGAACATCACGTTTCTTCGTTGATTTGTCGGCCGCAACGCTAGGACTTCAGCGCCTTGGACGCCCTACCAGCGACAAATGCCATCTTGTTTCAAAAGCCATGAACTTACCGTCTGTGACGCGTTGCGATTGGTTGCCGCTTCGCGGTTCGCGAAAGCGGTTGGGAAAAATCGGTCCCGAAGTGGTTGGCAAAAACGCGCTCCAACCGCTCGATCCCAACCGATTTGCGGTTGATAACGCGTGGACCCGCTTCGCGTTTGCGGATCCGCGTCCAGTGTGAACCTGCCATAATAGCTGCGCTCTGAAAAATCCTCCAATTTGGTTTGTTGTGTCGTGGTACGTCCTGGTGTGAAAATCACTTTCTAATGTGTCTGTGTGTGTATACATTACCCTAATGTGGTTTCGGGGTGCACACCTCACCAGAAGGTTGTCCTAGTGCAAGCACCGGGCCAACGTAGTGTGTTTTGGTGTGCTCACAACACCAGCCTATAGTCGGTGACAGCTCAAGAAGGTAGTGCGAGGGAGAGGAAGGTGGGAGAGGGTAAAAGGAACGCAACGCTGGCGGGGGGAGGGGGAAACACACTGACCTCGCTCGCGTGTCCAACACAGTTCCTCGTATTGTTAAAATACGTTTTTCAAAGACGGTTGGTAAAATTCCGACACACTATCTCGCCTTAATGCGTATAAGTCAACGTATTTATGGTTTAATGAATAAAAGAAGATTAGGATCTGGTTGTTATTTCTTTTCTTGACGTTTTTAATGCAAGGGCGACCAAAAAGAAAAATAAGGAACACAAACACGCGCGTACGCACGAACGCAAATACACTTGCGTACACAGGCACACATGCGCACATACACACGCAGGTGCGAGCGCACACACGCACACGACCACACAGTGCACACACACACGCGGGAACATATGTACACGCACGCAAGCGCGCACGCGCACACGCACGGACGTATACAGGCCACGCGTGCGTGCGCGTGCATGGACACATACGCTAGCACAGGCACGCGAACGACGGCAGAGACACGACAGTAGCACGAATGCACGTGAAAACGCACGCACGCACACACACAAGAATTGCATTTGAAATCGCCCGGAAACTACACCAAAAGTACCGTATGTAGTTCCGGTTTCTTCTCTTGAGCAGCGCCTCCGTGCACTCTAAGAAGAAATAGAGGAAAAAGGTAGCAACGGCGCGTCTTCCTCCCTTCAACTGACGCGCCCCCAAGCGGACACGATAAACAGGGAGGAACGAAACATTTTTCTCCTTCTCCAGGCAGATGGGAGAAAGCTTTCGCCCTCCCGACTCATCTTCTTTCGGTTTCGTTTTCCGAGCACGTCGCGCACGTTGTTTTATAAATGTTGTTGAGTTGATTGAGCTTCAGCGGCAGCGAAGGCCGCCTGTAATTCCGTCTTCTAGTCGAAACGTGCAGAACATTTCGGTTGCATTGACGTTTTTATCACTAATTTTATCAAACGAGCAAACGTAGCCGCTAAAAACAGCGAAGTTCCGGAGCAGTGCCAGCAGCGCTACGTACACTGGGTAAGATTGCCGTCTCCGGATTGTGGGACCCACGCCGAACTACAGTAGCGGAACCACGCGAAACTGCGCCGACGTTTTCGACGTTATGGAAATCGCAGGAACTGCCTTCTAAGACAGGCAGGTTTTGCTGCCTGCTGCCTGGGTGCCATCCGTGCTGAGTTCGGCTCTGGTTTCCGATGCCGAGTGCCAACCGGCGTTCAACGCGGTTCTGCATTGCTTCGTGTCAGCAACATAGCAGCAACATCGTGATGGCAGTGTTGTGGGTTGTGAACAGAAGACTGGAATTATCGCCGATGTGACCGTGTGTTCGCGTATCAGTGGTGTAACAACAAGATGAGATGACGTAAACTGTCGGGCATTGATGCCTCTGGTCGGGCCGTGGTCGGAGGGGGCGGGGTGTTGCAGGTTGACATTCCGCTCTACATTAAAAAGTTTAAGACAATTTAAGGGATTAGGCACGTGCAATCAATCGACTTGCGGATAGTCATGTTGGAAAGCTGGTCTGAACTTTAAGCTCCTATCGTACAGTGGCCAATGTGACTGTCAGTTGTCTCCTCGCCGAGAGCGATTGCGCTCTGGGCAAGGGACTGAACAGTACAAAATTATGACGGAAAGTAAGCGTGGAAAGTACAGTGTGGAATTTTAGCATTAAAAAAAATAGTAGGTAAAATCGAAAAAAAAAGCTATTCTTTATTTTGATGTTGAAACATACTACTGTTCCTCGAAAAACTGCACTTTAAGTGGCGCGCTAGGACGAGCGCTCGAAGTTTTCGAGTTCGTCACGGCGTAGCTCCGTACACTTAACACCTGCCGCAAGTCGCGGTTTGACTGCATTCAGGTTGATCGAAAAGCGATTTCTCTGCCCGTGAAGCATCATTCCAGCTGAGTGAATATCCGCTCTACAGAGATTAATTCAAGACGGCAATTGCACCCAAATAAAAAAAAAAAAACGCTACAATAGAAATACAGGCTACGACGGGCCGTACGAGGAAACAAACTAATGGCTTGGAACCGCATTGGAGCAGCTTGATTTATTGGCTTTCAAATAATTACGGCATGATCGAGCCTTTACTTTTTATTAAGAAATTCGTCCGCTGAGTCATTAAAAAAACTCTCAGAGGTATGACATTGGTGGGAAAAAATGAACATGCTGGAAATATTTTTTATTGCTTAGGGAGTCACCGAGAAATTCCGTACGTTCAAAACGACCAGTATAAAAGACGGAAACGCAGAGCTCGGGGTGTAGCGTTCGGGTTAGTGTGCCGTTGCATTGATGTTTGTATGTGCCATGTATGTGTATGCGCTCAGTGTATGTTTACCTGATGCTTGTAGTATGCGTAATGTGTCGACATGTGTGTATAGCAGAGGTCGGAGAGGTTCCCGAAGATTCTGATGCGTAATGGTGGCCTGAGGAAATAAAAATATTTTTGTAGAACATGAATTGGCGGTACCTAGCGCCACCTAGCCTAGCTACTTGCCATTACTCTGCTTGACCGTGCCATCTGGTGGCAAGCGATTTAACCTTCCTTCACGCTACGCGATCAACAGTGGCTTCGTGTTTTTTTCTTTCGAGAGCGGCTTTTGGTTTCGCGGACTGGTTTTCCATTCCTCCGTGATGTGCGGTTGGCGAAAGAATTGTGACTCGAGGAATAGCAAAGGTAAGACATTAAGTGCGCGAACTGGATGCCGCTTGTCTCCGTTTAACATCGCAGTGCTGACGATGAGAAGACTGAGTAACTGCTTTCGAAACGGAAGTTTCTGTACCTGAGGGGGGAATCTGGCTTCGGAAATAAACACAGCTCGCGGGAAGCTCGTGTTGCGCTTTTATTTGCTGCTCCTCTCGTCCCGTACAAGAGACGTAGGGTCCTCATTAAGCCTCACTAAGCTCGATTTGCTCGATTCATGGCCGCCATAATCAGATGCAGGCGACGGAGGAACTATTTGCTCCTTTGCTTCAGGGACAAAAGTTTCTCCCTTTCTAAAAGAACATAGGTTACAAGACCGTTCCTCCCCTTAGGGAGGACTATCGATGCGCTTTTTTTTTTTAAGAGTGTGGCGCCAAATATCTAAGCAGTTCTTTTGAAGCAATTTCTTGGCCGTAGCCGAAGCCAGCAAAAGATAATTCATGTTTCAGATTTATGCATGGCGCCGCCTGATACAATTTACATTTCCGGGGAAGTTTTGACAGATTTAAAAGTAAGATAATATCTGCGACATCCTTTTAGAACATTCAGTATTTAACCGAGGAGTCGATTAGTGCATGTCGACCTCTCTAACACATCGCAAGCTTGTGAAATATTGAAATTTGATGGTAGCGGCCGCATGTGACTGACTGATATTTTTGTCGGCGGGTTTTAATGGTTTCGATCCTACACTTCATTGACGCGGCGGTCGTGCTTAAAATTACTTGTTGGCTGTTACAACGGCGCGTGTTTTCACTCTTCAGCCACCTCTGCGAGCTGTTGGAACTGAGAAGACAGAAAACTGGACCGCTCTATTGTTACAGCGTTCGAGCTAAAATATTATTAGTAGACCGTATTATACAGCTATTCATTGCTACCGGTAACTTGTGTGGCCACTTAGAAGCATGGATTGAGGACGCGCACTCTGGGTCCTCTCTCCTCAGCGTACGATTTACGAAAACTCTAGAAACTTTCGTTTTTTTTTTTACATAGCTTAACAAACGGTTTAGAACAGATCGAAGCAGTTGAGAGAGTTATCTGGTAGCAGATATTGAGACATAAGACAGTCTATATTGCTTTCGCATATAATATTGATTTCCATTCTCAGAGTGAGTGCTCTGGTTGTTATTCACTCTTTCCCGCGTGAGTTGAAGCGCGGTGGCGCAAGTGTGCAAATAACCCTAAAACATTTCCGGTTGTGAAATATGCGGCAGGTTTTGCTGTATTTGGAAGATCAAGTATGCGCTCTATTTTCGGGAAATTGCCGCCTAGACCGATTTCACACACAATTCACTTTTTACGGTGAAATAATTACGCGTAAATAATGCGAAAATTTACCCGGAAGAAAAGTGTGCCAGGGCTATCCAAAAGATAATTCCATTGCGTCTCTCACCAAGCCAAAGAGATCGAAGAGCGTCAGTGAATTTATCATTAGTATTCTGTTGTCACGGTCTGGCCACAAAGAAGCTATCTACTCTTTTCAACTTCTGATGTGTACGGTTATGAAAATCGTCAATAAAAAAAGTTGCACGAATATTTTTGGCAAAATAATGTGATCTGGTGGTCATTTTTTCGAGGATGTAATGAATATTAGAATATGGTGAAAAATTTTGGAGAGTTCCTTTTATTGCAGAGAATAAGCACCCTGGCAAGACAAATACAGACAAGTTATATTTGTATTTAGAAAATATGTAAAGTGTTGCAAACATAAATTAAGTGTAGTAACCCAGCAACAGAAAGCGTCATGTAACTGGGTCAGCATGGAAAATTTCTGCTTCCCTAATTATAGTCAGTGAATGGTTAAAAGTAAAATGGAAGCTTCTCCCACCTCTTTCCATTACAGTAGAGCGAAGGCTGGAGGGGAGGCGACCTCCTCTTTAGCGTTCGCTCTGCTAATGTGCAAAGAGGTGCGAGGCGTTTCCAATTTACCCTTAACCTCTCACTGCTTCTTAATAAAGGACCGTGGTTTCCCATATTTGTCATTAGGATTTTTTTTCTAGCAGGGTTAGGAAACTATATATTCAAATTCGTTCAACTAAATATTGAAATATTTTTTGTGTTGAACGTGAGTGATGCTACTTTTGTTTTCCTTTGAACGCATGGGCACACGGCGGCCGACCAGGTTGTTAACAGTTTAATATTCTTCGTTCATCTAACGGACGGGGTGCTAAGTGTGGTCAGCCATGACAGCTGCAGCGATGGCATCCAATCAATGGTATATGCCTTGATGAACTCGTGTTTTGCAACATTCTGCCTGGCGTTCAGCAGATAGGAAAATACCATAAGCAGTTGACCAACGAACCTTGTTTGGAATTTTAATTGTTGTTGTTTTACATAGTGTATGATCTGTTTTTTTCCGTAATATAAACTATAACACAGTCTTAATGTATGCTAGATGCCGCCCTGGTCAAGTTGAAGCTGACATAAGTGGCAAGGATCCTAGCCTAAGTTCACTGAAATGACAGCCTCTATGCTGTCCCTACGTTCGTTCGTCATGGCACTCACACAATAAGATTTATTGGAACGAACTTCCCTTGACGGCAAGCGTGTTGATGGAAGGTTGCCTTATATTTCAAAACTAGTATCACAACCATTTGTTTTTCTTATTTCGGATCTCATTGGGGAGAATAGATTTGTACAGCATACGTATCTAACAGCTATAACATATTCGCGGCTGAGCTTTTTGTTAGAGGATATTACTTGTTTTCATTGTACCCCAGATCTTGCACTTTTCAATTGCTTCATAAATATTTAGTATCTCGCAGCTTGTTGTAAGCTTCTGGCTTCCGCCTATGGCATTTGTTTGTGAGCCAGACACGATAAACATTAAAAAATAGCTTTAATATTAAGTTCGGTTCCTGCATTTCTAAGGATATAGGAATCCCAGTAATTACATGCCCACATATATAATGTAACATGCTTAATCTTGTGTCACTAACAATTTTATGAACCTTCACAATATTCTCATTAACTGATCAAATAATTGAATAAATGTGAACAATAAATCAGTTTTATTCACAGTTGAGGCACATTCCTGTCGAGTTAGCATACAGGGTATTTCACGGAAACCTTATTTGTCCTATTCATTGAATTCAATGTTTTCATATAAGCTCGAAGATTTATAAAAAAGTGATAATTCTAAATAAGGCGAACCACTGGTTGTATAGTAGAGTGTTCCTTATACACATGTTCTCATCAAAATAAAAAATCCATTAAAAAAGGGTTGAACCATTTGCTTTGCTATTTTTTCTGTTTGTTTTAGGGGGGACGTAAAACATAGGTGTTTATGTCTAAACGATCCAACCGGAAATTGCCAGCAGGGTTAGCTGGAATGACCAAGTTTGACTGGCAGCTTGAAGCCTGTGGAAACCTGGGGAACTGCTCAGGAGTGTGATAGGATGTCCACCCTGCACTTTGTCAAGGATGCGGCCATGAGGAAGTGAGAGCTGCCCCTAAAGTGAACGCCTTAGCTGGTGGGCCATTACAGTGTTCCCCACAAGAAATTATTCTAAACAATAAATTATTAACAAATGCATCACTAAAAATAGAATGCAATGGCATGGACAAGGAGGCAGAGACAAAAAGACCATAGCTACGTGGTATGTTTTTCTTCTCTTCCCTGTGTCCTTCGCCGTTTTTAATGGTCTATCACGTGGTTCAATTATCAGCCCTACTAAACAAAAGTATGTTTTCATTCTGTTTTATGAACTAACTGTGCGCTTGCAACTGCTTGACGAATATTGGTCATGCTTGTACCTAGAAGTGTAGCTGATACAGACATTTCTTAACTACAAAATCGAGGGTGCAAGCTATCTGGTGAGAGTTAAAGGTGAATTAATCCAGGACTGATTTTCTGAAAAGGACCAAAACGCAGAGAAGTATCAAGCGCAGCTAAGTTTTAATGAACAAAAAATTGGCGACCCAAAAAAGGAAACAAAGAGAGACACGAAGACATTTTTACAACAATGGTTAACCACTCTGCAAAGTTAATTCGTTCATAGATATTGCTACCTCGTAGCGTACAAAACCCCTAACATACCCAAGAACAAAAAAAAGAAGTGACGTGCTAACTCCTAGAAACTTTTGACTAAAGGAACAATCGATAATGCCCTTGAGCATCCCCTCTAGGAAATCCAGAAACATCGTACACTCCATCAAGTTTCTAAAAACAGACAGACATTAAACTTGTTTTTAAAGAAAAAAATGTAGGCATGGAACTGGGAGTCAAACATATGAAAAGCCTGTTCAAGACATTTTCAAGCTCTATTGTTGCTCTTGATACAGGATTGTGGGCTTTCCATTTGGTCAAAACTATTTCAATAGAGTTGCATAATGGGACACAGTTATTACATTTGATGAAGTATATTGACGCAGCTAAAAACAATCCTTATTTTTCTGAAACGTTCATGCTAATTCAATTAGTCATTAGTGCAGGGTTTCGCTGTAAATATTGCATAAAAATAATCATCCTATTTGGAAGTATGAGATCATTTTATAAATTACGTGTGTGCCTTTTTGGGATATCTACAGAAATTGTTTTGACTAAAGGGAACGAAATGTTTACACTGGAAAGATCTATAGCAAAGCTGGCCAAACTGCGGCTCGCGAGCCGCATGCGGCTCTTCGTAGGTCCAAAAGCGGCTCGCGGCTCTCTGGTAAGCGTGCCCCATTTTCCCCTACTGTGTCCCCAAGAGGTAAAAAGTTTAGAATTAAAAAAAAAAAGCTCACAGACTTGTTTTGTACTAAACTACGTACATACAACTGGACTGCGTTTTGACACTTAGATGTGTCCAGCAGCCCTGATTCCTTTAGTGTTACAGAAAGAATTTCGAATGGTATCTGCATAACGGGCGTCAGGGACAGTGGCTAGCTAGCGAACCAGGCGTTTATTCTTGCTTAGTGTTGAAGAAACGCTCTGCTGTGTGGTGTTATTAACGCGTTAGCATTAGTACCCACGTCACAGGGAAAAGCTGACGGCGTTCCGTCTTCGGAGCAAAACAGTGAAAAGGGAAGGGCGCCACGTAGAGGGGAGGAGAGTAGTGGAGGAGAAAGCCGAAAGGGAGGCGACATTACATGGTGTAAGCCTGTTCGCGAGCGGATGCTAGGGCTGAGTCTGAACTTGCAGGCGAATGAGACAGAGGAGCGGAAGCAGCGTCATGGTCGGCTGGCCGAAATGCCGCGCAAGAAATGGCCAAGCCGACGCGGGCTAGCGCAAGACGCAGGCTACGGCGAAGCGGGTTCAGCGAGCCCCCTTCACCTCAATCTGCGTCTCGCGCGAACCCGCGAAAAAAAATTAAAGGAAGGTCCATTGGTGGATCCTTAGGGAATGCGTTGACATGACCCTTGGACAACACAACAGACGCCCCCCTTTGGGAAACGCTAACACGGACCCCGCGACGAAGCCAAAAAGAGGCAGCAAAAACTAAGAGGAAGCAAAATAGAAAGCCAGAAGATACAGCCAAAACAGAAAAGGGGTCAGCGTTAGCGGTTTCCAAGGGGGGACGTGGGTTGCGTTTCCCAAGGGTCATGCTAACGTAGTTTCTAAAGACCCACCAATGGATCTTGCTTCAATTTTGTGTTGTAGTCTACAATTACAGTCGTCAACTTCGGAAAGGACTGTTCCCTTATATCGTTTCGTCTTAAAAGTAGCCCGCCCCCCCCCCCCCCCTCCCCGCCCTCCTTTTATTCTGCGGCTCTCCGAACGTTTGTAGCCTTGGCTGCGGCTTTAACCCCATGTCACTCTCGATTTCACTGATTTACAACAATAACGAAGCATGAAACTTTGACGAATAAGACGAATAATAACCAAAAAGCATGAAACTTTGCCGAATAAGTGTGAAGATATGTACAAATTTTGTCGTTTCAATCGTGACTCGCGCTCAGGTGGCGGTGTTTTTACCGCTGTTCGTGATTCTATAATATCGAGCGTTGTACCACTAAACATATCTTTGGAGTTTTTGAGTGCCCGTGTACATGTCAGGAACGCGGATTTTATTTTTTGCGCCTGCTATCCACCCCCAGCTTCGTCTAATACATTTTGCTCTGAGCTTGACGATGTTTTAAATATACTGGTAGAACGGTTTTCTTCTTCGTCTTTGCCTCTACTGGGAGATTTTAATTTTCCCACAATCAACTGGAAAAGCGACACTCCCACAATAAATGATCACTCATCACAGGCTTTTTCGTTTCTAAGCCTTTGTCTTGATTTTAATTTAAAGCAACTTGTGCAAGAGCCTACACGATGTTCATCTCATTCTTCTAATGTATTAGGCCTCATTCTTACTACAACCCCTGAGCTTGTGTCTCCCTTAACGTATTTACCAGGTCTAAATGATCATTGTGTTATTCAGTTTGACCTACAGGCATCTGCTTCCTCATGTAAATCATTTAAGACTATTCGCAACTAAAAAAATGCCGATTTTGTTTCAATTAACAATGAATTAGACACGTTTCTAACCAAGTACATCTCGCGTTTTTATACGCGAACTGTTGAAGAAAATAGGTCTCTCTTCAAACAAAAAGTGAGTGACCTAACTAACCAGTACATCCCTCTCAAGCGCATTCGCTCTAATTCACAGGCACCTTGGTTTAACGCACGGCTTAAGGGTCGTCCAAACAGGATACTACAAAACTCATGACTCCGGCAAATCGTGCGGCGCTCCGCTTCCGGCCGTCGGGGGGAAATTTCCCCCTGTCAAATCTGCCGGGGGGAAACTTCCCCCCCCCGTCAGATCTCCCCCTCGCTACCTCCACGGCGGCACTACTCTGCTCATCACGTGGTTCCGGAGAGCCACTCACACGCTCTGTTGGCTGTCAGTGAATCGCTCAAGGCCTCCGCCGCTTTGGAAGTCCCGAAAATGGGAAAGGCAAGACTCGAGTGTGAGGGGGCAAGCCAGGTGAGCGCTCGTCGTGTTTAAGGTCATGTTAGGCTCCCTAGGTCATGTCATCTTCCAGCAGTTCTGTGAATTGGATCGGATTCCCGCGGATCTTGTTCCTAACGTACCTCGTATAGATAAACAAACCTGGTTGGTTTGGAATTTAATAAAATAATGATATATTCTTAAGTTCTCAGTGTTTCTACATACAACTAAAAGTCTCACTGTTGCGCACTGCGCTTTTTTTTTTTCGAGCTACGAGCGTGTATTTTGACGAAAAAAAAGCTGAGCCGGGGTGGCCGAAATGCGCGCTTCGACGCTGGAATCTGCCAAATCCACCCGAAGCCGGACCTTTTCGGAATTCCTGCCGAGGTGACGGCGGGAGCAAGGTCGGTGACTCCGTGAGCCGCGGGATAGAAAGGCAGCAGGCACACAATTGGCAGGTGGCGTGTGACGTCAAGTCTGACGAGCACCAACGTTAAAGGAAAGTGGAGAAGGCGAGGAGGAAAGCCGGGAATTCGGCTTGGCCGGTGTCCAAACAGACATTCGACCGACGACTGCCGGATGGTTTAATTATGACGATTTTAGCAGGAGTTGTGTGGATTGACGAATTTTGTAGTAGTCTGTTTGGACAGGCCTTTAAGCGTCTGCGAAATGAAAAAGAAACAGTTATTTCGGCGCGCAAAATTAACAAAACGTGCTGAGCGCTGGCACGCTTGCGAAGCTGCTGATAGGGAGTATAAACAAGCTGACGCACAATCAAAGCAGGCTTTTTATCTGTGTACACTTTTTTTTGCTTTTAAAAGATAACCTAAGAAAGATTTGGAGCGTGGTTAGCAGAAATAGATCCAGTGCATTTGAGCTGTGTGATGCGAGTAATGTTCCTGTAGATCTAAATGATTGTTGCAACGTCCTAAACGATGTGTTTTGTTTCCTATTTTTCCCACACGACTTCTACTTGTTACCCAACTGTTTTCAGCGCTAATTTTAGTTCTATGTTTCCTGTTAGTATTGGTTCATTTGGTGTCGACTGCTTAATCCAGACGCTTAAAATTTCCGCGTGTGCTGGGATTGGCGGCATTAATTCAAAATTCCCGAGGAGCACAGCCACCTATTCATCTTTGATTCTTTCCAAAATCTTTGCACAGCCTTTGCAGTATTGCACGTTGCCCAACGATTGGAAGGTAGGGAAGGTGGTACCTTTGCATAAATCAGGTACTGCTCACTCCCCATTTAACTACAGGTCGATATCATTTACTAGTGTGTCGTGTAAATTATTCGAACATTCATTTACTCTCACCTTGTTGCCTTTTTTGAGTTGAACTCGGTTTTTACTTAATGTCAACACGGGTTCCGAAGGTTGTTTCCTGGTGAAACATAGCTCGTATGGTTTACTAATGACCTGTTAATTGCTACTTATGCCGGGCTAATTGTGCAGTTCATTTTCTTACATTTTGCTAAGGCTTTCGACTCTGTCTCACACGACCTACTTCTCTTGAAACTGAGTAAACTAAACCTAACATCTTAGGCTGGATTAAATGTTTTTTTATCTGACCGCTCACAATATATTTCTGTCAATGGGCATAATTATTCTACTACTCCTGCAACGTCCGGGGTACCACGGGGATCTGTCCTGGGGCCTCTCTTGTTTCTAGTCTACATTAACGACCTCCCATCGCAAATTGTGTCCTCTATTAAATTGTTCGCGGATGATTGTGTACTGTATCGCGTAATAACTAATGCCCAAGATTATGCTATACTACAGTCAGACCTCGGCGTAGTTTCTTCCCAGTGCGCCGAACCGCTAATGAAGCTTAACGTTACTAAATGTATAAGCATGCGTGTTTCCCCGAGTCTAAAAAAACATTTGACCCTGCCATATACATCCTCAATAATATTTTCACGAATGACAAGTGATGAGGCAATAATAACTGAAGAAACTAAACGTTTAATGGGGCGAACTTTTGCCCAAAAATAAAAAGGGAACAGAAGAAAGTAGAGCGTCGCGGGCGTCGAAGTCGGCGTGACAGAAGAGTCGAACGCTGGGGCGAAACTGACTCCGGCTTGCCACGCGGAGCCGCTTTTGTACACGCGTGGGATTCTGAAGCATTCGGCGTAGAAGGTTCGGCGCGTAGAACATTCTAACCTTGAATCAGAAAGACGGTTCTTGAATTTGCCAGAATACTAGTCTGCAGGAATAAACAAAAAGGTGCGCCGCTCCCAGGAATCGAGCCCTAGCATTTCGCGTGGGAGCCAGGTCGATAACCGTTAGGCCACGCTTGCGCTACCTACTTGGCCAGCTGCGCGCGCGGCATTACTCCCCCTTTAAAAAGTGCATCGCCCCGATGCTATGCAAAACAAAACAAAATAAAAAAGAACGATAAACTAAAGAGTCCTTTGGAGCACATAAGTTCCACAGTCCTATCGAGCGTAGTACGGCTTCAGGCGCACGACGGGGACGACTTCAGGTCGTGGTGGGCGGCGTGACGATGTTCGTGTTCCGTCGGGCATCACCTCGTAGTTCAGCTCGCCGAGGCGACGAAGAACCTTGTATGGTCCAAAGTACCATTTCAGCAGTTTCTCACTGAGGCCGCGGCGACGGATGGGCGTCCACACCCACACCCTGTCTCCGGGCTGGAAGTGAGCGTCTCACCGGTGAAGGTTGTAGCGGCCCGCGTCGACGCGTTGCTGGTCTTGAATCATGAGTCGGGCGAGCTGGCGGACTTCTTAGGCGCGTTAAGCAACCGCCTGGGCGTCGTCGCTCTCATTGTCAGATGGCTCATGGGGCAGCATTGCGTCCAGCATGGTCGTTACCGTCCGACCATGTACCAGCTAAAAAGGTGAGAATCCAGTGGTCTCTTGATCCGCCGTATTGTAGGCGAACGTGACGTAGGGCAACACTTCGGTCCACGTCTTGTGCTCTACATCCACGTACATAGAGATCATGTCGGCGATTGTCTTGTCGAGTCGCTCCGTCAGCACATTGGTCTTCGAGTGGTACGCAGTGGTACGACGATGGCTGGTGTGACTGAGCCGGAGGATTTCTTGGCTCATCTGTGCCATGAACGAGGATCCGCGATCTGTAATCCGTGCCGGAGGACGATGGACTCGATGAAAAACTTGGCGACTTCCACAGCAGTCCCTTAAGGAAGGGCTTTTGGCGTACCGCGTGAGATAATCTGTGGTGACGATTATCCAGCGGTTTCCCGACGTTGACGGCGGAAAAGGGCCAAGTAGGTCTATTCCGATCTGCTGGAACGGTGCGGTCGGGGGAGCAATCGGCTCCAGGAGACCTGCCGGCTTCGTCGGCGGTTTCTTACGTCGCTGGCACTCGTGGCACGATCGGGTGCAGAGGTGGACGGCTTTGGGGAGCTTTGGCCAGTAATACTTTTCACGAATGCGGGCCAGTGTTCGGCTGTAACCGAGGTGTCCCGACGCCGGGTCGTCGTGACATGCTTGAAAGATCTTTTCCTGAAGGTCGGTCGGGATTACCAGCAACCACGGTGTGTTGTTGTCGCCGAACTTCTCTTTGTAGAGTACACCTTGTACTCTACCTTGTACTCTACCTTGCACCTTGTACTCTACCTTGTCGAATGGCGAAGGTCGGCAGTACTCGTGAGAGGACACGTGGCACAGTACTCCCGCCCCCTTCCAGGTGCTCGATTAATGTGCGCAGCTCAGGATCGTCCCGTTGACGTCGTGCCATGTCGTCGGTGTTCACTGCTCCTAGGAAGCACTCGTCGTCATAGTCGTCGCTGAAGCTGGAAGGGCTTTCGACGGGGGCTCTAGACAGGCAGTCGGCGTCGCTGTGCTTGCGGCCTGACTTGTAGACCACTTTCATGTTGAACTCTTGTAGTCGGAGACTCCATTGAGCGAGGCGTTCTGACGGGTCTTTCAGGTTCGCAAGCCAGCAGAGCGAGTGGTGGTCCGTGACTACACGGAACGGGCTTCCGTACAAGTAAGGATGAATCTTCGTGATTGCCCAGATGACCGCAAGGCATTCTTACTCAGTCGTGGAGTAATTTTTCTCCGCCTTGGACAGCGTCCGACTTGCGTAGGCGATAACTCGCTTGGCGCCCTCTTGCACTTGAACCAGTACCGCGCCAAGTCCAGCGTTACTTGCGTCCGTGTGAACTTCGGTTTCCGCGTCTTGATTGAAATGTCCAAGAACAGGAGGAGTCTGGAGTCTTCGCTTCAGCTCGTCGAATGCCTGCTGCTGCTTCTCTGCCCATTTGAACTTCTCGGCGTCCTTCGTGAGTTTTGTGAGTGGTGCGGAAATCCTTGCGAAATCCCTAACGAAGCGTCGATAGTAGGCACAAAGTCCAAGGAATCTTCGCACGGCCTTCTTGACTGTCGGCGCTGGAAATGCCGCGACGGCGCGAGTCTTCTCGGGGTCTGGGCGGACGCCTTTGTTACTAACCACGTGGCCTGGGAACTTCAGTTCGTCCTAGGCGAACCGGCACTTTGACGACTTGAGTGTGAGTCCGGCGGTCTGAATGGCTTGAAGAACAGCTCGGAGTCGTCTCAAGTGCTCGTCGAAGTCACTTGAAAACACTACGACGTCGTCAAGGTAGACGAGACAGCTCTGCCACTTCAGCCCTGCCAGTACTATGTCCATGACACGCTGGAATGTTGCCGGCTCCGTGCATAGGCCGAAAGGCATCACCTTGAACTCGTACAGGCCATCCGGGTGACGAAAGCTGTCTTCTCTCGGTCCCGTTCGTCGACTTCGATCTGCCAGTAGCCGCTCTTTAGGCCCATCGATGAGAAATATCGAGAGTGGCGCAGCCGGTCTAGAGTGACGTCGATGCGGGGAAGTGGGTAAACGTCTTTCTTCGTCACCGCGTTCAGCTGCCGGTAGTCAACGCAGAACCTAAGCGTTCCGTCATTCTTCCTAACCAGCACGACTGGAGAGGCTCACGGACTGCTTGAAGTCTTGGAGTCTTGTAGAATGACGAATTTTACAGGGCACGTCTCACCGTGGATCTCGACGCGAGCGGTGCATCTCCCGACTGGTGTGATGAGATGCCCTCCGGCGGTTCGTATTTGAGGTCCATCCCACGGCGTTGTCACTTTTCGCAGGCGGCGAGAGAGCCTCCCACTCAAGACTGAGTCGTCTGCCCCGGTGTCCACGAGTGCCGATGCGCCGAGGCCGTCGATAAAACGTTTCGGTTGTTGGACACCGTTGCAGGGGCGTCGGTGCGCTGGGGGGCGTCGGGAGAGTGGGAGTTCTCCGGCGTTCTTGGAGGCTCTGTGCTTTCGTCGTATTCGGCAAAGTCACCTCCAGGCGTTGCCGCACTTAGTTTTCCCGACGACGCAGGGGAGACAGGCTCTCTCGGCAGGGCCGTGGCGCTGGAGACGCTGAACGTCGTGGCGATGGGGATCGGTCTTCACGGCGGAGAGACGACACTGGGGAGGGCGAGCGTCGAAGATACTCCTCGATGTCGCGAGGGCGTTCGCCGTACCTCGGGCGTGGGTCGTTTGTGTGGAACCCACGCAGGCCCGTTTGCCGGTAGGGACAACGGCGGTAGATGTGGTCGGCCTCCCCGCAGTGGTAGCAGATGGGTCGTCGACCCGCTGTCCTCCACACGTCGGTTTACCTTGGCGCCGGCTGTTCTCGGCGGTCGTACTGACGTACTTCGTCGTTGCGTTGGGGGTACACCTGCGTTGGCGGGTCTCGTCGTGGCGCTACCGGGTAATGTTGAGCAGTTGGCGGCGGTCGTCGGGCCACTGCGGCGTAGGTCAGCGTCGGCTCGTCGGATGCGGCCACGGTGACAGGGGTATCCGGCAGGAGCGCTCGCTGAACCTCGTCCCAAACAACCTCGGTAATGGAGATTGAAGCCGGGCGCTCAGCAGTCGGCAGAAGCTTCTTAAGCGCCTCCCGGACGATGTCGCGAATAAGTTCACGAATGCACGGGGTGTCGTGGGCAAGGTCGCAGGGGGACTGCAAAATCGCGCTGACGCCGGGTAGTCTCTGGTAATGGCTGGCCCGGGCTTGCAGACCACGCTTGATATTCGTGGCTTTTGTTACACATTCTTGAACGGACGTCGGTGGGTTGCGTACGAGTCCACCGAAGATGTCGTCCTTCACGCCGCACATCAGAATACGCAGCTTCTTTTCGTCGGTGGCCTGAGGGTCGGTGCGGGAGCTCAGGCGCAGGACGTCTTCCGCGAAACTCGTGACGCTCTCATTGAGGCGTCACGAGTTTCTCCGATGTCTCTCTCTCCGATGTTGATTGGCGAACGTACGCGTCAGCTCGTTCTTGCAAACGAGCATCACTTGTCATTCGTGAAATTTTGGTGGAGGTGCGGGGTATCGCATTTTATGCCTGTTAAGCGTACCCCTCCGAAGACATCCCGGCCAAGTGAGGTGCTCAACCCCGGAAGGCTACCCAACGCAGAAGACACCGACACCCGAGCAAGCCGCCGTACCGAAGTCCAACTCCCGGAATCCAGTCCCCTGCTGCACAAGCCGAAGGAGAAGATCTCGACAATGACTACCCCGCACCTCCACCAAAATGTCACGAATGACAAGTGATGAGGCGATAATAACTGAAGAAACTAAACGTTTAATGGAGCAAATCTGCGCCCAAAAATAAAAAAGGGAACAGAAGAAAGTAGAGCGCCGCAGGCGTCGAAGTCGGCGTGACAGCAGAGTCGAACGCTGGGGCGAAACTGACTCCGGCTTGCCACGCGGAGCCGCTTTTGTACACGCGTGGGATTCTGGAGCATTCGGCGTAGAAGGTTCGGCGCGTAGAACATTCTAACGTCGAATCAGAAAGACGGTTCTTAAATTTACCGGAATACTAGTGTGCAGGAATAAACAAAACGATGTGCCGCTCCCAGGAATCAAACCCTATCATTTCGCGTGGGAGCCAGGTACGATAACCGATAGGATACGCGCGCGCTGCCTACTTTGCCAGCTGCGCGCGCGGCAATATACCATTAGATTTTGTTGCTTCATACAACTATCTTGGCATTCATATCGCTCATATTCTTTCCTGGAACATGCACGACGACTATGTCTTTAATAATGCTAATCGTGTGCTTGGGTATTTTGACCGGAAGATTAGCGGAACCTCCGTTCCGCTAATCTTTCGGTCAAACTGCAAATATATAAAGCCTTTGTCAGGCCAAAACCCGAATATGCCAGTTCCGTTTGGGATCCGGGACATGTAACATTATCACACATTCTCGAATCAGTCCAGAACCGAGCAGCCCGCTTTATCCTTTCTAATTATTCTCGTACTTCCAGCGCTTCATCAATGAAGACATTTTTGGACTTACCTGACCTCGCTTTACGCCGCAAACACTTTCGTCTTTGTCTTTACCAAAAAATTTATTATACTAACCCAATTCTAAAAGATAACTTTTTCATGCGTCATATGTGTCACCTCGCAACGATCACCAGTGTAAGGTTGGCATGTCGACATGTCATACGAACATATATTTTGACTCTTTTTAGTCCAAGAACATATAACGATTGGAGCCACCTCCCTGACTCCATCGTGTCCATCCAGGACGCCACATACTTCAAGAAGTTTGTCAACGATTTCATCTGTATTACCCACTCCTCTCTGTAGAGCCTCCGGGCCTTGAGGGTATCAAAATAAATAAAAATAAATAAATAAATAAATATAGTTGTTTCCATTGTTTGGTCCTGTTGTCTTTGTCCCAGTCAAATATTTTGGTACGATGCTTTAACAGGCAAGCATGATAGCAACTAAAATAAGCACCCAAGCATTCAACGTGCAGCAACGGTGTACAGTTCTCAACCACGATCAGGCTGTGTCCACAGCATGACATTGTCATTTCTATTAAAATCATCTGGTAGGCTTGTTGGCAATACATCTTGGTAAAACTATCGCAAAGACAACGGAGGAAGAATGTAGACTCAGGATACAGCGCTATTAACTAGCGTTTAATACTGCGAGAGAAAGACCAAGAAGCAGCACTAACATTTAAAAGAGGCAAACACAGAATAAAAATGTGAGAAATTTCAGCAAAAGAAGGAGCGGAAGTAAAAAAATAACAATACAAAAATAAAGTGACAAAAAAAAACGGGGAAGAAATAGGGGGTAAGATCTATGCTTGATGGCTGGTCACGCTGTCCAAAACGACAGCGACCTCAAGGACAATGGGAAAACCTTGGTTCATGATCTGAATTGCGAACACTTTTCCCGGTGATCATGTCAAAGTCCTTTACATTATTTCGCCTGGGCCACACCCAACCCGTCGCCGGACTCAGACTTCAAAGACACAGATCAGGGTATTGCCGTTCTTTCTCCATAGGGCCACTGACCGAGAACTGATGCATACACCTGCTTTTTTCATAGTCATGTGCGCCTCGTAGACTTCCCAAATTCTTTTTTCTCTGAAACGCTAACACAATTTTGTGCTGTTGAACAATGCAGTGCATTGGCAGTCCCGAACGTGCACCGCTAGATATCCAGCAGGTGAAACCCTTGAGCGCGAGGTCATGCTCTCTCATTCTGGCGTTGATGCAACGACCCGACTGCCCCACAGACGTTTCCACATGAGAAAGGTACCCTGGTCCAAATGCCCACAGAACACCCACAGAAAATTTGTGTGGGGTCCTAGAGGCTCTATGGGGCACCCATGGGGTTGTATGGGTGTCCTAAAATCTCTATGGGGTCAGGCCTGTGGGCCTATGGGACATCTGGGTTACTGTGTGAGGTCCCTTGGGTGACCCACAGAGCCTGTAAGGGCTCCTTTGGGTAACCCACACAACCTGTGGTGGCTCCTTTGGGTAACCCCCACAGCCTGTGGGGAATCTTTAGGTAACCCACAGAGGCTGTGGGGACAGAACCCTGGCTTTTATGGGACATGTAGGAAATTCTGTGGGACTGTAGGTATCCCGCAGCCTGTGGGAATAGAGCCTAGGATCCTAAAGGAAAAGTACGACATTGTGCGGGCTGCTGTAGGGATGACACACGCTAGGGGAGCGGTCTGTGTTGCTGCACGGGACATGTGTGAGGTCTATGGGTAGCTTGTAGATGTGCACCTCAAGATAGGTTCTACAGAAGTCATGCAAAATATAACTTTTTAGAGCGCAGCTCTTAGGCGCCCGTTTCCGGCTTGAGCGGCGTCGGCGTCGCCGTCGGCGTCGGCGTAACCGCGCGGTGCATTATGGGAAATATTCCATAATGCACCGCGCGAGCCCCCCCCCCCCCGGGGTCACGTGACCCCAGGGGGGGGGGGGGTCACGTGACCTTGGGTGGGGGGGTCACGTGACCCCAGGGGGAGGGCTCGCGCGGTGCATTATGGGACATTTCCCATAATGCACCGCGCGACCCCCCCCCCTCCCCGGGGTCACGTGACCCCCGCTCCCGGAGGAATTGAAGAATGAGGGGAGGAGGAGGAGGAGGAGGGGTATACCCTAACCTGAGTACCCTTCCCTCCTCCTCCTCAAGAGCTGCGCTCCAATTCGGAGTTACAGGGAGTTGTAAACGGCTTTTACTTTTTTTCAGTTTGTTTTTTAATTACATCGCTACCCCAGTGCTCAGAACACTACGCCGACGACGTCGACCACACGGGCTTTCTCTTCGAAATGGGGCTTCTAATGCTCACGCATTAATACATTATGTCAACATTGTTCCGAAGTTGTCAGTTTCGTGTTCTGTGCTCTGACCTTATCAGTCTTGTGTGTTCTGTATTCTAGCGAAAAAGCGTATTGCCGAAGTGCAGAGCAATAAATGTATATGTTTATAGGCAACAGACAAATTAGATGCAGGACATGACTTATGTGGACTCAGTGGCGTCACAAAGGGGGGGGGGGGAGGGGCGGACCGCCCCGGGTGCAGGGCTCAGGGGGGTGTCGCGGCGTGCCACGAGAGCGGAGGGGGGGGGGGGGGGTAGTCGCGGTGGGACACGGGAGGGGGGGGGGGGGGGTTCGAGGCGGGCTACCGCCCCGGGTGCCGCTGACCCTCGTGACGCCACTGTGTGAACTCCTAGGTTTATTATACAGATATTCAATGAACCGCAAACAAAACAAGAGAAAAAGCTAGTGCACTGACGAGTATACATCAACAAATGCAATCATCTTGCAGTAGAATAGTGATTAAGTCTAAAAGAAGGGCATGTTTTAAAATTCAAAAATATAGAGACAGACTGAAAAACAAAAAGCAAGCAGTTTTTCTTGAGCAAAATGCCATGTACCCAGGTAGAACACCGGGTCGGCCGGTATCGGGACTACGCCGGCCGGAGGCGCCGGTGAGCTACCGGCCCCGGCCGGCGTCGGCGTTCCGTCTTACTCACTGGCCAGTTCAGTACAGGGTACAGTGACTGGCGGGAATCGTGTTTTTGCTGTCTTCGCTGGCCAGTATTTCCATGGACGTTTCAGTAACTGGCCGGCATCGGTATTTTGCTGTCTTTGATGGCCAGTATTTACATGAAAGTTCAGTAACTGGCCGGCATCGGTATTTTGCTGTCTTTGATGGCCAGTACTTACATGGAGGTTCAGTAACTTTCCGGAATCTGCGCTTTGCTCTTCACGGAGGCGAGCCCCGCCGTTGAAGTTCCGTTTACTGAATGACATCGTTTTATTTTTTTTTTTGCCGTTTTCACTATGCAGTCAAGTCATTGAGATTCTGACGAACTGCGGCATGAATAGCATGAATAGTGAGGGGAAATGTTTGCGTTAATAAATCCTTCGTACTGACTGCCGACGCTGGCGTATTTGATCCCAGCATGGCAAGGCTGACGTGTTTTACCGCGAAAACGAGAAAAAACAATGCGTTGAGGAAATTTAACACATTCAGGATATGGGGAATCTGAACACGTACGCCACGAAAAATAAATTTTACAACGCCGAACGATACTTTTTCAGCAATCTAGTCTAATTTTATGTACTATACTTAACGTTCGGCGGTATACGGACGTGTTTGGCTCAGACAAAAAATAAAAACGGTATAGCGGAGCCTCCGAATGAAAAAAAAAAAAAAACACGTGGCAGGAATGAGCATGTGCTTTGAGCTACAGACACAATAATAAACATTACTCTCCAGAAACTACAAACAGTAAGAGATGTGCTTATTGCTTACGACGCCACGAGAGGTACATAACTCTCCTCAGATCATGTTATTGGTGATTTTATTTGAGTGTGAAAATATGCTATTATAGGCAGGAATCTACTGTCTTAGTTACGATCATCTAACAGAAATATTTCAAATGTTCACATACCCAGACGATCTGTCCCCCGATAGCATATGTTATACAACAAACCGCACCAGAAAAGCGGGAATATATGTTTCTTTTTTTTAAGCAGGAAAAAACGAGAAACACCAATGCGTTGTGGATGTTTACACTGCGGGGTTTGTGAATGTGGCCCCTTTACGCTATGAAACAAATGTTATAACACCGGACGATACCGTTTCTTAAAGCTAGTTTAATTATCCCCACTGTTCTCGGATGTCAGAAATACAAACATGTCTAGGCCTAATAAAAAAGTTAAACTGCCGAGTGCAACCTCGATAAGTAAAACCAGGATGTACCGGAACAAAATTAAGTACTACTTTCCGGAAGTCAGAAAATAAGAGGTGTGCTTAATACGTATCTCGCTATGAGCTCAGGTAAATAACTGCCTTAAAATAGCGGTATTTTCGTTTCAATAGTGGGTAAAGACGACCGCCTTCAGACAAACTTTGGCTGCATCTGTGTGGCAGTTTGACCCCTTACACATTTTCCTATTTTGCTCTCAATATCCCCATTATTATTACCTTCCTTACTTCGTTGAAAGGACTCAGCGCTGCTTGCCTACTACACTGACCCACCTATTAGCACAGAGGGAGCGAATTATTTTGGCAAAACAAGAGGGCCACGGTTTGTGCATTGCATCAATTCAAACTTGGGCTCGCACTTTCTATTTTCACATTCTGCGTGATTTTTACCCTAAAGTAGGGGGCCGGCGACTGCAAAAAACATAGTAAATACTTAAAGCAATAAAAACAAACAAAAATTTAATAAAAAAAGCTAAAGAAAAAACTGCACTCTACTGGATTACAACCACCGACCACATGATCAGCAGGACCGCGTGTTAACAAGAAAGGCCAAACGCCCGAGCGGGTGGAACAGTTTTTTAGAAGATTATATGTCTGCTGAATTGGTTTGGATACATTACGTGGTTAGTATCGTATTTAATTTTTTTGCTACCTGTTCAGGTTTGTATTTCTGATATTGTGGCAATGTTGACATGCCCAATAATTTATTATTACTGTGTCTCCTAATAGTTTTTTATTGCGCTTTGCTGAACGTTTTATTGCAAGCGTGTTGAAGGTACGGGAACATCGCCTCCGTAAAGTCGCTAGGCATCCATAATAGCCAACGAATGCAACTCAATCCAATCCACAACCTTGTGTTGCACCTTTTGCCGGTTGTGTTTCATATCTCCGTCTTTAGGTAAATCTGCCGATTAGTCGTGATGCGTGGAGTTCACCTTAGTTTCAAATGTGTCCGAAAAAGAAGGAAGCGACTGTGAGCCGTGGAACTACGTCAAATCTGCTCAACAGCCAAGATCGTAGCACGGTCGTTCCACAGTGAGTTCCTTTCTTTGTTCGTTAGGGCTAGATTATTCTTTCCTTCCTTCCAAATGCTTGTTATTGTCTCTAGATCACTTGCTTTTACCATTCTTCCTAAATGTGCGCGAATTGTGTTATGCGAGGCAGCTTTTTTTTTCTTTTTTTCTCCCCGATGCAGAGCACTCCATCCTCGCGCTAATTATCGGTCACAAATGAGCGCTAAGCCTGCGTACTCGCTCCAGGTCCATCAGCAGCGTGGAAATTTTTGGGACACGGGGGCGGGCGGGCGGGCAGGCAGGCAAAGGCGGAAAAGGAAGGGGGGGGGGGGGTTGATTGCCTCCCTCCGTCGTATTGGTTACTGGTAAACTAGAATGTCTGGAAGAGCGCGTTGCCCCTCCATCGCCTAAGCTCTAGGTTAGACACTACGGGTGGATTCTGTGCGCGTATTTGCGTCCGGAGAGCTGGGCCAGGCAAAAGGCAGCGATTGATTGATCGAGCAGGCCCGTAGCTTTCTCCACCCAGTCGTCTGCAAACGACTTCATTTTCGCGATTCACAATCAGAAAAGAATTGCCAAAAATTGGTTCCGCGGTAAATTCACCCCATGGTGATTAATGCATAGCATACCGCTCCCGATCGTAAAAATTTGTGCCCGCGAAATAATATTTGATGCCGCTTCTGGGCTTTTGGGTAATTTACAAGAGTGTCCTTAATTTAGGTAGTGCCTCACCAGTTTATGGAAGGTATATTTTGTTCAGTGTAAGTATATAGTGTTCATATTTCACCCAATCCCTGTTTTTTCTCTTTGATACAGTCGTTAGCGAATTGTGTAGGTTGTAATTGTTTTTGGTAGTAAGGTGGTGAGCTGGTGCTAATTGAACACCTTGAAAAATAGTTCACAAAAAGTCAAGGAGACAAGGAAAGTAACACATAGACCACATTCAAGCGCAGACTCTCAACTCGCAGTAAACAGAGAAGAAGGAAATAAAGAATGAGGAAGGAGCTCGAGCAGAGGCCCAAGTGGAACGCGCTCATTCACCCATTAGCAAGAGCAGATTTTAAAAACATAATTTCCACGTCAGTTAAGGTAACAGATGGATGGCATCAAAGCAGCTCAATCTATCTCTAAAATTCACGATGGACTGTCAGCTATCTATGCACTGTTGACACTGGCCGTGTATGTCATCTTTAAGAAAAAAACGTGAATAATTAGCATATACTATTAAAAACATACAAGCAGATTATTTTAGGC
Source organism: Ixodes persulcatus (assembly GCA_013358835.2). Lineage (NCBI taxonomy): Eukaryota > Metazoa > Arthropoda > Arachnida > Ixodida > Ixodidae > Ixodes > Ixodes persulcatus. Next base: position 122,026 of record JABSTQ010011009.1, on the reverse strand, counting down.
CTTTATTATTAGTAGTATGGGCAACCAATGTGTCCGCACATTTGTCTGTTACCTGAGCTACCAAGGAAAGTGTTTGTATTCCTCCGCTTTATGCCTTGTTTTTCTGTGTACTATTTTTTTAAGATGTTCAATTAGAATGAACTCACCACTTTACTGCATGGAAAGGCTGTTGTTAATTATATAGTGTCTGTAAAACAATCTACCTGACATATTTGCCTCGCGCCCCGGTTCGTGAAGCTCAGTTATCCGAGCACAGCCTTTCCGATTTCTCTGATCCTCTCTTCTTTTCTTTTGTGTTCAATGGGTTGAGTTGCTAGTGTGCACCTGTCTGCGTCCTACGTGTTCCTGTCCTTTTGTCCTTGTCTTTTTGTGCACTTTTTGCAAGTTGGCCCATGAATTTTTTATTGCATATTCTACTCTGTGTTTTCATCTTTATACTTACGGCAGCCCTTGCCAAGCAAAAGTTGGCATTCACTTTCACCATCCTGATGTGAGTGTCCTGAGACGACACAGGATGACAGTCTCTTCTGCTGAAGTCCAGGCTTCATGGAAGACTGCCAAGGCTGTTTATGTTAAGATGCTCTACATATTGGGCAATACAATAGCAACTTATTGCTGCTAGGATTGTTTTTAACACAGCCTGTATTTATGGGCTGGCCTTTAGCTATTCTGATGCCACTCGCTTGGAATGAAAGCCAGTAGAGAAATTGCGCATCTCATTCGTAAGCGGAATGCAGAGTTGACAACAGAAGTGCATCACTACTTGCATGCAGTGTTGCTGTGTGTGTTGTATTTGTATTTTGTATTTGCTTATTTAGTGTTCCCAATAATGGCTAAAGCCTTCCCATTGGTGCGCTTGTTAATAGCAACACACAAACACAAACGGACGGCGAAAGTGGTGAACAGTTCGTCCTTCGCACGGTGCGCATTGCTTTTCAGAGAAGTTTCCAGTATTGGTCTCTATGATATTTTGTCATATATCGCACATTGACAAAACCGGGGCGCTGTACCTACAATTCAACACTCGCAAGACTGGCGTGAATACACCCTGTAGCTGGTCGCTCTTTCAGAGTCATTTTAATGTTGCAAAAATCAATAATGACCTTGGCATATTTGTCGTGCCGAATTCTGTCACACCTGTTTCGAACTCTGATCTCCACGAACTGCGGACTTTTTGCATAAATTCTTGTACATCTCTGCCTCACATATGTCCGAAACATTTTACTTGGTCTATCAAACCGTGTAGTCAAAAAGCTATGATCTGTAAAACTCTCCAGAACACTCCTAAGTTGCGAAGCTTTGCGGTAGATTTTTATGAAAAATATTTGGTGCTATTTCTAACCACGAACGCTTCACTGCAGGAGCATGGTATGCATTCGACATACTCTCTTTGACAAGCTACAGCATCATAAATGTCATGTTCACGACCCTTACTATACTATTAAGTTTTTGGCTAACGGTGTCATAGAAACTGTGTATCGGCTGTACCAAACTGCGATCAGCCTTGTGTTACGTGGCACTGCACTCCCTGTATACACAGGGACAGGAGTGCAGCCGCATTTCTCCAAGCTGGTGGGTGGTTGATTGAATCGGTATATACGTGCCAGTCCGCTCTCAGCTTTTAGTGTAGCACCACGCACATCTTGTAGCAGTGCTGCACACTGCTCTTATGCATGTCAAATATTTTTTTTTATATTTTCACAGAACAAGTGACAGCAGCACCAGCTCCTGTGATGCAGAGCGTGTGCCACACAGCGGCAGCCTTAGGTGGTGCAGCTGCAATACCTGCAACCTTAGATGGAGCAGCTGGTACAGTCAGACCTGCATCCGCTGAGGCAGCTGCTAAAGCACCCGCTGAGGAGGAGCCATATCAGCTCCTAAACTTCCTAGAATGTGATATGGTAAGTTGATTTGGTATTTTTTTTTTGTTTTATAAGAGATACCTCTGGATAGAAAGCGTTTCAGCGCTTGCACAATGTCTTCATGATAAAAAGACCTTGACAATTTGTCATTGACCATGTAGATCTCGATAAATGTTGCTCAAATGAGATCTCTCTTTTAGCACCATCGCCACAAATTATTGTTTTTTGGTGTTGCAGCACTTCACCAGCAGTGGTGTAAGAACCAAGTTTATAATGTCTTGAAAAACATATCTGAGGCGACATCTCTTTGTAGAAAGTTTAGACCTGCAGCTCTAACATTCTGCTCAACATTTTGACTGCATTGGGCAGAAAGACTTGGAGAATCATATTCCCTATTACTTACCTTTGGCCCATACAATAAACCCTTTTCAGAAGTGTGTGCATGTCCAAGGCAGCCATTTATTAAACGCGGATCCCGAGTACGCGTTGGAAACAAGCGCCGCGTCAGTGATTGGCGTGGATAGACGTGAGTGCAACGTCAGCATTCCACGTGGACTTCGATCCAATCACAGCTTTCGTTTCCGAGAAATGGCGGCCGTCAATGTTGCTTGCTTAGGTTTAAAAAATGGTCTACTCTTTTTATGTTCACCAGATACATGGGAATGAAACTCAGCACTCTTGGAGCATAAAGTGGATTACTTTATTTTAAGGCGTTAATTTTATAGTCCCAAACACGCTCGAGGTTGCATAATAACCCCGCACACAGGTAAAAAAGTGGCGCGCATTGCACCGGCAACCGAAATCAGTGGGCGCATCTTTTCATGTTCTCTATCCATTGCGCCGACCGAAAAGTTCAGGGGGCGGGGTGGGAGGGGAGGGGGATCATGGGACACCATCTAAGGAGCTGGGCTAGGAGGCAAAGACGGCTGGAAAGGAAAGAGCGAAATCACAAGGCGTACGGTCAGCCAGTGAGAGCACTTTCAGGTTGTTCTGAGCCGGCCAAATAATCTTCGCCAGCAGCCGACGCTACAAGAGGGCTTGCCACCCAGTACCCCTTACAGTTCGACAACGGCAGAATCAGGAGACGTAACAAAAGAACTTGATAGCTCGAGCAGCGTACTACTGTTGTATGGACGCTTCGCAGGACGTTTGAAAATGATTCGAATAAAGAAGGAGTTAAACTAACGCAAGCTTACTTTAATCAGTATGCACGAAGCAGCATGTCATGAAAATAGGATCTCACCACCAAATGCATCGGTTTCGCCTCCTTTTTTAAATTTTTGTATAGATGCATTTCTACGACGGTTGATGTCAAGGTGACATGAAAAGCCTGGGGTGACAACATAGTGAACCAGGATATAAGCCCAAGCGTTGCTGTGAAGAACCTGGCCATTGCTTTGTGGGAGTTCAGTGTCCTTCTGCAGAGGACTGTGACCGAAATGGCGTCGAATGCCAGTCTTAACAAGGACAGCGGGCTGTCTCTGACACCCAAGAAAGTGGCACTCCTAAGAGGCGAGTGCAAATTATCTCACGTAAACGTAACCTAAGCAGTTATTTGAAAATCTTCTCAATCAAGGCATTATCTTGGCAGCTAGTTATATTATACTGGGAGTTCACAAAGTTTTGGTGGTCTTTGGACGGACCGCATGAAACTGATGGGATTGAGCACACAGCAGTGACATAATGGTGGAAGCTTTAAGTTAAATTATGGTAAGATTAAGTAACCTCAGTAAGACACAAAAGCTATATATTTTTATACTTTATGTGCAAACACCAGATTTTTTTTTGTGCCACTGGCCTTTGTTTTGGCTATATGAAGTAAGCAATGCGTAGGGCATTTCCATTTTATTTCAATCATTTGCAGTTGCAATACATGCCACAGTGGCCCTGAATAATATCTGATGTCTTCACCAAACAAAAAGGCTCTGCGAAATTTTCTTTTCACGAAGAGAATATTTGCAATTTGCAACAATTATCTTTTTTCTTCTTTTTGACTCAAGGGGGTTTATGTCCTGACCTTTGAAATGCTGAAGCCACCGCTTTAAGGCATGCCCTTGTTATAAATCATAGCGCAAAATGCCCATTTATCTGGTCACTTCGAGGTGCCCATCGAACAATATGAACTCCCAGTAGGTATTGTGTAAAATTACAGTAGCTCAAAGTACTTGTCATGCAGTGGCAAACAGAAGCAGGGTTATAGTATGTGATGTATATTAGTACTCTTAATGACTGGAAGGATGTTTGAAGACTCTTAATCACTTTCTCTAAACTGAATTCTACATCAGCATTGTAATTATTTTTTAATGGTTTGATCTTGGCTTGCTGAAACATTAGATAGGAGAGGGGCACCATATGTCGGGTCTCAAACACGCGGCCCCCTTGGTGTTTGCTAGCGGCCCGCGCAGTCAGGCATAAGTGTAAAAAAGAATTACATTAAGGGTATAACCAGCACTTTTTTCTAGTGATTTTAGTTGTGGAAAACGGTGACGTGGTGACGGTATCTTTTATGAGCCCAATACTTGTCAAAACCAGGAACTGGACGTAAAAAGCTTCCGTATGGCGATGATTGCTAATTGCTATACAGTCAAACCCACTTGTATCGAACTCGAAAAAACTGTCTACCAGTTCGATATTGCGGGTAATAATACGTGAAAGTTTGAACGAATCTGACAACAAACAAACACGACATATTTAGAAAAGTTGTTTACTCTCGAAAGAGCGTCTGTACGTCATAAGGGACGCTCCACGTGGCTATTCAGTGGCCGCTTCTTCGTTTTTCAAGGTCTCACCGGCTCATCCTCTCCCCACTTCCGGGCGGTCGACGCGGTTGCCCAAAAGAGAAAAAAAAAAAAAAACCAGCTTTCTTTGCAAGCTGGCTTTCCCCCAATGTGTCTTCGATTTGGGGGAAAGCCAGCTTGCACAGCTAAACGGCGCTCTTGGCAGTTCTATCTATCGGGACACGCTGCAGTTTTCGTTCAATGTAACCGCATTTTTCGCATGCATTTTTATTGCAGCTACTACTCTGTTCACAAAGAGTTCGATACAAGAGATAGTTTGATATAATCGGGTTTGACATCATACAGAATTCGCCATTTTAATTCGAACATAATTATAAAAAAGGGGGCGAGGGTTACGTGGATGCCTTTTTCACTGTGTATTTGTGGGGCTCGGCGGACATAGATAAGGGGATAATCGTCACAATATGTTGATCAATTAACCCATAGTTGCTAATTAACTTTTTAAATATTGATTTTATAGGGCATGTCGCAATTGCAATTTTCAAGTGCGTCATTATTAAAGGCTATTCCAAATGAAACTGTTCAAGAGAGTGATGTGGCATGTTATTTTAATGAACATTTGTTTAAGCCTTACGTCTACAGGTTGTGCTCCTTTAAATATTTCGTTATTGCATATTTTACAGAATGCCTAGTGATGAAGCTCCGTGGCCAAAAACATCATGCGGATGTCATTGCTGTAATGTCGACGACAGCAAAAGTGAACCACATACTGGGAGAAAAAATAAACGACCGGCGAAAGCAAGAGAAATGAAGAGCCACGCAGTAAATAAAGATAGAACCAGCCGGTTCCTGGCAATGGTGTGCAGTGAAATACGGTGTTAAGCATGCATTCCCCCACAGGTTCCCACACAGATTGCCCACAGAGCATGGGGTTATGAAACCCTATGGGTTATTAACACCACTCCCACAGGACTTTGATCCTACACAGCTCCTATAGGTATCTGTGCAGGACCCACACAGCTCCCGTAGACCCACACAGACTGTGCGGGGACCCATGGGGACCTATACACCCACACACTCTGTGGGGACCCACACACTCAAACAAACTCTGCGGGGACACATAGGGACGCGAACACCCACGCAATTTCTGTGGGACCCACACGGTTTCATAACCCCGTGGGTCTGCGGGTTTTTGGAGCGGGGTAGTTCCTAGACAACACCACCGTAGCAGCCCAAATACTTGTGTTGATGATTTACCTTGCATCCAACATTTTGTTTTCAGTTTTGTTATTTATTTTCTGGCAAAGTCTATTGAGTTTATCGGGTACTGCAATTGCTACCTGTACATCGACTTTGAGGCTACTTTTCTAGGTTATGTGACAAGCGATGCACGTAGGGTAAAATGGCAGGACGCCGTCTATTTTCCTGAAAGAGATTTGCTAACTGCAAATCTCTTTCAGTAAAGCAAGACGAAGATTTTTTCTATTGTAGATCATATCAAAAAGAATGATCTAAACCTATTAGTATCCGACAAAAAAGAAGGCTTTGTTGTGATAAATAGGGCTAGCGACATAAAAAAAAGCTGGGTGTGCCATAGACAAGAGCTTCGACCTCTTACAAGGCTTCAGAGAAGAAACTGTCAAGGTCAATGCCCTTCAATTGTGCAATAAACTTGATTTGGCACATTGAAAAAGCTTATTCTCGCATCCGAGAAGCACAAACTTGACATGTTTTTTACAACAAGCAGGGATGTCCCTTTCGTGTGATTGTTACAGAAAGAGTGTCTTGGCAGGCAAATACGTCGCGATTCCTCCTTCGTCATCTTTCTACGCTTCAACGGACGGATCATTTTCAAGTACAGAATTTTGAAGAGCTAGGTAAATAGTTGCAGCAAGCCAATACGAATGTCCGCTATGTATTTCCCATGTATGTTGAAGATTTGTTTTATTCCATTCCACACGTCAAACTGTTCACCGCAATAAGAAAATTATCGAGGAAAACGGGGTCCTCTTTTTTCAGAACCAATCTGGAATTTAGGTTGAATCTTTTATATAGCTTTTGAAGTTCTACATGTCGGCCACCGTTGTCATGTTCAACGAAGCACCTTCATAAAAAAAGAAACGAATATGCATAGGGGCGTGCATGGCTTCTGTACTATGCGACATTTTTCTGGCCAAACGTGACAGGGCCATAGCCAACACGATCTGCGGCGCCCATGTCTCCCGCATTTTCCGCTACGTGGACGATTACCTTGTCCTTCTGAAAGAACGACCTGTTGACAACGGAAAGCAGATAATCAGCCTAACACGATCTTCATTCTTGGAACAAGCATATGGTATAGACCGGAGAATTCCATCCTTCAGTGTCTAGAACCGAAATTTTCGTTCCTGGACGATCACACCTCTTGGATGTGTTCCCCAGGCTCAAATAAAATACTTTTACCGTATGGTTCAGCTCATTCTAAGATCATAAAAACATGCATTGCCCCCAGTTGCCTCAGCACTGCACTAGAAAAGTCAGCTGAACATTCAGCCGGGAAGAAGTCTGAAGCGCAAGTACAGCGCCTGTACAACACTAGAGCGCACGACACTTGAGCGCCGACATTAGATCGCCGACAGTAGAGCGCCACGACGTTAGCGCGCGCGACACTAGAGCGCCGCGACGTTAGAGCGCGCGACTCGAGAGCGCGGCGACGTTAGCGCGCGCGACTCAAGAGCGCTGCTACGTTAGCGCGTGCGACTCGAGAGCGTGTCCTTAGAGCGCCGGTCACGAAAGCGCACAACCAGTCCAGCGCAAGTGGCCCGACCGGACCGACCACTTGTTCGGGCATCGCGTGTTTTATGTAAAATTGGCAGGGATTTATGCCGCGGAATTTAGCAATGACATTGCAAAATGAGTCGACGAAATGTTTGCGTGTGACAAACCAAAAAGTGTTACAAAAAGCTAACTGAAAAAAAAGAATATCTGTAGCGTGCAATTTGTTTTCTCTAATTTTTTTAACTTTTTTTTTCTAACGTTTTCTATATCAAAGAACTAATGAAGGCTTCATTGGTTCTTTGATTTTGTATATCACTGATTTGCAGGGGAGGTCTTCCTGTATCGGCAAAAAGGCTGGAAAGATCTGCATCCGATAAAATTGCGCTGAGCTTTCCTTCGATGAGTTTTTTACTGATACTTTTTAGCGGTGATCTTTCTTTATTACGAACATGGACGCCAGAATATAATTTAAACTTATGCGAGGGACGTCTAAAGAGCCACCAAATAGATTGGAGCCCAAATGCCTGTCAGGAATAGACCAAGTATAGCAAAAAGTAAACTATTTATAGACTAACGTTGTTGAGTCTGTTTCCTGTTATAAATACTTAGGTGTTCACGTCGACTAGCATCTCTCCTGGAAGGTACATATTCGGTCGTTGTTATCATCGTGCAGTCGTTTTTTGGGCTACCTAAAACATACACTTCGCTGTGCTCCTCCTCACTTAAAGAAAACTGCATACCTTTCATTAATTCGGCCGAAACCTGAGTACGCATCGAGCATCTGGGATCCTCACCAAGCATATTTGATCACTGAAATAGAAGCCTTTCAAAACCGTGTCGCGCGCTTTATTTTTTCTGAGTATTCTCGACATTCCAGTGTCACCTTAATAAAACAAAAAGCCGTCCTTCCAGAACTGGCCTTAAGACGAAAGCTTTATTGCTTATGCCTTTTTCATCGCATTTACTATGCACCTTCTCTCAGCCAAGGCACCCTAACACAGTCGCATTTCATTTCACCTCGTCTTAATCACTGATGTAAGATTGACCGTTTCACCTGCCGCACTTCTTTTTTGTATTCCTTCTTTCCCAAAATAGCAGTGTGGTGGAATGATCTAACAGAGCGCATCGTCACCGAGATCAACCCTGATAGTTTTCGTTCTCTTATCAGCAGCCATTTCGGTATTGTATGACTTACGATTTCTTGTATGTTTGCACTGCTGTGCAATATTTTTTTTTTTGTTGTTGCTTATTTCCGATTTCTTGTATGCTTGCACGGCTGAGCATGTTTTTATTTTATTATTTTTTGTGTGTTTCATATATGAAGTACTTATCCCCCCTTATGTAAAGTCCTTCCCAGAAGGACCTTTAAGGTATTTCAACAAATAAATAAATAAATAAATATCCGAGAGGCGCACCGCAGCACTATGAAGAAATCTTAGACTCGCTGCTCCACTCAGCTGCAACCTTTCCCGGTACCTATATGCCCCAATCCACTCCCCTGCCCCCTTTCCTCTCCGATGTCAGTAAACAATTGGTTAGAAAGAATCGTACCCGTTTTATTCTTTTTTTTATTAAAGGCATATTCAATGAATCAAAAATCACCAATGCTTCAATCCGATGAGTCGGACAATTTTGTTCTGTCTGTGGAGCCGCGGGTACATCACACATTTTTAGGTGTTTGCTCAAATGGGGTTGTCGCGCTCAACTGGTTGTGCGCGGCGCTCAACTGGTTGTGCGCTCTCGTGTCGCGCGCTCAACTGGTCATGCGCTCTCGTGACGTGCGCTCTAATGTCAAGCGCGCTACTGTCGCAGCGCCCTCGTGTCGCGCGCTCTAACGTCGGCGCTCTAGTGTCGCCCGCTCTAAAGGCGCTCTCCCAAGTACAGCGACTAAAGTGCTCAGAATTTCCCGATTCTATTCGTTTTGATGTTGAAGAACGGTTGCTCACGTTACAAAGATGAGAAAAAAACAAAGAAAAGAGACGGTGTCTTGCCATTGTGCCCTACATGTATCGCTTGTCACATATTCTCAAAAGAATAGCCTCAATGTACAAGGTCCAGGTAGCACTCTCGGCCCACTATAAACTCAAAAGTCTTTGCCCGAAAATAAATAACAAAACTGAATAAATGTCGGATGCAAATTTAAATCATCAACACAAGTATGTGGACTTCTTCAATGGAGTTGTCTACGAAAAACCCTTTTCGTGTAAAAAAGTATATGTGGGGCAGTCGGGTCGCTGCATCAATGCCAGATTGAGAGAGCATGACCTGGCGCTCAAGGCTTCACCTGCTGGGCATCCAGCGGTGAACGTTCTGGAGTGCCGACGCACCCCATTGTTCAACAGCACAAAAGTGTTACAGCGTTTCAGAGAAAAATGAAGAAGGAAAATCTACGAAGCCCACATGATTATGAAAAGAGTAGGTGTATGCAGCAGTGCTCTGTCAGTGGCCCTATCGGAGAAAGAACGGTAATATCTTCGGATCAGTGTCCCTGAAGTCTCAGTCCGGCGGCGTGTTGGGTGTGGCCCAGGCGAAAGAATGAAAATGAACTGTGACATGATAACCGGGAAAAGTGTTCGCAATTCAGACCATGAACCAAGGTTTTCCCGGTGTGCTGGAGGCCGCTGTCGTTTTGGACAGCCTGTCCTGCCATCAAGCTTAGAACGTAACCCTTTATTCATCCTTTTTTTTTTCGTTGTTCTTTTTTACAGTTCTTTCTCTTTCTCTTCCGCTCCTTCTGTCACGGACAATTACTCATATTTTATTCAGTATGTGTCTCTTTAAAATATCAGTACTTATTCTTTGTCTTTCGCTCACAGTATTAAACGTGAGTTGTAAGTAGTGCTCTATCCTGTCTCTACGTTCTTCCTCCCTTGACTTCTCGGTAACTTTACCAAGATGTATGGCCAGCTCGTCTGCATGCTATCTCTCCCCTTTTATAGCTAGTTCAATGTTTCGTTTCAGGGCGGCGCCATTTGTGTCTCTCAGTTGCTCCGTCATTTCAGCTTCTATAGTCCACGAGTGTAGAGTAGAAGGCTGTAGGGTTCTGGAACAAGTTATCTTAGTGAAATGGTTGCAAGCGAAAGTGGACTAGTGGAAACAGTTTCTTCGAGTCACCTTTTGTGCATTTCGGTGCGTGTCGTCTTGTTAAAGGGGTGATGCAACACTTTTATACGTTCAGTAAATACCGCTCAAATTTTTTGTTTACATTCGTAATCTATGAAAAGGGCGTTAGTATTTTTTGTACACAAAGGGGCAGGGGTAGAAAAAAAAAAACATTCGGAAAAGCAGGGAGCATTCTCTCCCCAACTTGCAGCTATAGCGAGTGACCTCGTAGTATGGAGTCGAGTATATGCTGTCAACGTTCATTATAGCACCTCGTTGGGGTTAGCAAAGGACAGGGCACGTTCTGGGTTCCACATAGATTTCAGGTTCCGCTATTCCTGTCAACACAGCAATAGGGCACGATCCCCTACCCTAATGCATGCCAAGGCATTGATTGTCACGAGCTGAAATGGAGTGCTCACGTAGTACTCATGTGCAATGTATGAGTTGTATTTGAATATACTCACTCGGGAATTGCAATCCTTGATGATGAAATCTTGGGGATTGCATTATAGGCAATGACAATGTTGCGATCCTCACAATTTCGTCATCAATATTTGGCGGTGAGACCGAAAGTGAAAGTTTGTTATGGTCCTCACGGTTACAGGGCGACAAAGACGCTTATTGGTCAGTGTCATTGCATGAGAGTGTACTTGGGTTCCAATATTGCCAGAATAAAGTTGAGAAAATTAAGAAGCATTCCTACTCGATATTCTTGCACATCTCTTGTTAGATTCAATAAAATTCAGCTGTGCCCCATTCCCAGAGAAAGTTTCTATAAGGAATATTTTTATGGTCAAAATTAGAAGCAATGTCAAATATGTTACAATTTGAAGCAAACCGAATTCAGAAAAAAAGTGACTCTTTTAAAATAGAAAACTAATGTTCATTGAGCTGTAATGACAGGAGGTTTCACCAACTTCTGATCAAAGCCATCCGGCTTGGGGCTTCTAAGTCTGGCACACTTAGTATTTTGAAGTTTTTGTCTTCATCATCGTTGTTTTCTTTAAGCATAACATTTTTAGCGAGTAACAGTTTTGCAGGGGAACTTACATTGCAAAGACTCATATTGTTTTTAATTGTGCAATGACAGCGCTGCCGATAACTGCTCATTCCTGAAAATTGCTTGGGTGAGAAGCAACTTTAATTATGATCAGGGTGACATAATGCAAACAGTGCATTCTCAATTGCCCAAGGCCCGTTTTCTGGCTTCCTCACGCGCCATATTTTCTATAGCAGCCTCCTGGGCATGAGTGGGATCAGGTTACTTAACGGGTCACTTAACGAACCTTTACACTTCTAGTTTGGCATCCCATTTATTTTTTGCTTATAAAGCTGTTGCTTGCAGTAAATATCTAGGTTCTTGGACTACAAATTGCCGGAAATATTGCTTTATAATTTTCTTTTAATTCAGAGGAAACATCATTTGATTAGAGCAGCCAACGCAAGTTGTAGCAGTTTTGTGTACATCATATCATTTTGTCAGGGTCATATTGTCACGAATGACAAGTGATGAGGTGGCGAATGACTAAGTAAACTGAATGTTTAATGGGGCGAACTTGTTCCCGAAAATAAAAGGAAAAAGAAAGATAACAACAGAGCGTCGCAGGCGTCGAAAGCGGCGAAGCAGCAGTATCGAACGCTGAGGCGAAACTGATCCCGGCTCGCCACGCGGAGCGCCTTTTGTACCGGCGTGGGTTTCTGAAACATTCGTAACTCGGCGAAACAAGAAAGTTCTCGAACTTGCGAGAATTACAGGTAGAAAGAATAAATAAAAGACACTTCACTCCCAAGAATCGAACCCTGGCTTTCCGCGTGGGAGGCAGGCACGAGAACCGTTAGGCCGCGCGCGCGTTGTCTCCTCGGCCAGCTGCGCGCGCGGCATTACTCCCCCCTTTAAAAAGTGCATCGCCCCGATGCAACACAAAACAAAACAAAATAAAAAAAAAAGAAAGATAAACTAAAGAGTCATTCGGAACACATTCACAGTCCTACCGAGCATAGTGGGAACGCGACAGAACAGCACACGACAAAACAGCACGCGACAAAACAGCAATCATATAGCAACTTCAAGCGCGTTCTTCCCCTCTCTCTGCGCGAATAATATCCAACCTCCCTGACTTTTTCATTTATTGCCCCTAGGTTATAAAGAAATTTATTGCCTATTTCAGAGCTTACCAAACTCCGCAACCCGGAACACCCCCCCCCCCCTTTAAAAAAAAAAAATATCGCGTCCCGATCTTTCCTCGGGTTTTTCACAAGGATACAAGAGTCAGTTACAATGATGAATACTAGTAGCAGTCCACATAATAAAATGTATGCTGAAGATGACTAAACTTATAACCACAAAAAACAAACTGGATCTGTCGGACCCACAGTTTAGAAGGCACGGCAGTTGGTAGTGAACCACGATTTTTATCACAACAGGAGTTACCTATCGGCATCCAGCGTTAAGCATTCCCGTAAGGTGACAAGCGGAAAGCTTTAAATAAAGGAGTGCAATTGTTCAAACCTCCTTCAGCGAAGCTCTTGTTGGTGCGTTTGTCGGATTTTTTTGTGTCGTTTATAGTCAGCAGAAAAAGAAAAGGTCAGTATTAATTGAAAAACGTCAGTATTTTCGAGGGCGTTTGGAGGGGTGGGGGGGGGGGGGGGGCGGGGTATGCGACTCATTCCTGTCTATATGACCACTTCCTTCAGCAGTCTTCAGCTTGTCTCAGAGGTCGGTTCAACTGTCAACAAAAGCTCCGGGGGCGCAGGGGTCTTCAGGCTGAAATCTGGGTTTTTGACCTCATAGGGACCTGATAGGGATAGGGATAGGGAAGAAGAAAATCTAATCGTGAACTGCACAATGCAAATCAAGCGCGCCCGTAAATGCCTCACACTTTTTAACAACCGTAGCTTCCGTCTACTATAGAAGGGACTAAATACGATTATTTTATAGCCGTTTCTGTGGTTGTCGCGAATTTACAACCTCTCGCAGTCGTGAAAATGGGGAAAAATCGCACTGAGTGCAATGCTTGCAAATTTATGGATTTTGACATTTGCCTTTCTGACCGAAGCGGTAGTGAAGCTCATGTTCGTCCTGTGTACAAATACGAGCACACGAAAATAATGTTAGATCACGCTAGGACCCCAGTGCGTCTTGCAGAACAAGTAGCGTTGGCTGCCACAACAAATACAAATATCAGTACTTGGTTAACTCACTATACATTTTAAACAAACGCTTTTAAATATTACATTTTCGTCAGTATACTGATTTTCGTCAATAAACCGAAAAGATCCGAGAAGTTTATGAGTCTACAATTATTTACCGCAATAATTTCCGAAACACTATTTTGGGGCACTGTGCTGTCTTGTCGTCTTGCTGTTTTGACGCTGAGCTGTTTCGACGCCGTGCTGTTTTGGCACGTGCTCTTCTGTCGCTGTGCCGTTTTGACGCTGTGCTGTTTTGTCGCGTGCTATTTTGACGCGTGCTGTTTTGTCGCCGTGCTGTTTTGACGCTGTGCAGTTTTGAACGCGTGCTGTTTTGACCGTCCTGTTTTGTCGCGTGCTGATTGGTCGTGTGCTGTTCTGTCACGGTGCCGAGCATAGTACGGCTTCAGGCGCACGATGTGGACGACTTCAGGTCGTGGTGGGCGGCGTGATGATGTTCTTGCCCCGTCGGGCATCACCTCGTAGTTTAGATCCCCAAGTCGACGAAGTACCTTGTAGTGTCCGAAATACCGTTTTAGGAGTTTCTCCCTGTGACCACGCCGGCGAATCGGTGTCCAGACGCATACTCTTTCTCCGGGCTGGAAGTAGACATCCCGACGACGAAGGTTGTAGCGGCCAGTGTCGATACGTTGTTGGGCTTGAATCCGGAGTCTGGCGAGCTGACGGACTTCTTCTGCACGTTGGGCAACAACCTGGGCGTCGTCGCTTCCGTCAACGGCCGGTACGTGGGGTAACATCGCGTCCAGCATTGTCTTCACTTTGCGACCATCAACCAGTTGAAAGGGGATAACCCCGGTGGTCTCTTGCACGGCCGTGTTGTAGGCAAAAGTGACGTACGGCAACAACTCGTCCCATGTCTCATGCTCCACGTCGACGTACATGAAGATCATGTCGGCGATGGTCTTGTTGAGTCTTTCCGTCAGCCCGTTTGTCTGCGGGTGGTACGCCGTGGTGCGACGATGGCTGGTGTGGTTGAGACGAAGGACTTCTTGTGTCAGCTGGGCCATGAACGAGGATCCACGGTCTGAGATCAGGACTTTGGGAGCGCCGTGCCGGAGGACGATGGGTTCAATGAAAAACTTTGCAACTTCCACAGCAGTCCCGGAAAGAAGGGCTTTCGTTTCGGCGTACCGCGTGAGATAATCTGTGGCGACCGACGATGATCCAGCGACTTCCCGACGTCGACGGCGGAAAACGGCCAAGTAGATCCATTCCGATCTGCTGAAAGGGTGCTGTTGCCGGAGGAATTGGCTGCAGGAGTCAGGCCGGCCTCGTGGGAGGTTTCTTGCGTCGCTGGCATTCATGGCATGACCGTGTGTATAGGTGGACGGTTTTCGGGAGCTTGGGCCAGTAATACTTTTCATGAATCCGGGCCAGTGTCCGGCTGTAACCCAGGTGTCCAGACGTCGGGTCGTCGTGGCAGGCTTGAAAGATCTCCTCCCGAAGGTCGGTCGGGATTACGAGCAGCCATGGCGAGTTGTTGTTCCCGAAGTTCTCTTTGTAGAGTACACCTTGTCGAATGGCAAAGGTCGACAAGGCGCGTGAAAAAACACGTGGTATGGCACTTCCGCGCCCTTCCAGGTGCTCTATAAATGCGCGCAGCTCAGGATCGCCTCGTTGACGTCGGGCCATGTCGTCGGTGTTCACTGCGCCCAGGAAACACTCGTCATCGTCGTCGCTGCTGCCAGAAGGTGTTTCGACGGGAGCTCTGGACAGGCAATCGGCATCGCTGTGCTTGCGGCCTGACTTGTAGACCACGGTCATGTTGAACTCTTGTAGTCGGAGACTCCATCGAGCGAGGCGTCCTGACGTGTCCCTGAGGTTCGCAAGCCAGCAGAGCGAGTGGTGGTCCGTGACTATGCGGAACGGGCTCCCGTATAAGTATGGACAAAACATTGTGATTGCCCAGACGACCGCAAGGCATTCTTTCTCTGTCGTGGATTAATTTCTCTCCGCCTTAACAATGTCCGACTTGCGTAGGCGATGACTCGCTCGGTTCCTTCTTGTACTTGAACCAGTACCGCGCCAAGTCCTGCGTTACTGGCGTCCGTGTGAATCTCGGTTTCCGCATCCTGGTCGAAATGTCCAAGAACAGGAGGAGTCTGCAGTCGTCGCTTCAGCTCGTCGAATGCCTGCTGCTGCTCCTCGGCCCATTCGAACTTCTCTGCGTCCTTCGTGAGGTTTGTGAGCGGTGCGGAAATCCCTGCGAAATCCCGAACGAAGCGCCGATAGTAGGCACATAGTCCAAGGAACCTTCGCACGGCCTTCTTGTCTCTAGGTGCTGGAAATGCTGCAACTGCGCGAGTCTTCTCTGGGTCTCGGCGAATGCCTTCGTTACTAACTACGTGACCTAGGAACTTCAGTTCGTCATAGGCGAACCTACACTTTGACGGCTTGAGGGTGAGTCCGGCGGTCCGCATGGCTTCGAGAATAGCTTGGAGTAGTCGCAAGTGCTCGTCGAAGTCGCCAGAAAGCACTACGACGTCGTCGAGGTAGACGAGACAACTCTGCCACTTCAGTCCTGCCATACGGTGTCCATGACACGCTGAAAAGTTGCTGGCGTCGTGCATAGCCCGAAAGGCATTACCTTGAACTCGTACCGTCCATCCGGTGTGACGAAGGCTGTCTTCTCTCGGTCCCGTTCGTCGACTTCGACCTGCCAGTAGCCGCTCTTCAGGTCCATCGATGAAAAGTATCGAGAGTGGCGCTGCCGGTCTGACGTGCCGTTGATGCGGGGGAGTGGATAGCCGCCTTGCTTCGTCACTGCGTTCAGCTGTCGGTAGTCCACGCAGAACCTAAGCGTCCCGTTTTTCTTCTTAACCAGTACGACTGGAGAGGCCGATGGACTGATTGAAGGTTGGATTATGTCGTCGTTCAGCATCTCTTGAACTTGCCCCTGAATCACCTGCCTTTCTTTAACGGAAACTCTGTATAGAGATCGATGCACAGGGCGCGCGTCGTCCTCGGTAACGATACGGTGTTTTGCAACGATGGTTTGGCGCACCTTCGACGACGTCGTAAAGCAGTCGCGGTATTCGGTGAGGAGGTTAATCAGCTGACATCGTTTCTGGCCCGGAAGCTTAGGGTCAATGTCGAGCTGCGCTGGCGACGTACGGTCTTGCTGAGGTGGCGAGGATTTGACAGTCATGGCGGCGATTTCGACGGTGTTTCGGAGTTCCTCGACGTGGCCAACGGCTTCACCTTTCGTATGTGTTACGCTTCGTTTCGGAAGTTCGTCACGAGGACCACAGTGCGGCCATCCTGAAGTTCAGCCACTCCTCTTGCGACGCCTATTCCTCTTCCTAGAAGCAACTATAGGCTCCCCTCGAGCAGAGCTTCGCCGCAGAGAGCTTCGGTGATCCCGACGGGCACGAAAACACTCGACCGCAGTGGTAAGTTTACGTGACTTGCGAGGACTCGGACCGCGGATGACGTCGCTTTGGGTTCTTCCGGTGGTGAAACAGGTTTTCGTAGAGTCAACCGGTTTGCTCCGAGGTCGATGACGGCGCCATACTCCCAGAGAAAGTCCATTCCGAAAATAACGTCCCTCGAGCAGTCTTGCAGAACGACAAACTGGACAGGGCACGTCTCATCGTGGATCTCGACGCGAGCAGTGCAACTCCCGACTGGTGTGATGAGGTGTCCTCCGGTGGTTCGTATTTGAGGTCCATCCCACGGCGTCGTGACTTTTCGAAGGTGGCGGGAGAGCCTCCCACTCAAGACTGAGTAGTCTGCTCCGGTGTCCACGAGCGCTGATGCGTCGTAGCCGTCGATGACGACGTTTATGTTGTTGGACACCGTTGCAGGAGCGTCGTTTCGGTCTCTGGTAGCGTTCGAGTGGGGACTCTCCGACGTTCGTGGAGGATCTTGGCGTCGGTCGTCTTCGGAAACTCCACCTCCAGGGGTCGCCGCGCCTAGTTTCCTCGGCGTGGAGCGAGGGGCGACAGGCTTTCACGTCGGGGTCGGTGCATCGGCGAAGCTGGACGTCGGGGCGAAGGCGACCGGAACTCTCGGCGGGACGCAGGCTCGGGGGACTGAGGTCGTCGCAGGTACTCGGGAGCGCGGGTCGTTTGGGTGGAATCCGCGCAGCCCGGGTCGTCGGTATGGGCATCGGCGGTACACATGGTCAGCTTCCCCGCAGTGGTAACACAGCGAGCGTCGGTCGGCCGTCTTCCAGACGTCTGTCTTCCTCGGCGCAGGTTGCTCTGGGTGAACGTGCGCCTGATCTTCTTGTCGTCGGGGGTAGTGCGGCGTTGGGGCGTCTCTTCGGGGTGGCGCCGTGGCTTGGTGGGGCGCTTGCGGCGGTCGTCGGGCCATGGCGGCGTGGCTCAACGTCGGTTCCTCCGGTGCCACCGTGGTGACGGGAACCTCTGGTTGGAGCACCCGATGCACTTCGTCTCGGACAGCCTCGGTGATGGAAATGGTTGGCGGACGGCTGGTGGTTGGCAGCAACCTACGCAGTTCCTCCCGAATGACCTCCCGGATAATTTCCCGGATGTCCGGCGTACCTGGAGTGTTTTCGCCGTTAAGGAGAGCGGTTGCAGTGACGCTTGGATGCCGCTGGTAGTGGGAAGCGCGCGCTTGGAGGGCGCGCTCGGTGTTTCTTGCCTCGGTGACGAAGGCGTCAACGGTTGCCGGCGGGTTGCGGACGAGGCCTCCGAAGATGTCGTCTCTCACCCCGCGCATGAGGATTCGTAGCTTCTCTCTTCTGTAGCCCGAGGGTCGGCACGGGCTCTGAGGCGCAGAACGTCCTCTACGAAGCCGGTGAACGAGAGCGGCTCTACGAAGCCGCTCTCGTTGGGGCCCTGGGTTCTGGTTCGCAGCCAATCTTCGGCCCTCTCACTTCGGTGTTGATTGGCGAACGTACGCGTCAGCTCGTTCTTGCAAAGCTTCCATGAAGTCAAGGAAGCTTCGTGGTTTTTGAACCAGCGCCTTGCAGTTCTTTCAAGCGAGAAATATAGGTTCTGCAGGCGCTGTTCGTCACTCCACCCGTTTTGGCGAGCCACGCGCTCGTACTGGTTGATTTAGTCTTCGACGTCCTCGTAGCTCTCGCCGAGGAAGGGAGTAGGCGCCCGCGGAGTGACGGACAGGACGACGACGGGCGGGGTGGTCATCGTCGGGATGTTCTTTTTCGGCTTCTGCAGTAGGGGTCCGGATCCCGGGAGTTGGACTTTGGTACGGCGGCTTGCTCGGGCGTCGGCGTCTTCTGCGAAGGGTAGCCTTCCGGGGCTGAGCACCTCACTTGGCGGGGATGTCTTCGGAGCGGTACGCTTGTCGGGCGTAGAATGCGATACCCAGCACCTCCACCAAAATGTCACGAATGACAAGTGATGAGGCGGCGAATGACTAAGTAAACTGAATGTTTAATGGGGCGAACTTGTGGCCGAAAATAAAAGGAAACCGAAAGATAACAACAGAGCGACGCAGGCGTCGAAGCGGCGAAGCAGCAGGATCGAACGCTGAGGCAAAACTGATCCGGGCTCACCACGCGGAGCGCCTTTTGTACCGGCGTGGGTTTCTGGAACATTCTTCACTCGGCGAAACGAGAAAGTTCTTGAAAGTAGAAAGAATAAATAAAAGACAATTCACTCCTGGGAATCGAACCCCGGCTTTTCGCGTGGGAGGCAGGCACGATAACCGTTAGGCGAGGCGCGCGCTGCCTACTTGGCCAGCTGCGCGCGCAGAAATATATTTAAACATTTCAGGCTCTTAAACGGGAACATAAGATTAATAAGAGCCATTCAAGAGTAACACTTTTTGGGGAAATTATTTGGTTTCCTGCTTTAATGGTTTTGGTAGAAATAGTTCCTCCAAACTGGTGACATGACAGGGTGATTTAATTAAAAGGAAAACCTGTTTGGGTTTTCTTTATTTCATGAATGAATTGTTCTCCTAACTTCGGCCATACAAATTCTAGAGCTAACGAAATCATAAAGAAATATTGGACTTCGGCGGATTCAGAAACCATGCCAACTATGGTGCAAGATGATCGGGCACCAGGACGACTGACTCAATAAACAGCTAAGCCTTTCCAAAATTTAAGGGTTTTTGTTTTTGCAGAATGTGCTAGCTGTTACATTAAAATAAATTATTTTAATGTCGAAATTACATAATCCATGCAGAGTAGACTGGGATTACACACGGACACACTGGACTGAGTTCGTACCAAAAACCCCAAAACGTCAAACTGGGTGATGCTAGCATACCCATAGTTTTCCTTAATATAGAATTCACCATAAAAGCCTGGTGTAACACGAGACCTTGTGGTGTGCCAACCAGACATGCTGAAGCAAACAACACACTAGCTTGGTGTGCCCACCAAACGGTGTGGATGACACCCTACGTAGCCTAGTGTAAGACCAGGCCAGCGTGATGTACTTTCTTGGTGACCTGATGTGTACACCAGACGTGACCATTGAAAGTATACAACAAATTCAGAGGATTAACGAGTTTGCCAGGCCCGCATAGTGGTAACAGTGCGCATTTAATGTGGTGAAGTGAGGCTTTCTACAAGCGACTTGACAGATGCGCTATTAACTACCGACTACTGTAGCTGGTTTAACTCTTTTTTTTTTGCACGCGGAAGTAAAGAGTACTCAAATACATTATTATTACTTTGATTAGGTCTAGCTGCCTTGTCGTGATGTGCTATCCTAGAATGATGAAAGGAAGGTGTTATATAGTCCTCACGAGTTGTATTATTTTACCATGGTAAAGAGAGTACAAAAACCGGAGGCGTGACCACTGACCTTTTGGCTCCAAGGGACACTATTGCTGCATCAGTCAGCTTAAAGTTGAGGCTATATCACCGGGAATAATTTGAAAAGCTTAACCTCGTTGCAAACCTCTGAACCCTCTTCATCCTGGCAGTGAGGTACGCTTGGGAGGGGGGGGGGGGGGGCTTTATACAACGTTACCATATTTGAGTACCCGTCTGACAAGTGACTGATATGCCGGAGGATCGGTCTCCAGAGTAAAGTTTCTCTATTTTCTTCTCAGAAACCCCAGTTTGCGAAAGGCACTATCACAAACATTTGTTATGTGGGTGTCCCTACTGAGGTTATGTACAGTGTTGGACAAAATACTCGATAAAAGTATTTAATTTAAGTTACTAAATACCTGCTTCATAAAGTATTCAAAATACTACTCAAGTTACTTTATCTGTAAAGTATCTTGAGTAGACAACGAATACTTAGAAATGTAATTCAATTACTTTTGAAGATACTTCTCAGTGACAACGACAATTATGCATTTGCGCGCTGGTGTACCAGAATGGTTTATTAGCACGCAACAACACAAAACGAAAAAAAAAAAAAAAACATCGTAGGGCTATTTTATGCAGTCATACTCTAAAGAGCAGGATATTGTCACAACTGACAAAAGATGAGGCGGCGAATAACTGAAGAAACTAAATGTTTAATGTGGCGAACTTGTGCACAAAACAAAATAGAGAAAGGCTAGCGTCGCAGGCGACGATGTCGGCGAAACAGCAGGATCGAGCGCTGGGACGAGACTGACACCGAACCAAAAAAAGAAAAAATTGGCTTGCTTTTGTATGTTTATACAGCCTTGACGATGATACGCCTCAACGGGTGACCGGTCGCTCAGCTGTAGAAGAGAAATTTAGCCAGCGCAGTACAACCGCTAACCTGGGGGTTTTAGCGTGAATCACGCAGTAGTGACTAAACGAACGCGTGCCGGTGCGAAACGCATCCAGATCGAAAGGGGCGGGGCGATGGGGATCGAAGCAAGGAAGTTCCCAGCGCAAGCTTTCGCTACCACCACGTGGAGCACCTTTTGTACTCGCGTGGGTTTCTTGACCATTCGGCATAGAACGTTCCTGGCGTAGAATATTCATAACTCGATCACACGACAAGGCTCTCGAACCTACGAGAATGTCAAGTTGAAAGAATAAATAAAAGAGGAGTCCGCTCCCTGGAATCGATCCCGGAGGCTCCGCGCGAGAGTGATGCGCGCCATTCGGCCTCGCGCTTGCTAGGCGACGCGCCTGGCAATATCACTGATACATGTTACAAAACATTTCTGGGACAGAAATAAAGAGGTCGTTCTAGCTATAGTGACATCACTGAATATCACGTCCTGCGGCGCACCTTAGACGCAGCGTTTAACTACAATCCATAATTCCTATAGGGAGTTCACTATAAACGAACTTGGGATACGGATATGAGTGAATGGTTAACAAAGAGAACCCATATAAAAACCATCGGCAGTGGTCGCACCTTCTTCAAGTTGGTTGCGCTCAGAAAGGGGGGGGGGGGGGGGCGTTTTGTTGGGATTTTGAGAGGTCATCCAGCGTTTAGTTCGTTTCCTGTCCTGTTCTCCACTTATCAATGTTGACTTACAGACATTGTTCGCGAGAGCAATAAGTGCCGGACAGACGACAAAAATAAAATAAACAAAAAGAAGCCTATACTCGCGGTCAACTTTCTGTGGCGATCCGAAGAGAGGAGGAAAGCGCGTGTACAGCGGTTGGTGCACCCTCTCCCCTAACATTGACTGCATTGCCACAGAAAGCTGACCGCGAGTATAGACGTTTTGCCGTAGGGGGGTCAAATATACAACAAGCAAAACAAGAATGCTTTCTTTTTTTTTCTGTCCACTTTGTTATTTTATTGATACTCAAGTCTGAATTGTTGTTGTACGTCATTTCCCAGTCTGCGTCGCGCCTCAGTGTGGCATACCCTAACTTCCGATAAAACAACCCCTTTTGTTTGAAGATGTTTTGGGGGAAACTCTAGGGAAAAAAAAGCGCCTTGGGGAAGGCGAGGGGAAAAACCTTCATTGTACGAACTTTGGGCTGAAATATGAGTGACAATCGGCAAAAAAGCGATGTTTCTCTTACGAGCTCAACCAAAGGGGTTCCCCAATCAAAGTCACCTTAGCTAATCGGAGCTAGCAACAGGATTTGGTTGCTCGAAAGAATGTTCACGTTTGCTCGTGCCACGCCCACGCCCCTCCACACCGAAAAACTCGAAAAATGGCGGAATGTCAAAAATATATTTGAGATAATGAGTACAAGATACTCAGAATTGTATATAAAATAGAGTATCAAATACTCTCGATCAAAAGTATTTGCAAGATACCAAGATACTTCAAAAAGTATTTGAAATAAAGTATCTTGAGTAGAGTATTTGAGATAGGCACAAGTCTGGTTATGTATAATTGTATCCCCTAGGTACTAAACGTCGTTGGAGTTCCCAATGACGGTATTCTTCATTGATCCAGAGTCGTTTTCTCGTTTCTAATAGTGATGGCGGTTATATTTACGTAGTTTATGTGCATCTCTCATTCCTCAGAAGAAAGATGTATATTCTGCAAAGATAAGTTAAGAATGTTCTGGTTTTCTGCCACGGTTACCGTGGTATAAACAACACAGTCGTCTGCAAAGAACCTCACTTTAACAGCTGAATCCACGCAGAGCGCCACATCATTAATATAAACCAAGAAAAGTAGCGGACCCAAAACCTATACCTGTGGCACCCCTGAGTAAACATCTAACATGCCAGAACTTTCGCCACTCAAGGCAACCAACTGCTTGCGCTGCGACAGGTAACTGGCTTTCCACGAAACAAGAAGGGCGTTTTCAGATAAAATCGAACAACCATGTCACTAACCATTTTTAATTTTATGAAAAAAAATATTTTTCTAGCTCCATGTACAAAAAATAAAACCAACCATTGTCTAAACAAAAACATCTTTGCAAACAACAAAAAAAAATCTAAGCCCCCTCAATAACGTGCGCATTTTGCGTATAGCGCGATGTTGGCATTTCGGGCGGCTTCCCCCAAAAAAACAGTTCTGGCTACGGGCCTAGACATATTTACTGACAAATTAGGCACATGAAGGATTGACAGGAAGTATTAATCACCAAGTATTAGGGGCGTTATTTTGAGAAACAAAATCGCAAACACGGCACAATGCGCAAGAACGCTTTGGGTTAAAGAATATTTTTCTCTGAATCTACACTCTAAGAAAAAGGGGGTGTACACGGGTACTCCCCTTGTCCCATATGTAACTCCCCAAATCTACATTTCGTCGTTCTGTCCACTGACGTCAAGCTGACGATGCCAACTTTTACGGGTTGCTTGAGAGCTGTTGGATATAACATACTAAATAGCTAACGTGCATATCAAAGACTAAAAACAAAAAATACTGAGGTTTTGCAGCCGGGCCGAAAAAGCCTTGATTATCTTGATTTATCCTTTAATGAGTATATTATATATTTTAATAGGTTGTATCGGTCAACTATCAAGCCGCTCGTAAAAGTTGGTATCGCCAGCTCGACGTTAGTGGACAGAACGACGAAATGTAGTTTTGGGGAGTTATATATGGGACAAGCGGAGTACCCGTGTACACCCCCTTTTTCTTGGAGTGTACAAAAGCTAAGGTCTTCGGAGAAATTCACAAGAATTGCTCACACAAGGAAATTTAACTAAATATGCATTTTTTTTAATATCATTTTAGAAAAGGCCGTCTTTAATGGACTTTAGACTCTCAGAAACTAACGTTTATGAAATGTACTAATAGATTGTGCAAAGACCTACTGCAATATTGTGTAGCTTTGAGGTATTATAAAGCGAGCAATTCGGCCAAATTGACGCTAACGCGGTTGCCATAAATATGGGCGTGCACATACCCGTCCTTCGCAATTTGATTAATATTAAAGAGCGTAAAAATGCTACGGGGTGGTCACAAAAAGACAAATTCACAGCACAGAAATGGGCGGTAGTTTTGAAGGGAAAATTACTAATACATTTTCGTACAACTGACCCAAAAATGCCCATGGGTTGTAGCGATTTAGAGGTACCACCCTGTAACATGTTTCGCGGTGCCGGTTTCAACAGATGGCGTGTAGCGTCCCCGTCTACGGAGCGTAAACGAACCCACCGGAGCGATTTTGCAAACAGATCAGCCTACAACCTTCGCGGTAACATGATAAAGGAGGTAGGGCGCGGCAGAACCTGAACATGCGCTGCCTGTGAGCGCCAATACATTCGCCGCCGTGGAGGGCCGCACAACGCGTTGACAATAAAGATACTTAAAAAAGAATAATTCCGATTGACGGAGATTGTCTGTATTGGACGTTTTCAAATAGGATCAAACGACAATGATCGATTGGCGTTGTTTGTTTATTACGAACACATTTATATTACTTCTTGTGCCCCCGCAAAAACATGCTCGAACTTTTTTGCGGAAAATTAAATTTCTCTTGAGTAACAAAATTCACAAGGTCGCTGTGGCCATGCGCGCACGTTTTTGCGACTTTCGTAAAACCGCCCATTTGGACATTTTTAATATTTGTAAAGGAGAAACTGTTGTCACCTTAGGTTTAATATTATTTTTTTTTTGTTGCAGAGACTTACATAAAATAAAAGGAGGTAAACATGCATTATCGATAACAAGTTATGGAGCGTTGAAGCGGCCAAGGTGGAACTGTCGTTTATCTAGATTATCGGGGGTGCCAAATTTCACTCCATCCCTTTACCCTACGTTTTACGCTACATCAATATAACTTTTTGGGAACACTCTCGATATATGCTTTTCTTATGCTAATTAAGCGTGTAGGTCACAGCATTCTTAATGTATTTGTTCTTATTTGTCAACCCGCCTCTCTGCGACGATATTTGACGAAGTTCAGCAAGCTGTGCTGTCTGGCCTAATCAACATATTTTTACGATCTTTACATCACTGCAAGGTTCCAATTAAGCTATTTTTTTTGTATAATTTCAATATTGTACATAAGATATATAATGCGCTACATGTGCCTGAAAAACTGATATTTCGAAAAACTAGCAAGTTTGGAGTCGATTTTCTAAAAAAAATCGCACCTTTTTTATTTTATTTTTTATTCAGATTTAGGTAATATAGTAGTCTATCAGTATCTACCAACAGAAATTGTAATCTATTGTTTCTATTGCCGCTATCATTACTCGAACCTCGTGCTGTGAGCGTTTTGAATGGGACTTCACACAGGCGCTCTGCTGAGCAGAATTTTGGCCTATGTAAGGTTTTTTTTACTTATCGTTAGCAGTTACCTCAATATCCAACCCTAAACATTAATATAATTTGGAGTAGTGTACTTAAAAAAGTTACTTAGAAGTCCGCATCCACAAGTGCGGGCACAGCGCTTACTTCCTCCCAATACTGGGGAATGCAGATCGTTAGAGAATTCCTCGTTTGCCTTTTGCTTTCGGCTTTGAGTTTGAAATACCAAACTTTTTATGTAATTGTCATATTTTCTTATGTCAAACAGATATGCATTGCATATACATATGTACGATATAGTATCTGACGCTTAGGAAGTACGGTTTATTTTGTGCACGTACAGACTCTTTCGTAAAATAACGAGCATTTTGTAGCGTGTAAGGCTTCAAATATGCTATTTATGTGTTTAGGTTTCATTTCTATTTTCAGTGATTCATGCCGGGTTACTTAGACATTTTCCTCATGACTTAAGGTTGTCCGGGAGTCTTGATGGTATACGTATCTGCTCCGTCAATACATAGGGCCAAGCTCACACACCTTGAAAATCACAACAGTGCCAAGTAAATAAATATTGTTAGGAAAAATATTGTTGCTTCACCCGCTTCTACGCTCAGATATTGAGGTAAGTCCTAACATTCAATAGAAAACATTACATAGGTCAAAAGTCTGCACAGCTGAGCGTCCATGCGAAGTCCCGTTCAAAACTCTCATAGCACAAGATTCGAGTCCTAATAGCGGCCATACAAACAATATATTACAAATTTTGTTTGTAGTTTTTGACAGACTACTATATTACCCAACTGAAAATAAGAAATGAAAGAAATGAAAGATGGTTTTTTTTCAGAAAATCAACTTCAAGCTTGCAAGTCTTTCTAAATATTTGTTTTTCAGGCAAATGTTCCGCGTTATATGTGTAACGCAAAATATTCAAAATATATATTAAAAGAAAGAGCTTAAATGGAGATTTACGGTGATTTAAAGATCATACAAATATATTGATTTGGTCACACAGCACAACTTGCTGAAGTTATAATAGTAATAATAATAAGAATGCATTTTATTTCCATCAATGATATATCACTGGAGGAGACCATGGAAAAAAGCTGCGTCGAGACAGCTTGACGAGCCTATGGCCCCCTTATTGTCACTGAAATACAAATACTTCGTCAAATATATCTGCAAAGAGGCGGTTGGACAATCTAAAAAAAAACCATTAAACATATTATGACCTAGACGCTTTATTAGCATAACTCGCGTTTGCATCTTCTTTTATTAAAGGAATTTACAGGTAGTTACTAAAGTTTAAGAGGCGTTAATTATGAGTTAGTGTATCTCTGTGAGTCACTTTTATTACTGGGCGACAAGTTAACAAAAACCAAAATGTAAGCTTTTATAGCCGCCATACAATCAAAATATTATATTTTCTGTTCATTTTACTTTATAAAGCTCTCCAATAGGTAGCTAGAGAAAAACAATTAGACAAAAGAAAAGGTAGGCTTTTTAGAAAATCGACCTCCAATGCGCAAAATTTTCAAAAAAGTCCTTGTTTTACGAAAATATACTGTCCCTTCTCTTTTACACGCAACATCTAATTTATTATCTTTATAATGAATATACACTAAGCTTTCTGAAAATACTAAATATGTTAA
Source organism: Ixodes persulcatus (assembly GCA_013358835.2). NCBI lineage: Eukaryota > Metazoa > Arthropoda > Arachnida > Ixodida > Ixodidae > Ixodes > Ixodes persulcatus. The sequence continues at coordinate 94,699 of JABSTQ010011009.1, read as the reverse complement.
GACACCTCATACAGGTAACACGGAAGAGCTGGTAATCCTTCACAAATATCGTCCAAAAACGTCATATTGACAAACTTTCTAAAATATATTTAATATAAATAATCGCGTTAAAATATTTATCACAGAGTAAGTGTGCTCCCAGGTATCTATTAAAAAAATAAGGGGCGCCAATTTTCAATTAGTGTATTTTTGCGAGTAAGTTGATTTACTGACAAAACAGTCAAACAAAATCACAATTCAAGCTCTTATAGCTGCCATACAAACAAAATTTTACATTTACTATATACATTAACTTATAAAGCATTGCAATACATAGCTAGAGAAAACGAATCAGCCAAATAAAAGGTGTTGTTTTTTTAGAAAATAGACCTCCAATTTGCCAATATTTTCAAATAGTCCTAGATTTCCGAGAGTACACCGCCCTTTCTCTCTTACACACAACGTTAAATTTGTTATCATTAGAAAGAGTATACTCCTAGCTTTCTGAAAATACTAAATATGTTACGATATCTCAAATAGGTCACACGGAAGAGCTCGTCAAACTTTGACAAATATCGTCAAAGGGACACAATTTGACAATATTTAAAACAAAAGTGAAGATAAGTAATCACAACAAAAATTATTGACCATAAATAATCCCTATTCTGAGAGTGGCCCAAAAATGTTACACTGCACCACCGAAAAAGTGAAAAAAGTAGAAAGGAGTAAAACATGGCACCTCCGACAGTCGAGAAAAAGGTCAGTTTGCGCCTCGTCTGCTTACAATGTTCAGAACTCGAGAAAACAAATCGGCCGAACTTGCGGTTAGCACTCCCTGTCACAGAAGGGATTTCGCCAAAACATATATTTTATCAGTCAAATTTAAAAATTTGACCCCAAATTCGTGCCTGAGTTGAGATCAAACCACCCATATGTATATGCACTGCATTTCTGTTTGACAGAAGAAAATATGAAAATTACATATCAAGTTCGGTATTTCAAACTCAAAGCCGAAAGCGAAATGCCCCAGAAGAATTTTCTAACGATCTCCATTCCCCCGTATTAAGAGAAAGTAAGTGCTGTGCCCGCACTTGTGGATACGAACTTTTAATTAACTTTCTTTAAGTACACTACTCCAAATTTTTTTAATGTTTATGGTTGGATATTGAGGTAACTGCTAACAATAAGCAGAAAACTTTACATAGGCCAAAATTCTGCTCAGCAGAGCGCCTGTGCGAGGTCCCGTTCAAAACGCTCATGGCCCGAGATTCGAGTCTTAATAGCGGCCATACAAACAATATATTACAATTTCTGCTGGTAGTTCCTGATAGTCTACTGCAGTGGTTTTCAACAATCAATTTTTCGCGGGCCCCTTGTGGATCGGCGGAGATGATGGAGGACCCCGTTTGTGGTGACGGGAGAAAAAAGGTATAGGTTACACATTGTAATGATATAAAAAAATGAAAATAACTAAAGGCTAGTGTGAAGTAGACTTCTCTTATTGACATACGCACACGAAAACTCGACCGCTAATTGAAAACTTTCTTCTCGATCTGAAAAAAAGACGACTTTTATTGTCGGACTTGACTGATGAGGCAAAGCTTCACGGACCCCTAGAATGCCTACGCGGACCCCAAAAGGTCCGCAGACCCCCGTTTGAGAATTGCTGGACTACGATATGACCTAACTCTGAATAAAAAATAAAACAAATAAAAGGTAATTTTTTTTTTAGAAAATCGACTCCAAACTTGCTAGCTTTTTGAAATATCCGTTTTCAGGCACATGTAGCGCATTATACATTTATTTCACAATATAGAAAATAGACTCAAAAGAAAGAGCTTCATTGGAACTTTACGGTGATGTAAAGAACGTAAAAATATGTTGATTAGATCAAACAGCACAGCTTGCTGAACTTCGTCAAATATCGTAGCAGAGAGGCAGTTTGACAAATAAAAAAAAATACATAAAGAATGTTATGACCTAGACGCTTAATTAGCATAAAATAGAATATGTCGAGAGTGTTCCCTAAAAGTTATATTGATGTAGCGTAAAAAGTAACGAAAAGGGATGGAGGGAAATATGGCACCCCCAATAAGCAAGAAAAACTACAGTTTCCACTTTGGCCGCTTCAATGGCCCATAACTTGAGAACAAAAAAAAATCTGACGAACTTGCCTTTTGCGTCGTCTTTTTTTATAGGAATTGCCCGATAACATGTATTCTTTTAAAAAAAATGAAAAATTCGACCCGAAATTCGGGCCTGAGTTGAGATGAAATCACCCATATATATATATATATATATATATACATATATAACGGGCATGGTGGCGGGAGGCCGAAGGCGTGGGTATATAACTAGGAAGAAAAAAACCCTTGGTGAAAACAGCAACAACGGACGATTAAATCGTCCGTTGTTGCTGTTTTTACCAAGGGTTTTTTTCTTCCAAGTTATATATATATATATATACAGGGTGTTTTTTTTAAGCTTAACAGACTTGTTTAAAAAAAAGCCGTGAAAGTTACACTTATGCCGCTTGTGGAGGTGAGTTATACGGCCAGGGGGACATATTATAGAGGGCTAATCGTAATGATCAGTTGGCTAATTAGTTAAAATTCGTTAATTAATTTTTTAATTAATGAAAATAGACACATGGTTCCAATTAGAAACTTCCTCAGCGTCATCGAAAACCCTTAAATCAGTCATTTTCAGAAAGACTTTGAGCGCGTGAGAAGCGTAGTAGTGCACTAAAGTTACCACTCGTGGAGCAGGTACAAGGCTGGGGCTAGATAAGAGACGGAAAAATCGCGCGGGCGCCTTATCGCAACCTCTAGCTTTGTACCTGCTCTACGAGTGGTAACTTCAGTTCACTACTACGCTTCTCACGCGCTCAAAGTCTTTCTGAAAATGACTGTTTTAGGAGTTTTCAAAGACGCTGAGCAAATTTCTAATTGGAACCATTAGTCTATTTTCATTAATTAAAAAGTTAATTAACGAATTTTAAGTAATTAGCCGACTGATCTTTACGATTAGCCCACTATAATTTGTCCCCCTGGCCGTATAACTCACCTCCACAAGCGGCGTAAGTGTAACTTTCACGGCTTTTTTTAAACAAATCTGTTAAGCTTAAAAAAAAACACCCTATATATATATATATGTATATATGGTTGATTTCATCTCAACTCAGGCACGAATTTAGGGTCGAATTTTCAATTTGGACGAAAAAAGTATCTCTTTTGGGGCAATTTCTATAATAAAAGAAGACGCAAACGGCAATGTTGTCGGATTTTTTGTTCTCAAGTTATGGACCGTTGAAACGGCCAAAGTGGAAACTGACGTTTTTCCAGCTTATCGGAGGTGCCATATTTCACTCCATCCCTTTTCCCTACTTTTTACGCTACATCAATATAACTTTTTGGGAACACTCTAGACATAGGCTTTTTCATGCCAATTAAGCGTAATAAGGTTGATAGTTGGGCTAGTTGGTAATCGTTGTACATATTGGAATAAAACAGCGCACAGATACAAAAAGGAAGAGACAAACCGGACAGGACAGAGCGCTGACTCGCAACTAAATCTTCTTTACTGAACGAAAAAGAGAAAAACAAAGGGAAAGAAAAAGGCACCAAAAATAAAGAAAAAGAGGAAGAAAATTTACATTATTATACGCAATCGCACGCGCACCTTTCACCCATGGTAGCTGACTACGGCACGCGCTGGACCCTCATTGTCAACTTCAGGAATTCCAGCTCCTTGCCTGACAACGCCACTGATGCTGCGCTGATGCACTTTTTTCCGCTGCTGTGGATGTGGAAGGCCTCCAGCACCTCGCGTGTCACTTTGTCCCTGTGTCGTCCCAAGATGGTGGTGGCACTAAGAAACGGCTCACACAGGCACTCTTTGCAGTGAACCGATAGGTGTCCTCCTACTGTCGCTCCGAGGGAGTACCTATGTTCGCGGAGCCTTTCATTCAGGCACCGTCCCGTTTGTCCCACGTAGGTGCGGCCGCACGAGAGGGGGATACTGTATACTACTCCCGTGACACATGGGACGAACGGCCTGACATGCTTCTTGCTGCACTTGTTCGTTGCGATTCCCTCTGCCTTCGCCTGAACTCTGGGGCAGATCTGACTCATTTTTTGTGGTGCGGAGAAAACCACTGGGATTCCATATCGGTTTCCAACATTTTTCAAATTGTGAGAAATCCTGTGTAAGTACGGGATAACTACAGGTCGCTTGCGTTCCACATCCCGTTGTGTAGACTGACTACCCTTTACTTTCTTCAGCAGTTTGCTTGCGACGTCTGAAAGTAGTGACGTTGGATAGCCAGCTTTCCGCAGTCTGTCCGTCTGTAGCCTAAAGCTCTCTCCCAGAGTGTGGAGGCATGATTTTTTGAGCGCTGAGCTCAGACACGATGTAAGCGTCTTGGTCATAACATGTTTAATGATTTTTTGTTTATTTGTCAAACCGCCTCTTTGCGACGATATTTGACAAAGTTCAACAGGCTTTGCTGTGCGACCTAATCAACATATTTTTATGATCTTTATATCACCGTAAAGTTCCAATTCCGCTCTTTCTTTTGAGTATACTTTCATTATTTTGCGAAAAGTTTATAATGCGCTACATGAGCCGGAAAAACAAACATTTTGAAAAACTAGCGAGTTTGGAGTCGATTTTCTAAAAAAAACCCACTTTTTATTTCTTTTATGTTTTATTCACAGTTAGTTGATACAGCAGTCTACCAGAAACTACCAACAGAAATTGTAATATATTGTTTGTATGGCCGCTATTAAGACTCGAACCTCGTGCTATGAGCGTTTAGGACGGGACTTCGCACAGGCGCTCTGCTGAGCAGAAATTTGGCCTATGTAAGGTTTTCTATTTATCGTTAGCAGTTACCTCAATATCCAACCGTAAAAATTATTAAAACTTGGAGTAGTGTACTTAACAAAAATTACTTCTAAGTCCGTATCCACAAGTACGGGCACAGCGCTTACTTTCTCCAAATACGGGGGAATGCAGATCGTTAGAGAATTCCTCTGGGGCCTTTGCTTTCGGCTTTGAGTTTGAAATACCGAACTTAACATGAAAATGTCATGTTTTCTAATGTCAAACAAATATGCAGTGCATATACATATGTACGATTTAGTAACTGACGCTTAGGAAGTACTGTTTATTTTGTGCGCGTACGAACTCTTTCTTAAAATAACAAGCATTGCGTAGCGTGTAAGGCTGCTTCAAACGTGTTAGTAACGTGTTTAGGTTTCATTTTTTTATTTCCAGTGATTCATGCCGGGTTACTTAGACTTTTTCCTCTTGACTTAAGTTTGTCCGGGAGTCTAGATGTTACGTATCTTCTCCGTCAATACATAGGGCGAAGCTCACACACCTTCCAAATCACGCCACTGCCAAGTAAATAAATATTGTTAGGATAAATATTGTTGCTTTACTGGCTTTTACGCTGAGATATTGAGGTAAGTACTAACATTAAATAGAAAAACTTACATAGGTCAAAATTCTGTTCAGCTGAGCTTCTATGCAAAGTCCCGTTCAAAACTCACAGCACGAGATTCGAGTCCTAATAGCGGCCATAAAAACAGTATATTAAAATTTCTGTTGGTAGGTCCTGGCAGACTACTATATTACCTAAATGTAAATAAAAAATAAAAGAATAAAAAGGTGGGGCTTTTTTTAGAAAATCGACTTCAAGCTTGCAATGTTTTCTAAAGAAAGACTTGCAAGTTTAAAGTCTATTTTCTAAAAAAAACCACCTTTTATTTTCTTTATGTTTATTTACCTTTAGGTAATATAGTAGTCTGCCAGGACCTACCAACAGAAATTCTAATATTCTGTTTTTATGGCCGCTATTAGGACTCGATCTCGTGCTGTGGGAGTTTTGAAGGGGACTTCGCATAGACCCTCAGCTGAGCAGAAGTTTGACCTATGTAAGGTTTTCTATTTAATGTTAGTACTTATCTCAATCTCTCAGCGTAAAAGCCAGTAAAGCAACAATATTTATCCTAACAATATTTATTTACTTGGCAGTGGCGTGATTTGGAAGGTGTGTGAGCTTCGCCCTATGTATTGACGGAGAAGATACGTAACATCTAGACTCCCGGACAAACTTAAGTCAAGAGGAAAAAGTCTAAGTAACCCGGCATGAATCACTGGAAATCAAAATGAAACCTAAACACGTTACTAACACGTTTGAAGCAGCCTTACACGCTACGAAATGCTTTTTAAGAAAGAGTCCGTACGCGCACAAAATAAACCGTACTTCCTAAGCGTCAGTTACTAAATCGTACATATGTATATGCACTGCATATTTGTTTGACATTAGAAAATATGACATTTACATGTCAAGTTCGGTATTTCAAACTCAAAGCCGAAAGCAAAAGAACCCAGAGGAATTCTCTAACGATCTGCATTCCCCCGTATTGGGAGGAAGTAAGCGCTGTGCCCGCACTTGTGGATACGGACTTCGAAGTAAATTTTTTAAGTACACTACTGCAAATTGCATTAGTGTTTATGGTTGGATATTGAGGTAACTGCTAACGTTAAATAGAAAACCTTACACAGGCCAAATTTCCGCTCTCAAAACGCTCATAGCACGAAATTCGAGTCTTAATAGCGGCCATACAAACAATATATTACAATTTTTGTTGGTAGTTTCTGATAGATTACTATGTCAAATAACTGTGAATAAAAAATAAAAGAAAGAAAAAGTGGTTTTTTTCAAAAAATCGACCCCAAACTTCCTAGTTTTTTGCAATTTTTGTTTTTCCGGCTCATGTAGCGCACTATATAATTATCGCAAAATATTGAATGTATACTCAAAAGAAAGAACGTAATTGGAACTTGACGGTGATATAAATATCATAAAAATATGTTGATTAGGTCACACAGCACAGCTTGTTGAACTTCGTCAAATATCCTCGCAGAGAGGCGGTTTGACAAATAAACGAAAATCATTAAACATGTGATGACCTAGACACTTAATTACCACGAAAAAGACTATGTCGAGAGTGTTCCCAAAAAGTTATATTGATGTAGCGTAAAAAGTAAGGAAAAGGGATGGAGTGAAATTTGGCACCTCCGATAAGCTTGAAAAACGTCAGTTTCCACCTTGACCGCTTCAACGGTCCATAACTTGAGAACAAAAACACGAAAGGTGCAGTAAATTTCGAATGGGGAGAAGAAGAACAACAGGCATTTGACGAGCTGAAGCGACGACTCCAGTCGACATTAATTCTTGACCTTTTCAACCAATCAACCAAAACAGAAGTTCCACGGACGCCAGCAATCAAGGACTCGGCGCGGTACTGGTCCAACGACAACAGGGTACAGAGTAGAGATAGGCAAAACGGCTCACTTTAGTGAGCGGCTCGCAACGGCTCAGCTCAGTGAAATGAACCGGCACATTTGAACGGCTCACCGGCTCACTTCGGTGACTGGGTCGCTCAGGAGCGAGCCGGATCTTTTTGAGCCGCTCTTTTAAAGAACGAGTGAGCCGTGGTTCTTTCGGAGAGAGGAAGTCCGCTCTCTCTCGTTCACTGAGCCGTGCTCGTAGATGTCCCGAACCGTACTGTCGGAGCCGGGTGGCCGGGTCCACGGATGGCGCCGTTCGTTGACCGCTGCCGTTCGAACGATGTCTCAGGATTCTCGCCGATCGTGCCTCGTGTGCTGGTGCGGCGCTTCGAAGGTAGCAGTGAACTACTTATAACACTGTTATTTTACTCATGCATATATCCTTTTTTTAAAGCCAAATAACTAGACAGCATAGCACAGGTTAGACTGCAACCTGTGCTATGCAGCCTAGTTATTTGGTATTAAAAAAATTATGCATTAGTAAATAGCCGTGTTATAGGTACTTCCAGTGTGTATGGAGAATACATTTGTCAATTGTTTTATTTTAAAGGCGCGATTTTGGAATTGTAATGACCCTTAATTTTGTGATATTGGGGATAGAATGCTTATGATACTCTAAAAGACAGAATGCAATATGTTGTTCAAGAAAAAAAAAACTTAATCGTCATTACTTTAGATTTTCGGTTTTTGTGGTGCTTCAAAATTCACTTTAGTGAAAATAAGAACAAAAATCGTGAATTTTCTTTCAAATTTATTCAGTTATAGACATGCGCATCCACACAACATTAATGTCGAAATAATCTGAAGTACAACAAAAAAATACAATTCAACAAAGTTCTTAAGATCCACTAAACTTATGTTTCGTGGATCCGTCGACGCTAGCGCCAAAGCCCCATTGAGTTACGGTCCTAGCAGGGAGGTGCCACTTTTGTAAACAAAAAGGCTGTTTTCGTCGTCATGGCAGCAGGAATGGAATGGAGTTGCTTTCCCGCACTACTAATAGATGCCGTGCAAATCGCACCGGGCAAAAGACCCGGCCAATGCACAGCCCTGACCCGGCTCTGACTCGGGACTCGGCAAGGCTAACTGAACGAGAAAGAACCGGCTACCAATAGAACTGCCGCTCACTTTTACTGAGCCACGGCTCACTCGCTCTTTAAAAAGAGCGGCTTAGAAGATCCAGCTCGCTCCTGAGCGACCCATCTCTAGTACAGAGCGCGTGATCGGCAACGTACGAATACGCTAGTCGGACGTTGTGGAACGCGGAACGAAATTACTCCACGACCGAGTAGGAATGTCTTGCCATCGTCTGGGCCATCACAACAGTCCGCCCGTAAATAGTAAATACTGTGTACGGATTCTCACAATAGAAGTATTGATGTCAGAAACTAGATACCCGGATATCAGACACATATCGTAGATAGGATCGATTTAAGAAACCGCATATCTGGATATCGAAAATGTGCACGGATTCGCACACTGATCAATAACAGCGCGGAAGGGCATGCCAAACTCGATCCGACCAATCAAAGCGCAGGAGGGCTGGGCTTCTTCCTCTCTCCGATCCCAGCGACAGGCTGTGGGCATCGATGGCCACGCCCAGAGCGATCACCCACATAGATGGCCCGCCCACACGGCGTTGGCCACGCGCGACGAATTAACTAATCTTATCCTAACCTATTCAGATATCAGAAACATCTGTTTCTGATATAAGAAAACAACCTTTGCTTTTCAATAAATTTATTATCAACCGACGATCGATCATAGGACGATAGTCGAAAATCACTCAGAGGACAGATCCATTGGTGGTCGCGAATGTCATCTACGTCATGTCACGTGACATCTGCGAATTTTAATTCCTCCGATAGGACCTTTAGCGCTTGTCCCTCGGCAGGCATCGAACCAGTGACCTTTGGTTCAGTAGCCCGACGTGCCACAGATGCAAGTGCCTCTTTCGTGCTTAGACGTCGTGTGCAATCGTGGGAAGTGCGAGCGCTCACCGCTGTGTTAGGCTATGTCAAGTTCAGATTATAGTTGATGATACTTCTACAAAGGGCGCTTGAGGTCGCCGCCCATACCAATCAGCGTATTCCAAGCCCCTCTGCCTCTTTGAATCCTGAGAAAGTGTGGAGGCACGCCGCTAGATTTCGCCATGTCCAGTGTGGAGCAGATGGTGATATTCCCACAAGACGTCGCAAGTATCTCAATTAATCGCGTCATTTGTGAGGCACCGCCAAGCCAAATTAGTGTAAGTCATTTCTTTCTATATATCTTCTCTTAAATACTCCGCACCTTAGTTATGGAAGTGACACGATCGATCGTCAGGCATCAAATAGCTGCCATCGTGCTTTTCCGTAAAATCATCTACATTATTGTCTTCCAATTTGCCACGTCTCAAGCAAACCCGTACGGTCACTGCACACTCGAGACGAGCTTGACGAAAGACATCAAAGTGCATCGATGTTCAAACTTTCTTTTGGCAATACGTGGATGGACGAAAGTGTACTATCCCAAAAAAACTCAGTGTAAACTAGGACACAAAGCAGACTAGCAGCCTAAAACAATGTCTTAACGAGACAGACGTTAAGATATTGTCATTCAGACGTCTTGCGGAAACATGACCTTCAGGGCGAAGACCCGTGCAATATCAGAGACTCGATGTATATCAGTCGGTGTCTATTTAATCTGTATCAAATTAGAGGATTGGTCGGAGGAAAACATTCGACGTGTGGGATCGATTTAGATCACAAGGCAACGTTCCGCCTTTTAGATTTTTTGAATAAAGAGTAATAAAACACGCTACGTGTGTGAGTCTGTCTCACACAAATCTGCAGAGCCTATTGAAAAGACTCAATGCAGCGTGAACAACACGATTGCATAAAATTTTAATTTTTGTTTCGTTTTCAAAATTACCTGCTCCAACACAACAATTGTGAGAGGAATCATAGCCTCTCCATTTCACAAGGTACAAGATATCAGGCGTACGTCGTTTTCACAAAATATTCTCGATGATCCAGGCCTTGTTTTCTGTTATAGAAACACGTTGAAACGGGCTCTTTTCTCACAATATCGACTAGGTGATAGGCATTGGGCACTCGTAATCAAATTCGGTCCACGATAAACACCTCGTCCCTGAACTACTGCTCGTACATCTTCAAGAGAACTTGACGGTCTTCCGAGATGCGCACAGCAGATATGTAGGTTAATTCACCGGTTTGGGATCGGGGAACAAGTGAAAGAATAACTTTTGTCTGGTTCTTTTGGGTGACATCGACCGGCTCAGCGTTTTTGTACTATAATGACGGACATGTGTCACCAGAACAAGACTTTCTTGCACTGGATAGATATTCGCATCGTGCGGCTGCACAATACCGAAGACTGTAGGCTCTTGGCCGCTTCGATGGTTCTCCCAAAACACATCGTCCAACTTCCTCATATTGTGCTCTACATTCGACGTGTGCAAGTGCCACCGACGCCGCTTGTGGGCATCAAAAGACGTCTGCAGTCCTCTTCCGCGACTTATCTACTACGTGGGATTTAGATTAATACCAGAACCGTTTCTCCCGGTGTGTCGAACATTGTCCTCGATGATCTGTATCAACATCGGGTGCCGTTAAAGGGATACTGAACCAAGGAATTTAGTGTCCATAATAAGTGGCGCACGTTCTTTCCACGAGCCAGCAGCCGCCGGTCTGCGCGAGCACACGCAACAAAAATGACGTCAAAGACCTCCATTCGTGGTTAAGATGACAGTGAAATGTATGGGCTTCGGGCCAAAGGAGAATAAAGACAAGTTTTTCATCTACACAGTGGTGTCTGGTGTAAAGGGTAAGCGATTAATTCGTCTAACAAGCACGTAGCTTTCACTTGTAGAGATGAAAAGCCTCTCTTTATTCTCTTTGGCCCAAAGCCTATGCATTTCACTGTCCACTTAAGCGCGAATGGAGGTCTTTAACGTCATTTTTGCTGCGTGTGCTCGCACACACCGGCGGCTGCTGGCTCATGGAAAGAACGTGCGCCACTTATTATGGGCACTAAATTCTTTGGTTCAGTATCCCTTTAAAGTTCCTCGTCGCTTTCGTAAAGATCGAGGCGTTTCAGGGAACTCGCAAGCACCGCCCCTTCAAGCTCCAACACTTCAACTAGAAAACGGCAGTCCTGGACGTGGGTGGATGTCATCAGAAGGAGAAGTTTCATTTTTCTCTAGATCTGTATATGAAGGCCCAGATAACCTTCTAACACAGCCTCAATCAAATGGATTTCCCTACTCTAAATTGCCTTCTCAAAATAATATTTTCTGCTTTACATTTTGACTCCGGACAGGGAAGAGGAGAGTCTGTGCCCAATCTCCACGGCAAACGTGAGACTCACCTTGAGTTTCAAGCAAGATCTAACTAAAATCATCACATTCTTTTTATGTCAGAAACACCTCGCGTTTTGGAAATTGACAAGGAGAGAAACGTCACGTTGGCCAGTTGAAGTGGAGGAACACGAATTTTACCCAATTTTCGCGGGAAATCAGTGCACCCGTCCTTGGTTTCGCGACACGTTCGCGTGTGATGAGACTGGTCAAGAGACGCCGTCACCCGTCTTTACGTAGTGATCACGGCACCAGGGTCTTCTTTCGGTGAAAACTGAATTATTTTTTATGTATGCCCTAAGGACATCGCAATTAGTTATTTTCACAGTTTCGGAATGATTCTGATTAACGAGGAATCTTACGACTTCATTGGAAACGCATCCAGTTTCTTCTATGCCAAGAAAAAAATTCAAGGAACTCTGTCGCACACCTGTGGACTCTACTGTCTATACGTCGGTGCACTACTGTGTTGCGGCATACCGCTTCGCGAGTGCATCCAACGCTTTTTCTCCAGCGACTACCGACGGAACGACCGACTGATTTCTGTACTCGTGCGCAAGCAATTTCCTTCTCTCACGTTGAAGGTTTCCTGCTACTTCACTTTGTAACCTGATTTGAAAAAATAACAAACAAAAAACACACAAAACGAGGTTGGATTTTTTTCTATTTAATATGCATATATCTAGGACTCTATATTTTAAAACAATCCAGAAACAAATCGCGCGAGATAAATGACGCTTTATAAAAATATTTACACTCGGTGACAAAAACAAAAACAAAACAAAAAAAAACATCGCGCATTATAAAAATTATGAAATGGCTCTTCACACAATATTTACCCTCTATACACGAATGCATCACTTAGACTCAAATAAAAATAAAATAAAAATCACTTCACAAAGTTGAACATCATCTTGCGTCGGCTTAGGTAGAGCGTGTCAAATGTCTCCAATGTCCGAAAGGAAGAGTTGAATCGCGGCCATAGTCGAAAAAGCGCTTGGTGTCAAACGTGTTCAGTCCTACTTTCTCCCCGACAACACTGTTTTTTTCTCATAACTTACGAGTGATAGTCCGCTGCTTGATCTTGTGCAGAGTTTGTTGCTCGAGAGTTTGAACGGAGAGCTCATAGGTTAGCTTAAGGGACTCGCATTTTTTACTCCCTTCGCCCTGACGCACTGCTCCCTAAAGGCCAGATCAATCGAAATAGAGTTTTGATTTTAAACAATAAAATCTAAGGATGCGATGTTTCGGGAACTCGTTTTTGAACACTCCTAGTTTAAGTTTGTTTGCGGAGGAGAACAGGGGGTGATCGGCTGGGTAACCAGGAGTATCCAGGTGAGTTTCGCCAAGGGTTGCGAGCTTCGAGTCTACATCAGGGTCGGTGACTTGGAGGATGAACGAGTCCGTGTTGCTGTACACTTCGTGAGCGTCGGGGAAAACGCCGCTGACCTGCTTGTACGAAAATTCGTACATGACAATTTTGGACATCTCTAGGATTAAGAAACCAGCGTACACGGGCTTGTTCAAGTGTAGAGTTTTTTAGAAAAACTGAAACATGACCACGGTCGAGCCGATTGCCGCATACTGTTTAAGGTTAGGCTTCTGCAGTTTTTTCAACACTTCGTCCTCGCTCACGCTAATGACGATGTTATTGTACTGACGTGGAGTTTCGATTGTCTTGTCATAAATTTAATTCATAATGAGCTTACATAAGCTCTTTGAGTAAGCATTTGTCACCAGTTTTAGGAGCCCAGGGTTGAAGTCGAAGATATATATTCAGGAATGCACTTTGCGAATACTGCAAAACGCGATGAATGACCTTTAGTGTTCAACCCAACTCCAGATAGAGCTTGAGATTTCGGTAGTGAATGACGTAATTGTGCTTCAGGAATGAAGTTAGAAGCACCTTTTGTTCAGACTCTCCCGGGTTGGCAAAAATGTTGAACCAGCGCTTTTTGATAGGGAGCAGCCATACGAGCGGGAGTCCTCGTTTTTTGGGAGCCAGGAGCAAGTCCGCGTGCGAATCGTGTAGCTCCTGAGGGTAGTCAAGGTTTACCTCTAAAATATAACTCTCGGGCGCGTCGTCGGGATCCTGATGGAATATGGGAGCGTCGATTTCCTCGCAATTTAGCCAACAAAAATCGGCTTAGGAAGGGGTTGTCGCAATAAGGAACCGCACAGGCCGTTCACGTCGAGGTGTAAAATGTGAAAAAAAACCTCTGTGTCGGGGTTGAAACATGCGGTTCCTGGCACGTTACCCCTCGCGCTACGAATGGCACATTGAACGAATTCCTTCTCGCAGACCCGCTTCGGTGAAGAGTACGCATCCACGTCGTCCAGTAGCTCCAGTTTTACCCCAGTCTGTTTAAGGGCGCAGGCGAGACTGAGGGAGGGGAGGGAAACGTAGTGTAACGGATCATTCTCATACGTGTCTAAGGTCCGTTTCCTGAAACTTCGGAGCACGTCGACGAGAAGTATGCAGTCGATTTGCAGGTAGCGGTCACAGTATTATCCTAGGCTTTTGAAATTGAATATTTGAAAGACCGTTTGGGCGTGACGGTGGTTCTCTGAAATTTGTCTGTCGATAAGCTTGTTTTAAAACGACTCGCGCGGTGGTAGCTCGGGCTCCTAGTAAGCCTTAAAACTGGTTACGTAGTCGTAGGAAAATACGCCTTTCCGCGCCAGAAGCTTGACGTGCTTAGGAAAAGCCTGTTTAGGCAGCACAGGTTTTCTAGGCCTTTGGAACGGAGGTCCTGACCCAGCGCGTCCAAGCTGGCTGGGAGAAAGGCTACACCATCGAGAAACCTCAGGTTACCCATGTCGAGGTTCTTAAATTTTTCGCAGCTAGTGGCGAGCACTTTAATATATTTTGACTCGAATAAGTCAAGTTTCGGTAAAATAAAGGCCAGGTCATACAAATGGATGTGTGCAACCACTGGAATCACTTCCTTGTGTACTCTCAGATTTAAATTGCATCCCTGACACAACGACTGCCTGTACGATCCGCTGTAGTAATCGTGATCTCCCCACTGAAAAATATTACTTGGCGCCTATGTGAACGTAAACGTGTTCATACCTTTAAGAGTTTAGCCATAGAGACGAAAAATGTTAAGATGAAAACTTTTTTTTTTATTTTCTATATAATGATAAAACTGGCATCAATAAAATATTACATCCGATGGCTTTTCTACGTGTAAGAAAAAGTTGACCAAAAATACAATGTTGCAACTATAAGAATGGAATGAAATAGAATGGAACACGCAAAATGAAAATGTGTTTCCCTTTGTATTTTCATCTTAAATATTTTTGATGACCTCTCCCTGCGATAATGCATCCAAGGTGATGCGGGTACGTAATCTCAATAAATAAATAATTACCGGTCACCAGTTTGTCAAAGTGGCCGCCCGTATGGCTCGAAGGGGTCACCCGTATCAGCTATAACGGTCACCCATTTGGGCAAACAGGTCACTCCTTTGGGCAAACGGGTCACTATAAAAAAAAAAAAAACTCTGTTTCACCTTATGATGTACCGCAGGAAAGGCTACAAGCGCGAGCTCCTTGCTCTTGAGCACATCTCGGCGGCACAAGCTCTCGTGACTTAAGAGCAGCTGCCAACGCTATGAGCTCGCGCTTCTAGCCTACTCTGCGGTACAACATAAGGTGAAACGAAGTATAGTCTTGGCGAATGGGCCACTCATTTGGGCAAACTTATCGCACGTTTGCTCAAACAGGTGATCATGTTGTACAAACGGTTCACCGTTGAACGGCAAACTGTACCGAATTAATCGAGCGGCTCTCCGGAGCCCGTTTGATCCTGAACGTAGTAACCGGCGGCATGAACACGCCTGTTTCAGCCGTGGCTGCCTATATGTTTCCGGAAGGCCTGGAGCGCCGGTTCATCGATTTCAAATCGTCCGCGTAATGCAACTAATTTTATTGATATTGAATTTGCACTGATGTTCACTTCTACTAAAACTGCAATAAACAATATATTTTTTTTACGGAAACAGCCGTCGTTTGCGACCCGATATTTTTGACATAACTTTTAAAACTTTGGCGTTCTTTGTTGCCTCAATTTACTTATTCAGCTCGTATCTCTCTCGCAGAAGACGCGACTGCGTGGAAGACTATGCTTCTATACCTGTTTTCACCTCAATCAAGACGCAGCGAAGGTAGCACGCGATCGTGGCTGCAAGAACATGAAGCATTGCAAGAGCACGCGTGCCGGTGCAGCAGTCTAACTACGAGTGAAGGTTGTTTTCTTACGATTGCGTCAGGGAGCCGATGACTGAGAATGTCGATGGTTTGCGGATGTTGGTGGTCATACAAAATGACTGACAGGATTCCATCGAGGAGAAAAATAAAAAGTAACGTCTATTTACAGTACAGATCAAATCGTTGCCCGACGGACGTTCTTCACGACCCTCGCGCGTCTTCCTTTTCTACTTTTTTGTTTCTATCTCTCGCACGAGCCACAGCCACGTCACTCACTTTAAAGTGATCACTGAACGAAAAGAAAGACGAAACCGAAACCCTGCTTATGTCGCACCACTGGATTTACGGTTGTCGTTTACGTTGACCTTCACACCTCCCCAACAAGTATCATTTTGAGGCCTTAATGTCACAAAATTATCACACAAAATAGGAAACAAAAAAGATGTCCGCCCGTCACACACTGGTCAATTGCGCTCTGGTAAGGTGATTTTGAATGTGCCCGCCAAGACTCTAAACACCCCGTTGCTACCAAAAGTGCCTTAAGACTTGCATCGTATGGACTGAAACGTGCATCTTGAAAAAAATCAGCAAAGGCTTACGCGGAACCTATGCTCTCTCTAGGCCAGGCTACTTTCCCAAAATCCGCAACTGCCCGTTCAGTCATACCAAAAAAAAAAAAAAAAAAAACTTACCAATTTAAAATATACAATCCATTTAAAAACACACACCAAAACTTCGGTTCGCGTATGCGACGAACCAAAAACCCATTGCTTGACAAATCAGTCGCTCCTTCTCTAGGCGGTCTTTGTGGACCATTTGGACCACGCGCTCCACTAGCTGGTCCATCTCGAAGGCGCTCAACTGCGGCACCCGGACCTCAACCGGGAGCTCTGTGGCCTTGGCCTGCTTCTCTTTTGGGCTGGGCCGCTCCTCCTTCTTGACAGGCTTGCCCTCGGCCACTTTGTCGGGGTCTCCTCCCTCGGCCGGGGGTACCTTTTCGCCACTCGCCGCCCCCGCCGCCGCTAGGTCGCCATCGTTTGCACACCCAGCACTTGCCTGTCGACCGTCGGGCTTGCGGTCCACGGCCAAGCCGGACACCACCGAGAAGATGCCACGCAGGTTGTGACGCACCTTCACCTTGATCTTGGACGCCTCGCCGTCAGTCACGGAGACAACCTTGTTCACCGTGAAGCTGTCCAGCTGCAGGTCCGGGTGGGGCACCGCCGCCTCCTCCAGGTACCTGGCCTCGAGGTTGAAGGGCTTGCTCCGGTAGAATGTGAGCGCATTGCTGAAGGGCAGCTGGTGCCAGCAGGGGAGCACCTCTGCCCGGCTGTCCTCTCCCTTGCTCGGGTCGTAGCACAGCTCGATGGGGTAGGGCTGGGCGTCCACCACCGCAAAGTCTCGCATCTTGAAGATGGGTGACAGCACGGCACACTGCAGGGCGCAGTCCCGGGCCACCACCTCGTCCTGGATCAGTGTCGTCGAGGGCTCCCGTATGAACACCTTGCGGACCAGATGCTTGACCACCTGCACCCGGGTGCCGCCCCCGACCAGCTCCTCTGACGCCACGTCTGTCGGCCGCAGCCCGGCCACCGTCAGCGTCCAAGCCATGGCGCGCGCGGCCGGCGCTCGCAGCTCGGTGGACATGTCCCCGAAGGCCACCACGCGTGGCTTGTCCTCGGGCAGGTCGAACTTGTAGAAGCCGAAGCTGAGCGCCACGGCCGTCGTCCGCGACCTCACCACCTTCGTCAGTAATCGAGTCTTCATCTTCACAAACCATCGGTTTCAAGTCAACCCTCCCTCAAGCAAATTTTAGTCTGTCGTAGTCATCGGGCGTCAGTAACATGTCTATGTCCTATTGAAAATCGCTCTGATGGTACTTCAGGATTTTTTAAAGGCTGTGAAGGGGACTTCAGGAATTTCTGAGATGTTTGAAGGGGGCACTAATATTTCCTGGTGGGTTCGCTAGCCCCGTCAAAGGCTCTCCTGAAATGTCTGAAGTGCCCTTTACAATGCCTTGAAATGTCTGAAAGCCTGTCAAAAACTTTTCTAATGGGGTCGGGAAAACCTTCAGGCTTCTTGAGATGTCTGTGGGCAACGGCTTAGGTGGAGAAAACACATTTCGGAGAATTAGAACATAGCTGCTTATTGTACGCGACGGGAAAAAGATAAGTACTGTAAACGACTTAATTTCGCGGGCTCAAATTTTCGCGAATCGGGCCAAAGCTGAAAATTTGAAATTATTCGCGGGTTCTAATTTTCGCGAATTGAGTGTAGCTTCCGTAGCGTTCACATATTGCCCGAAATGTTCGCGGGACGTATTTGTCGCGAAATATAAGCGATTTGCGAAATTCGCGAAAATTAGGTCCTCGCGAAAATTTAGTCGTTTACAGTATTCGGAGAATGCCGATCGTATGTGTGTACGTTCCTATTTTTATGACTGCTCTTGTATCAAATACGAGTGAGCTCCTGGACCTGTCTTTCACTGCCCGGCTGTTCAGTCGCCAAGGAGGCCACTGAGGGCGACCGCCCCATGTGGAGAATTGACGAGGCGCCGGCCGAGTAGTGTTGGCCGAGCGGCGTTTTGAGGCGAACGCAGTCCTGTCCGCTCGAGGCGAAATCCGTGCAACCATAAATAAAAAAAAAAAAAACAAGCCGAGAGCAGTGCGTTTTCCAGGAACAGGGAGACGCACGCGACCGACTCGTTCCGGGAACCGGTTCCTCCACGGGCGACGGTCCCCAAACTGCGCCTCTCTCCGCCCGGCGATGGGGAGAGGGTGCAGGGCTGCCTGCCAGCGGCCGGCGGGAGAGGGTGGTGTGAGGAGGCCAGGATGCCGCTATAGCCATTTTCTTTCCACTCGTGGGCGGTTTGCTTCTTACCGCTGTGGATATCTGGAACGGACCTGTTTCCTCCAGAAAGGTGAGCATGGCTTTGAGAGTTCGCCCCTTGATCTGTTTTGATCCGTGCAGTTTCTTCCTTGGTTACGCAGGTGAACTACAGTTCGGCGTTGGCCGCCTTCAGCACCGCTCGAGCGCCATCGTGTTCAGCGCATTCAAGGAGATGGTGGCCGGTGTCGGCTTACTCGCTGCAAAGCCTGGCAGTCGGGGTCAGCGTCCCACCGCATGTTGTGCCTGCGCACCGGGATTATGGCAAAGTGTGTCCTGAGACGGTGGATGACGGCCGCTGTCCGGACTTGTTCCTTCCGCCTCTTCGTCCGTTCGACTTCAGAAGCATCCAGCGAGCGAAAAATACGCCGAAGACGGCGGCGCGACGTCATCATGGACGAAACTGTGACTGTGCTCAGGATTTTGCAACGGCTGCGGGTGCTGCTTGCGAGTTCGTGGTTTTCGCTAAACCTGCTTACTGAGACTGTGTCTGTGTCCGTGAGGTGCACCTGCTCGGTTTTATTAGCTGAACTACCGTACATCAGGAATATACCAAGCGGCATTGTGAGTACTTTGAAAGATATTTTCTTCCCTATTTGATATGATCTCTTTCGTCTACAGCTCCTTGCGCCGGGTTTGAACAAACGTTGCTTTTTTTCGCCTTTTTGAGTTGTAATATGCATGTAAAACTAAATGTCTGCAATAAATTTTCAATAATATTTTGAACTCCATTTTGTGTATGGTTCACAGTCATTTGGGCGTCTAAAGGGTTGACGGGCTAAAGGGTCTGACAGGTTGAAGGGCTGTGGGGCTAAAGGGTTTTTCTATGGGGTATTCCTGAAGGGTATTTCTGTAGGATATTTTTGAAGGGTTTTGAAGGCCTGTGCGGTCCCATAATCCTTCAAGGCTGACAGGCCCTTTAGAAATATTTTCAAAAGGGTGCCGTTGACCAATCGTTCATTGA
Source organism: Ixodes persulcatus (assembly GCA_013358835.2). Lineage (NCBI taxonomy): Eukaryota > Metazoa > Arthropoda > Arachnida > Ixodida > Ixodidae > Ixodes > Ixodes persulcatus. Next base: position 74,930 of record JABSTQ010011009.1, on the reverse strand, counting down.
CGGTGCACAAGAGCGGCACCTCTCGAGGGACGTACTCAACGTAGCTTGAGGACGAGGCATCGGTATACGTCGTAGAACGGCGCTCACGCTGTCCCCGAACGCCCCAGTCAGTGTCACCCTTCTGGACGACCTCTTCACTTCAGGCGCCACCCCCTCACGCACTTCGCTAATCTCCGCTCCGGAATCGATGACCACCTACAACATCTCCGGGCCGCATTTCACCTCCACTCTCCGCAACTCAGCGCGGGTACCGTTCTGATTGACATTTATGTCCTGGAATGTACTCTGCTGAGGTGGTGTTAAATTCATTGAGATGTTACCCACCACCGAGTAATTTCTTTGTCCTCCATCTGCCGTCTTCCGTGGACAGTCATTAGAAAACTATCTCATTCCCTTGCAGCTGAAAGAGTTCACTCGGTACCGTCAGGTTTAGCACCCTGCCTTGGGTTCTCGTGTTTCTCCTTGAGAGACGTGGCCTTTGTTGTGTTTTATGCGCGGCTCTTAAAGAGCTGACGGGCGATCTCGCTTTTTGCATCGCTTGCCCTCGTCGAAACGTTTAGCCAGCGCAACCACCTCTGCTTGTTTAAACCATTTTCCAGTCTCATTTAGAGTTACATAGGTCTGCATGTCGACGGGCAAGGAATTTCTAATGCGGTCAGATACCATTAATGCTAGCAAGTCCTCAAGAGAGTCGATCGAGCGACTTCGAGCATAATACTCAAAACAGCTCTCGACCCGTGTCGCAAACTGAGTCAGGATTCTTTCTCTAGTCTTGTAGGCTTTGAGAAAAAAAAAAAACTCCTGTACTCAGCCGGCGACAGTCTGAGTTACCACGAGAACTCGCTCCTTAACCGCGCCATAATCACTCGCTTCGCCGATGGCGGCCTATTCACCAGCGCCCGCATGCGCTCCGTAAAATAAGGTCGTACGAGCGAGCCCCTCAGGTGCTCAGGCACCTCATATGTCGCAAAGACGTTTTCGACACCGTCGAACCAGCTTGGTACGAGCAGTAACGACGACGGCTTTGTGTCAACACACCCTTCATGAGCCTGGAAAAACTAAGCACCGCCTCCACTGGTTCTGGGTCTGTTTTCCGCACGAACTCGGTTTAGTTGAAGCTCTAGACGCACTAGCTGTTCTTTTCTCTTACTAGCTCAGTCTCTCTTTCAATCAGTGAGCTCCTCAATCGGCCATCCCAGTCCCCGTCCTCATGCGTCCACACGGTCGCCGCCGGTCCACTCTGAGGTGACGGTACACCTCGCTCGTCGACATCGTTTTCATTAGCTCCATTCCGATCCAATGAGGTAACCGGCCTACGCCGTTCCCCACTACGCAGCTCCATGGCGGGCACCAGTCAAAATAATCACCTTACCTTTGAAGGTTGACAAGTTCCTATGACAAGCTCACGCAGTCTGTCGATCGGAACAGTCCGGCCCGATAACGGTGTCCGAGTAGTGTAGACGCTTCGTAGGGTTGTGAGTCTGCAGCACTTCTGAAGCCGCGTCGACGCGAAGTCTCGGCGTTCCAAGTCTTCTTCGTTTAAAACGCTGCTGAGGCCCAGGAACTTGCCGCCTCTCTTCTTGTAGAATGAAGTCGCTGTCCGCTGCATCTGCTGGGTCGTTCCAGCCGGCGGGGCCCGCTGACGCAATCCTGTCGACTGCGCCAGTGACGGTTGGTTCTTTTCTTACGATTGCGGTAGGGACCCGATGACTGGGAACGTCGATGGTTTGCGGATGTTGGTGGTCATACAAAATTGACTGACAGGACTCCATAAAGGAGAGAAAAATAAAAAGTATATTTGCAGTACAAATCAAATCGTTGCCCGACCGACGTTCTTCACGACCCTCGCGCGTCTTCCTTTTCTTCTTTTTTTTTCTATCTCTCGCACGAGCCACAGCCACGTCACCCACTTTAAAGTGATCACTGAACAAAAAGAAAGACGAAACCGAAACCCTGCGTATGTCGGGCCTCTGGTTTTACGGTTGTCGTTTACGTTGACCTTCACACTACGAGCTCGCGCTGAGTGCTTGCTTCGCTCGGGCGCAAGCCGAGCTTCTGGACGGCGCCATTTCCAGCATTCGAGCGTGCTGAAATGCGCGCGATTCGCCTGCTTTCCGAGGCTGCAAACACGTCGTGCTGGAATGCCTGAGGAGAGGGTGTGGGGGCGTCCCGGTGTCCTGCGCCTTGACCGCGCCCCCTCCTTCCTCTCTGGTCACCTCTGTGACGTGACCCGAGGGGAGGAGGGCACCAGCCGCGCGTGACTGTTGAGCCTGCTAACGCTACACGCTGATAAGCATGGCCTTCGAGATCCGGAAGCGCGCGCGCTGGCAGCCGCTTGTTTCTTAGTCTGCTTGTTGTCCGTTGCAGCTCCAACTTCGTTCATCCTACCGGTTTTGATCTGCCGCTTACCTAGCGGTCTTCTAGAGTGTCTCTCAACAAAGTATTCGATGTGCACCAACCCTATCAGTGTTCAAAAAGTCCTACGCGCATATCGGCAACAAGCGATTCTTCAAAGAAGTCAGGAATTCTTGCGCTTTGGTTCAATTCGGCAAATGACAGCTTGTGCGCCGCACCGTGTTGAAACTTCAACGAGCCCTTCCTTCTCGTTTTTGTGTTTATGTAACTGTCCAGCAGTGACCGCGTCGACATATATCTCGGATTACATCTTTGAAGTACGCTGTTATTATGGTAAGTGCACTGCAACTTACCTTTTGGGAACGATTGACCGTTCTGCACGTACTCTTCCAGATTATCTTTAGAATTATACAGCATCTATTCAGACGAGAGAATATGTTTTTCTAAATTCTACCGGCAGTCACCTCCTATTAGGTGTCTGAAATCATGTGACAACTGCCGGTACAATACTGAATTTTTTAGAGCGCAGCTCTTAGGCGCCCGTTTCCGGCTTGAGCGGTGTCGCCGTCGTCGTCGCCGTCGCCATCGGCGTAACCGCGACCCCCCCCCCCCCCCCCCCCCCCCCCCCCCTGAGGACCTCGGGAGGACCTCGGGTTCCTTCGCGAGGACCTCGGGAGGACCGCGGGTTCCTTCGGAAGGCCCTCGGGTACCTTCGGTGACCTCGCGGAGGGGGGGGGGGGGGTCACGTGACCCCCTCAGGGTTACGTGACCGCCAGGTCACGTAACTCTCCCCGGTCACGTGACCCCCCTCTCCCCTTTCCCCGAGATCACGTGACCCCCCCTCAGTACCCTTCCCTACTCCTCCTCAAGAGCTGCGCTCTAATTCGGCGTTACAGGGAGTTGTAAACGGCTTCATTTTTCGTTCTCCCGGCATTTCTTGGAAACATTTTTCATAGACAACTTTTCAGTGGATACACGCTATATTAAAGTTTCGTCGACACTAACATATCACCGACACTCGTTACGTGAATTGCAGGTTGTAGGGACATTTCGTCGAGCTTGTATCTCTTGCCGGCGGACCCGTTAACGCAGTTTCGTGGCGACATTCTGCGACGGCTCATTACGAAAATCTTATCCTACCTGGCCCGCCTGCACACGCCATTTGCGGCAACAGCCTGGGGTGACGTATTACAAAAAAGCCAATCATAGTTGTCTATAAATAAACCTGTCGATGAAACAGCGTGTCAATGAAGTGATATGTCGATGTAAGGTCGTTCGATGAACTGATGGCCACCGCCAATGACAGGTTTCTGTTGGTAGAATTTTGAGGAAAATATTTTTCCAGCTGCCGGGGGTATAAACATTATGATCTAGAATTACCTCGGTTCTTGTTTGCTTTGCAATATTCTCAGTTGTATAAAAGCTTAGTAGTGCCTCTTCACATTTCTTAGATCGCTTGCACGTTTGTACTTGTCTACGGAATAGGTTTTAATAAACTTCGAGTATAATTGAAAATAAATACTTGTGTCTGTTTTCCTGCCTATTTGCAAGCACCTGCGCGAGCACATTGTTTCTACGGGTTTCCTTCATGTTATAAATAGGTTTATTAGTTTCGGGACGTCTTAAATAACTTTAAGATAAGCAACCTTTCAAACGTTGCCCATTTAGGGCTAGCGAATAATTTGCCTCACTATCCGAATGGCACGTTCAAATGTGTGGTCACGTGAATGTCAAATGGGTACCGTATCAAAAGGGTACCGTTTCAAACGGACACCGAATCAAACGAGTACCGTTTCAAACGGGCACCCGTATTACGTTTGATCCGAACCGATCGACAAGTTTTTCGCCCGTTTGATTCAAACGGCACGACCAGTTTGCCTCCGGTTTGAATTTCAAATGTCTTTTTTTTTGTTTTTTTTTTTTCACTAGGGCTCTGACTTTTTTCTTTCGCTTTTCGAACGATTCACCACAAATCGCGCAGTTAGAGGCCTACGCATGAGCCTCTTTGTTCACGCTCACCATTGGCACTATCTCACTTCGAATCCATTCGTCAAAGCTTTTTCAATTGATTAAGGATGGCAATTAACTTTTCTATGCAGTCCTCGCCCCGGTACAAGAACTGCTCGACGATGCGCGAGACCGTGGATCGGATTTCGAGTATGCTAAACGAACGGGGGATGTTCTTCTTGTAAGCCTGATCTATGTTTACCGCGTCCAGCATGGCCTGGAACTCGCATACGCAAAAGTAGGGTAAAAGGACATCGGGTGTGTGCTCCGGTGTCCAGCTAAGGGGTGTGTGCTCCCCTTTGCTGGACACTGTTCGGAGTGCCTTGCTTTCTTTACGCATAGATAAATGACTGTCCAGCCGCAGTGTGAAAGCAAAAGCCCATCATACATCTTTTACAGCGAAAACGGTGACTCTCCTTGTTCGCGAAAATTCCGGCTAACCTGTTGATTAGAGCTGAGTGAACGTCTACTAGGAGCGAATCCACGTGTTTCTCCAACTCACTATCGTTGACTTTGAGTGGGTAAACGAACCATTGTTCTCTATCGTAACCGCACACGCTGGCGGACACGGAGTTGTTGCTCTCGAAATCCTGCACGTCTTGTTAAAACGTCACTCGATAACTTGTGGGGAACCAATACTTGGTCAAGTGGTATCGGTGCCAAGAAGCTCTGAATTCGATTAGAGGGCGCGGGATGGAGACCGGCGAGGAGAGAAAACACAAAGCACATGTTTCTTTCCGAGTCATTCAGTTGCTCGTTCACATACACAAGACACTTTCTGCTTGGGAGTTCCCTGGGTAGCACCAAACTTGCTCAACCGACCGTGCACGGAATGAAACGTCCAACATTGATTGTGCAGGTCTGAATGGCGACAACGACAGGCCCGAATCTACGTTCTTGATACTATTCGAGGCGAGTGGACATCTCGATGCATCCACTCTGTAGAGCACCTGAAATGCTATCCTTCGGCCCAAACGTGTAAACCAAAGAATGAAAGTACTGCACGCTAAATTCGAATTTGTCTTCAGAATTGAGACGAGTCATTTCCACGTTTAAGGCTATGAAAAAACGTAATGACATTTCATAATGCCTAAAACATTGGCCATTGCGTCGGACTGAAGACAAAAAAGTGCGGATACATCGTGGGACTCATCGTCTCGCTCGTGGAAATGCATAGCATAACGCGCAGTAATGTTTCGAAAGGAGCACGGTTGGTCGTTCATCGGAAGGCAATCCTGCAGGATAAAAATGTAAACCTCGGCCAGGCTGAACTTGTAACGCCTCCGCGGTGTAGTACTGCTGCCTATCTCGCACATCACACAAATGACAAGTTAGCATTTATTTTTAATTGTTCTGCAACCCACAATCCTCGTCGGAGCACAAGAAAATAATGCCTGGTTATTGCTCGTCACCGCTCTTTCCTCCATCAATAGTTCTTCATCGTCCTCATGCTCTCGATGTCTTCCCCGGTCAGTTCGGCAAACCATTGCGGTGAAAAAATGTTTACCACCTCGCTCTCCAGCTGGAGAGTCACACACACACGAATGGCCCGTAGCGCCCGTCCACTCGACTCAACTCCAGCACGGGCGGCTTGACGTTGCACGGGATTGCGCCAATCCTTAGAAACACAGACGATGGCGACGATTGCAGTGAATAGAGCTTGTTCAGGATCCTTTCAATTTTAAGTTGACCGAAGGGGGGAGGGGGGGGGGGAGGTGGCTTGATGTGAGGTGGCCGTTTGAAAGGAATCACATTAGTATACAGCGAGCCTTGAACTACAAAGCTTTTTCTAGCATTACCTTTTCTTCTCGAGAGAAAACAATGAAGAGACGACAAATCCCTCGGCATTTATACCAAGCGGCTTACAAACGGACAACTCGCTCTAAATTTAACACGTGCGTAACTAATCTCTATATGTAAAGAGAAAAACGAGACTGAAAAAAGAACGTCCGAGATGAGCGTCAGAACAGAGTATTAAATTGCATATGAAAAAAAAAAAAAGACTATCACATTTCGAGTTGTCCAGACATTTCTCGACTCTCTCGTATCGTGTGGTCCGCTCCGACCTTGGAAAACCCCGCTCATTTTTATCCCATACCCATCATTGGATACGCAATATTATTATTCCACGCGCGAATGGCGCCGAGTACGGATCAGTGCAATTGCTGCTCCGCCCCGTATTTCGGCAGACAGCAATATTTGCGCTGCTCATCGTGCTCTCGCCGCTTCCACTGCAAGTGCCTCAAGGTGCGGGCCGATGAATCCGATGTCTTCATGTAATCCAGAAAAAAACAGCTACAAATGCTGCGATTGTTCACGGCGCAGCGATCCTTCGTCGAAAAGGCTTATCAGTGAACAAGCTGATGACAGCGGAGCGACGCCCACCGATGGCGAGACGGGACTGATCATCAGTGAAGGGGACAGCGCTGACACTTCACAGACTGCTGTTCCGTCAGAAGTTTATGGCCTGCTGCTAGGGCTTACGTCTCATCTGGATATATGACGGCCGAGATCAAGCTTCTACGTGCGGACAACAGTGCGTTTCGGGTGGAAGTCGCCCAACTTCGCTAAGCGGTCGTGAACCAGGCAGCTGCGCAACATGCAATCGAGGTTTCCCCCGATGACGCGGCAACCGTCGGCTCACCACCGGCGAAACCGTCTCACGCTTCTGTGGCGTTTGCTCCCCGGCCCCTAGCCCCGCCTCGGGGACAAGCCCGCGATGATCCTGGGAATGTCGGAGCTCAGACGGCAGCTTTCTCGTTGGCCACTCCAGGCAGCGGTGAGTCTACCAAAATGGCAAATAACAGGGGTTTTCCGCGTGCTAACCAGAAGCGCCATCCAAGGCCTCAGGCCTCTTTTGGTCAGGCCAAGTATTGCACCATCAGAGCGGTACCTCTCTCACCGCCTTCCAAAAGCTTGAATGTGTCCCGCCTGGACCCAGCCACTAGCGCCACTGACGTCCGAGTCTATAGTATCAGCTGTTCTCGGGGACAAGCCAGTGATTTACACGCAACTGAAAACAAAATACCCCACGTATAACTCGTTCCATCTTGCCGTTGACGAGCCGTCGTTGCAAGTGTTGAGCAACTCGGATATCTGGCCGGATGGCTCTATTTTTTGGCCATTTTTTTGGGGGTTGCCTAGTTCTCGGGATTACGTGGTTGCAGCGGAACTTTTAACTAAAGGTGCTCATGGCTCGGAATCTTAACGCTTATTATCAAAATGTCTTCGGCCTGAGACCTAAATCAAATAAATGTATGTCTAATCTGCTAGGTATCGATTACGTAGGTACCGACACGAACGTCTGCTTCCTTAAGGCATTGTTTTAGGTTGCGAGTCTGCTTTTTGTCCAAGTTTATGGCGATGTTATCGGGATAGTACACTTTCATCCATGCGCATATTGACAAGACAGAGTTTCAATATCTTTGAACTTTGATGTCTTCCGTCAAGCTTGTCTCGAGTGTGCTGTGGCCATACGGGTTTGGTTGAGACGTGGCAAGTCCGAAGACTGTAATGTAGATGATTTGAAGGAAGAGCACAATGGCAGCTATTTGTTGCCTGATAATCGGTCGTGTCACTTCCATAAAAAAGGTAGGAGTCTTTATGGAGAAGATATAGAGAGAAACTTTACTTACGCTCATTGGTGTGGCGGCGCCGCACAAGTCACACGATTAGTTGAGTTACTTGAACTTTATTGTGGGAATATCACCATGGACATGGCGACATCCAGCGGCGTGTCGCCACACTTTACCACAAGTCAACGAGGCAGAGGGGTTTGGAGTACGCTGATAGGTGTGGCGGCGCCCTCAAGGGCCACCATGTATTGGTATCACCGACCATTATCTGAACTTGACATAGCGTAACAGAGCGGCGACTCCTCGCATTTCTCACAACTGCATACAACGTCTAAGCACGAAAGAGACACTCGCATCCATGGCGGAGCTTGTCCCTCGTCTTGTCCCTCTGCAGGCGCTGGTTGGACACCTGCCGAGGGACAGGCCCTAGAAGTGGCATGATGTCAGGTGACATGACGTCACAGACATCCGCAACCATCAATGGACCTATCCATTGAGCGACGAAGGACAATCGTTCAATGATGAATCAGCGGTCGAGGATGAATTTATTGATCGAACATCGCAAATTACATTTTTTTCCCAATATCAGAAACAGGTGTTTCTGGCATGTGAATAGGTTAGGGTAGGAGTGGCTAATTGGTCGCGCGTGGTCAACGCGCTTTGGTCGGGGCGATGTACGTGGGTGATCGCTGAGGGCGTGGCCACTGATGCCCATGAAATGCCACTGGCATGGGAGAGGGGGAAGGATCCCCGCCCATCTGCGCTGTCATCGGTTCGTGTGCGAATACGTACAGATTTTCGATATCCAAGTATCCGGTTTCTGACATCGATCCTATCTACGATATGTTTCCGATATCCGGTAATCTAGTTTTTGTCATCGATGCTTCCATTTTGCGAATCCGTACACCTCATATACTACTCCCGTACCTGTACGGAAGCCCGTTTCGAGTGGTCACAAACAGCCACTGGCTTTGTTGGCTCGCAAACCTGAAAGATCCCTCAGGACGTCTCGCACGGTCAAGTCTTCAACTTAAAAAATTCGACGTTAGTCTGGTCTACAACTCCGGCCGGAAGCACAGCGACACCGATTGTTTGTCGAGGGCACCTGTGCGAGTTGGCGTCTGAGCGCACCGACAACAGCGTCACCGACGACGTATTTCTCGGCGCGGTTACCGTGACCAACATTGCAGCACTACAATGAGATGATCCTGAACTGCGTGCACTTATCAAGCATCTGGAGGAACGAGGATGTGCTGTTCTACATGTCTTCGTATGATACCTGACAACATTCGTGGTTCGAGAAACTGTACTGTACAAAGAAAACTATCAGCGACACCCACTCGACGTGGCTGATGGTTATCGCTCCGAGTCTTCGAGCGGAAGTCTTCCAAGCGAGCCATGACGATCCGACGGCGGGGCACCTGGGTTACACCGGAACACTTGCACGGATTCGAGAACATTACTTATGGCCAAAGATTCCGAGGGCCATCCGCCTCTACGTCTGATCGTGCCGCGAATACCAACGACGCAAGAAATTACCGACGAAGCAGGCAGGACTCCTGCAACCGATCACTCCGCGACTACGCCGTTTCAGCAGATAGGAATGGGCTTGGTTGGACTGTTCCCACCATTGCTGCAAGGAAACCGGTGGATCGTCGTCGCGACCATACATGGTACGCCGATACAAAAGCGCTCCCGTCGGGAACCGCTGTGGAAGTAGCCAAGTTCTTCATCGAGGCCATCCTCCTCATGCACGGTGCCCCCGAAGTACTGAGTACAGACAGAGGGTCGTTGTTTTTGGCACATCTTACTCAGAAGATCCTCCGGCTCAGTCACACCAGCCATCGTCGAACGACTGCGTACCATCCTCAGACGAACGGGCTGACGGAACGGCTAAACAAGACCATGGCAGATATGATCGCCATGTAAGTCGACGTAGAGCACAAGACGTGGGACGAGGTCTTACCTTAAGTCACGTTTGCCTACAACATAGTAGTTCAAGAGACCACTGGAGTTACACCTTTCCAGTTGGTCATCGCTCGTCGGAAAGTAACGACCTTGCAGAACGTGATGCTGCCCCATGAGCCATGTGAGGATTGAGGCGACGACGCCCAGGTGGTCGCTCAACGGGCCGAAAAAGTCCGCCCGCTCGCCCGAATCCGGTTTCAAGACCAGCAGCGTTTTGACACTGGCCGCTACAACCTTCATCACCGGGACGTTCACTTCCAGCCCGAAGACAGGGTGGGGGTGTGGACACGCATTCGTCGGCGCGGCCTCGATAAAAAAAAAAAATTGGAACTGTTCTTCGACCGTAGACGATACTTCGTCGCCTCGGGGACCTCAAATACGAAGTGGTGCCCGAAGAAATAAAAATATCATCATGATGCTGACTGCGATCCGAGTTGGTTCACGTCGATATCCTGAAGCAGTTCTACGCTATGCAGCACTGATCAGTTTTTGTTTTCCAAAGGACGTTTTTAGCTTACCAATATTTTGTTTTGTTTTGTGTTGCATCGGGGTGATGCGCTTTAATAGGATGAGTAATGACACGCGAATATTGAAGATACGCTTCTTTGTTCATCTGTTCACCCCGAGTGTAAACCATAAGGAGGCCAGGATAACCTTGCACTCTAAGAAAAAAGGTAGTCATTTGTGCTACCTTTGAGGTGGTAAAAAGTTGTCCCAAATATAACGACCCCAAGGGTAAAAATGACGAACCCACACGTAGTCAAAAAGCAGGTAGTCAAATTTGACCACCCCCTAAAGCAACATGGCTGCCGGTTAGCGAGGCTCGTATTCCCCGGTAAGGCCTAACGAAGAGCACGGCTTTTCGGCCGAGTGAGAGAATAGAGCGCATACGCCTATTCGACGTGTTTTAAGCGCCTTCAGACACTCTAAACATCCGTCCCCAGACACCGGTACCGTACTTATATATCCTGTAAGGACGGCAGTGTGTGTGCCGGAATTGCCGCGATCGCCCCCGACGGCATCTCGCTAGATTGACTATTTTTACCACCGGCGGTGAACGCTCAAAAAAGAAATCGTTACACGAGGAATGGGCATGCTGACTTTATTGAACACAACGTATGCTTGTCGTGTGTGGCAATGAATCGCTGGGCGCCTTCGTCGTCACCGACGAGAGGCGTTCAACTCCGCACCAACGCTACCACTATTTTCTTTCTTTTCTAGTTTGGGTTTACCTTTACCGGCGTGGTTATCCATTCGTGCGCGTCTGTGCCTGCACTTCGCACCTCTTCGACACAAAAACGAGCATTTAGGTGGCTGAGTCGGCTGAGTGGCACAATTATTACGATTGTTATCGAACTGAGAAGCAGCGACGTAGGAAGACCAGTGAACCGCAGGCCAGCCAGGCCAGCTGTTTGTAAAGCAATAGCTACAGGACTGCTCGACACTTAGCCACTTAGCTTATTGAAACAAGTGGCAGCTTGCGCCACCTAGGAAGTGTAGTAGTAACCGCTAGGTGGCACTAAAAGAAAATACATATGCGCGAACTCGTGCTATTCAACTACCTACTACACATACAAGAACACACACACATACCACCAAGATACCGAACACTACTACAGGCACATACATGTCAGCAGTACAACAAGGCACAAACAACTCCAACACAACACATCCGCGACTCTCTACTCTAGCTACCCCACCGATCCGAATCGTATATATGCCCTACCACATTCTGACAAGGATTAGGCAAGTGACTGCTACTGTTTACTAGATGAATACAAAAAGTGTTTGCAAGTATTATTGGTATACAAGCGGTCTATGTGTTTAAATTGGCAGGCTAGACACCTCTCTTAATCTAGCGCTTCGAAGGGCAACATGATGTGAAAGCAATCGGCTAAAGTAACACCACACGGCATGCCCCCGATCAGTTTCGGTTTCAGATTCACGCAGTGATAAACTTACTCAAGCCATGCTGCCTTACGCTCGTTCCGCGCGTGCAATAGCAGCAAAAGTTACAACAATATCTGCATTCCTGGACAGTAATCTGCTAAAGGTAACATGATTCGTAATCTTGTATTGTTCAATTCGTTCTTTTTTCCCTTAATTGTCGCATGCAAACGCTGGCGGCGTGCTTTCCCGTGTTGGTCGAGTGACCTCACTCTACTTTAAAAACCCCAATTAAACTTGCGTAAAAAAGCAAAAACGTATTGGGGTACAATTATATATATAAAATAGCACAGCCGAGATTTTTTTTATGTGCTGCATTAGGAGAACATATATACCCCTATGGAATTATTTTAAATCTTTTATTTTTGTGATGACAACAAAAGGTTGGCACTTCCCAAGCATGGGGACACTTCATATAAACAATGTGTTAAGCTTAAAACATTAGGGCATTACAACCAAATCTATACTGTTTATATATATAAAGTGGCTCTAATGGACACAAAGTGTTCAGGTGGCAATTGTTTGTATTCTTTTCTTTTCCAAACCTGCTATACAATTTTATATTGAAAATATTTTCCTTTAAAAATAATTAAACGTTTTAAAACAACCGTGTAGGTACATCTGAGTCATTGTTCAAATGGAAATCTGAAAAGAAGTATTTTTCCAGCACTGGTCTATCAAACTATAATAATTATAGTAATGATACTTTCTAAAGCCAGAAACAACCTTGCACCCTTCTTATTGGCTGCCACCTTTGAATATGAACCAATAAGCTTACATGAAAACAGGAAAACTTTTACCAAAAAACAATGTTATGTATGCATTACAAACATTAAATAATCAAAATATGAACACCAGTCATTTCACCATTCTAAAAAAAAATATCTGAAAATATGTATAACACAAAAAGGGATATGATTTGCACCAAGCAAGATACTGGGCTATAGAACCAAAGTTTCAACAATAAAAAAAATATGAGGGGGTACCCAAAAGTAACTGGAATGAATTTCAAGAGGCCAGGCGTTCGTAGTACCAGCATCCGCCTCTTGCAGCGCTAAGCAACATCCTTCCCAAGTCAGTTTGCCGACCGGTGTCGTCTGCAAAGGATCTAGCGGCATGTTGTGAATTTTTCCCCAAGCGCTTCAAAATCATTTTTCGTTTTTTGCAATGTCCGACTTGAAGGACCTTACACATTCACAAAACGATTTCCTTTCAAGACTTTTCATATGAGCGAACAGAAAAAAGTCACACGGGGCGAGCGAGGTCCTGAGAATACGGGAGGTGGAGAAGCGGTGTCATGGCCATTTTTGCTAAAACAATTGTGTGTGCTGGGGCATTGTTGTAATGGGACTATCATTCCCCCTTTCCCTCACATCGGGGTATTTCTGCCTTCCTGAGTTTCGCAAGTGTCGCAAAATTCCCAGGTAAAACACCTGATTAACAGATTCACCAACAGGAACAAACTCGGAGTGAACAATGCCCAAATGTTTCGATGTTTTCATCAGTTGAGAAGGTTGGCCCTGAACGAGGTTGGCCGTCGATCAAGAATTCACTGGCCTTAAAGCGAGCCGAGAAAAGCACTCATAGACATGAGATTTCTTATTAGCATCTTCTTTGCAAGCTCTCTGAGACATTACAAGTTTCCGGCAGTTTTTCCTAAAACACAATTTCACGGTCGCATGCTGTTCCTTGATATCAGACGTTGCAAAAAAAAAAAACGATTTTGAAGCGCTTGGAAAAAAACATTTATAGCAGACAATGCCAGTCGGCAAACTAACTCGGAAGGGGTGCTGCTAAGCGCTGGTAGCTGAGGAAGCTGGTACTACAAACGGCCCGCCTTTCAGAAATTCATTCCGGTTACTTTTGCATCCACCCTGGTATGATCCACTGTGCCAAAAGCTTTCGATATATGCAATGTTTAAAAAAAAAGATGGCAACCAGTCAAATAGGCTCAATAGACCTTATGCAAAATTGCTTGGTGATCTGACAACACTGAGAACGTCGCCATTTTAATGTTGGCAAGCGTCGTCGGTACCAAAGCACAGTGGAGGCATCGGAGAGAGCCGTACGGGCAGTGTGCGATAGCACAGCAGCTATGTTTTCCGCCTTCTGACCATGAAATGTGGACGAACAGTTTAAACAACCTACCGCGACTGTCTGATGAAACTCTAGGAGGCCTCTGCATGCTGGCAACAACCTCGTCAAAGCAGTGCAGCAAGTCCTACGCCTTCACTGTGGAAGCTTACACACTGCAGGTTGTCGCCAGCGTGTGCATAGGCCTCCGAAAGTTTCGTCAGACAGTTGCAGTAAGTTGTTTAAACTGTTTGTCCACGTTCCATGGTCGGAAGGCGAAAAACACAGCTGCTGCGCCATCGCACACTGCCTGTACGGTTGTTTCCAATGCATCCACCGTGCTTCAGTACCGACAACGCTTGCTAACATTAAAATACCAACGCTCTCAGTGTTGTCAGACTAAGAAGCAATTTTGCATCAGGTTTATTGAGATGAGGCAATTTTCTCTGTAACATCAAGCAACATCGGCCAGAGTGTGTGCCCAAACAATGGCGGACTTCGATAATTGGTGCTGCAGCTACCACACTCCGTTCACCTCTAAGCTGAGAGTGCGATGGAAGCTACGTCCTCGTTAGACCAGTTATATGTTTCTGTTTCGCCACGTCATCACGCTCCCGCCCATGCCCATATCCACGCTCAAAGAGCGGGGTCAGGTGATAAGAGCAGTGATGTGATTGGTCGTAGTCATTTTGGAGCAGCTATTGGAGCAGCCAAAAGTTCATTTTGTAGAAGCAAAAAGAGCTTTTGAAGCATAACCGCACACTTCATTTTCATTTATATCACTGCAAATGTGAGGAGGAGAGATGGCAAATATTAGGAGGAGAACAAACACTAGCTGTTTAGTTGCATGTGGAAGTACCAGACACGGTAACAAGACGGCTGAGGAAGGACAGCGCAAACTGCCGTGAATGATTATTTTAGGTACGTAATCCCACTGAACAAATATTAAAATACAATAATTTTGAGTACCTAGATTTATGTGTCCTTCAAGTTCTGGTAGGGGGGGGGGGTTGTAACAAAACTGCAATTCTTAAATCGGACAAAAAACAAAGCATAAAAATAGACCTACAAAAGAGTCCATATATACCCTCTTGTACTACGTCTCGATCCGGAGGAGTACCTTTCCCCTTAGCACGCGGGTGTGCTGCGGCGAAGAAAGACACGCAACATCGCAACGCCTAGTTCGCAATTGTTGCTTCACTGCAGTACACCAGTGTGCGGTGAGAAGCGCACTCAACAAAGCTAACTAACCCACCAAAAATCACGAGACTTATTGCGAAACTTCCGAGTACTGTCAGTGCTTGGTGCGAAATCAAATCTAATAGTATTTTATTTGAGGCGATTATTGAAAGTCCTGAAAACCTGCACTAGCCTACCCTAAGGATCTGGTCCAGTAGCGAGGCCTGCAGCTGTTATATTTGGCGCAAATGGCACAGCAATCACATCACTGGGTGATAAAAGGGAGGTGGCTGATTGGTCCGGCAGGCACTGTAGTCTCAGCTTAAGGGTGAACAGAGTATAGATGGTGCACACTTTTGAAAAAGGTCTTTTCAAGGGTAGCTGACAGGCTGTCGGTGGCTGCAATACAAATAGCAAAAGCGCATACTGCAATGTTCAGTCGTCTCCTATCATTTTTATATAGCCTTTGTTCTTGCCATGGGCAATACTGGATCCCACCGCTGCCGGCATGTCGTGGTCGAGACAGGTTAACGACGACAACTGCTTTTTTGCATACAATACGTGGTCTTGAGGGCTGTTGGGCTAGTGGCATCGATTACATGATGGGCCTTGTCTGCTAACCTTCTTTTGCGTCTTTTTGCTGGTGCTTGCAGCATGAGGTGCTGTGCTCGGCCGTGGGCTCCGGTGTTGCAAACAGCAGTTCTGAATCACCATAAAAAGAAAAGAAAGAAAAAAAGAAGAAACAGGGTGACAAACCTGTAACAATGTAGCAAACAGAGATGTTTTACGCCGGCTTCACACGAAAAATCTTTTTGAACGTTTTGACATTGCAAGGCAAACACAATTTTGGAAGTTTCACGGTCTAAACAAACAAGAATGCCAAACGATTGAAGATCCATTCCGCTGCCTGGCCATGATCTGACGAGCAGCTGAAATCTCGTTACATCTTGAAGTCGCAATAGCTCCAATTCCAGTCTCTCGAGTTCACGAGCAGCAATTGCTGAAATAACAACATGCTATTTTTGGTATGATCACACCCAAAAATACAAATTATTACTGCTGTAAAGACCCAAACTTTTGGAGTCATAACATGCAACAATGCCTATGCCTTACGTTGATGCACCTGGAACCATACATTACAAAACCAGAAAAATAAAACAATCAAATTTTGTTGTCAATTAACCTTCTGAACCTGCAGTGATTATGAAATTACACTACGAGCATATACAGATTAATTAAAAAAGTATGTTTAATATCTATCTTGAATGAACTGCTATGTTTTATTGTAAATATCCCATTCTTGCAAGCACATCAAACGCAATGATTGAAATGTGACAGAGGCATCTTGGGACATTTGGGATGTGAGTCACCTCACCATGGCCATTGCTAGCCTGGCTGCAAGCATGCCAGTTGACAGTGTCACCAAGTACTCTACCAGGAAAAATACATTTGTCTCTAATCATTTATGCCAGCGCGCCAACAGAGCCAAATGTTGCCCTCCTAGTGGTGTAGACACCACGCATCTGAAAGAATGCATGAGGATCACGCCGTCCATGCTGTACAGTAGTCATGCCGCACCAAGAAAGGGGGACTGCTGTGGGCACACCGAGATACCGGGTTTGCCTAGACAGTAGAGACAGCTGTCTCAACTTGTGCTCCAGCTGTCCGCAACCATAGATGGCAACAGTAATCTATTGTTGCCATCAATCGTCCCAATAAACAGATCTCACTAAGCGTTACACGCATGTGTGACGCCGCCATAACTTTAGTTCACAGGAGGCAGGCGGCAGTGCATCAGACGGCTCGTGTCGTCTCGTCACGTGCAAAGCTCCAGCGGGGTTCTCCCACATGCAAAAAGACTGAAGTTTCTTTGATGCGTTTCGGCAGCGGAGGCTTAACGATATTGGCTGGTGAGATGGGTCTATTCAAAGAGAAAGACCCTGAGGCTGCTGCGCATCCAGTCGTTCTAACCACGCAAACCCTGTTTGTGCCAAGGACATTGGATTTTTATGGAGTGAGATATTTTCATAGTAAAGCATTTGGTGTTATCATGTAACACCCTAGGGGTTGTCAACACCCATGGGCTATATAATTCTTCCCTTTCAAAGAATTCTGTTACATCTGAAAGATAAGAGGTTGAAAACAGGGATGGAGAAGAAAATCGCAAGAGAGGAGAGGTGAAGCAAAGTGACTGACCGAATCGTCCTGGGCGAGCCAACGCAGGACATCTGTCTGTGAGGAGTGCGGGCTGGGGTGGTGTGTTGCCCAACCTGGGGGGCCCTTGAAGGAAACCTAGCCCGGGCTTGGCTCAACTGCCAGGACCCCAGTTTCATCAGACACGGGGACACCTAGCACAACCAGGCATGCAGGGGGTCTGAACCCATGCTGGACTCGGGGCTCATGGTGATTGGTGACGCCACTCACCAAACACCCACAAGCGCACAAGTCTCCTGTGGCGACGCAACCCTGTAAAAAGGTATTCAGTACATGAAGTAGATACTGATCGAGCCAAGTGAGACATACACTTCAACTGAAAAAAAATGAAGGCACAGCTCAGACATATGATGGATGCCCAAGTGCGGATGTCTGTCACGTCCAATGTATTTTACATGCTCCAAGTGAACTAATAGTGATCATAGATTAACTCGCAGCTAAAAAGTAAAATGTGCCCAGAATACTGAAAGCTGAGCTAAAGTATGCACAGCTTTCTTAACCGAAATACCTAATAATGTTTTTGTTTCACTTGTCTTTCTCATTAAGTGTCACCTCTTTTTCAGCTACAAATGGAATGTGCTCATGTGAAACCTAAAACTTCATGCTAAATCTGGATCATTCCTTCTCTGCAGTGTGCTGGCTTGCTCAAAATGAAATCAGGTGGTCTTATCTCGGTCTCAAGAAAACAAATTGTCAAGGCTAGTGCAGCCTTAGCAAAGCTTTTTCTTGAGGCTTCCTTAGATAGATCGACAGAGTTACTTTCGAACAAACGAGACAAAAAATAGATTATGGACAACAGAGTCAAGATTAGACATTCTACTGAAACGAATAGCCAAGTGAAATCACCACTTAGCTGAATGCTCAGGTGGTCGTAACCTGCCAACTTGATAGCCTCCAGCAAAAACTCTTTTCATTGCATCAGTTGGCAAAGTAAACGTGAAACACATGCACGATAAAGACAGGCATTGTACGATGGTTCCCACATCAAGCGTAGCTGGCGTCCTACGACACTGTGACATGGCACGTCCCGATGTCGCATTGTGGTGAGCTAGCTGACGCAAGCAGAAATTGCAACCGCATATTTTGGTCATTCCACAGCAGTGTCAGCTCTATGCAGTTTCAATGTTCTCATGTTCTGCGAAGTTCCTGCAAGCACCATGAGTGACAAGGAAGATGTTGTGATATCACCATCTATACTACAAACAAACAGAGCATTGCTACAACAACAATGATGCCGAGAAGCGGTGCTAAAATGCTGAAAGGTAGTGCATGCTTTGTTTTGCTGCATATTTGGTTTGGCTTCAAAGTTCAGAAGGTGAAGAGGAATTGCAACGGCCAGGGTCCTCTCGGGTAACAACCGCTACGAAGTCATGTAAGCAGTGTGAAAAGGTGTTAGCTGTGCCGGGGCTCACAATTCGTAATGACGCACTGTGCCTGTTGTCAGGCACCCGTCACTATATACCTCGAACAGTGTGAGAAAATGTGGGTAGGTAAGCAGTGAGAGCCAGTCAAGCAGCACCAAAACAGGACCTGGAAGGGTACATGGGCTCATCCAGCTTTAACGCCAGAGAGGCTTGAGCCAAGCTGGGCTTTGAGTGGAGCCTGAGCAGAATGCACAATGAGAACCAGACAGGCCTTCCTTAATGTCAGTCACAAAAAGGTGCCTACCGCACACTATTGCGTATATAGGAGGTAGAAGTTGAGACGCAGTCTTTCTTCGAAATAAGCTTCAGTCACTTTCCATGATCCCAAGTGGTGCTTGGGGTCTCATGAAATGACAGCCCCGCCATGTACAACGACAAATGCCAAAAACAGCACCAAAAATACAAGAACGCACGAGGGAGGCTTATTTTCGTCATTCACATTTTCTGCCTTGTATAGGGAAGCAATGCACCCTTGTGGTGATTGCTGGCAACCGGCAATTGAGCAGGCTTTATTAGTATACTATGCTATGCTCCATGACACCTATCCAGGCAGGTCAGTCATGAAGAGCTTGGCAAACACTATCCTCTGGTACCCCGGTGTTGACAAAGACATTTAAGACCATGTAAGAAGGTGCAAGACATGTGCCCAGTCTTGATAAATGCCTCTGGTGTAGGTTCGGGTCCGCTGGTTAGATACCAAGCAATGCCGAACACGGCTCATAAATGCCATACTGCTGGAGAGTTACGTAATACTGATCGTGGTCCACTCAGACACAAAGCAGATAGAAGCATCGGCCAATATCACAGTGGAGGAGATGCCAGCTCCTCCGCGTACGGGCAGCCGTCGATGAAGCTTTGTGGCACGAGCGTGCTCGTGCACGCTGGATCTTCGCCGTAGGGTCTCGAGCAAGAAGGCCAATGAAGACAGCGGCCGTCTTGTAAACGGCACCTTCTTGGAAGGCCGGAGCTGGGCGGCCATCTTGCGCACTGACTATATTCCATTCATCCCTAAGCTGAGACTGCGGTGGAAGCTACGTCCTCAATGGACCAGTCATACATCCCTCTTTCGTTACGTGATCACGCTCCCGCTCATATCCACTTGCCGAGGACTGGGTCAGGTGATGAAAGGAAGGCGGCTGATTTGTTCGGCAAGCACATAGTTCCCTCTGCCGTATCAGCTTAGGGGTGAACGGGGTATAGGGCAGCAAGTCTCAATGCAATGAAATTTCGAAAAGTCCAAAACCGGGTACAGCATTGCGACCGGCCAAGGGGAAAAGATCAGAAGGTTTGAAAGGCCACGTCTCAATGCAATAAAATTTCGTACAGTCCAAAACCGGGTACAGCAGAGCGACCGGCCAAGGGGAAAAGATCAGAAGGTTTGAAAGGCCACGTCTTGCAGGGCAGACTGGTAAAGTGAACGATTGTGAGCATTGGAACACTGTGAAGAACCTCAGGAGCTTATTTACTGTCCTGAAAGAACTGAAGGAACACAAGCATGGGAACACTGCAAGAACCTCAGAAGCTTATATGCTGCCCTGAAAAAAACTAAACAAGCATGAGCGCAAGAACGTCGTGAGAAACCTCGGGGGCTCTTTTTCTGCCCAGGAAAGAGTTAAACAGTCGAAAGAACGGGATGGGCAGACGCATCAAAATATAGTAGCGATTGACGCACCAAAATGTGTGATTCTCTGATGTAGAGGCGATCATGTTGGTGGTTCGACAATCAGGCTGCTACTTGGCGGCAGGAGACATCCAGGAAGGGCCGGTAGAGCGGCAGGGCTGGGATGCCCTGATGGGTGACGATGCAGAGGTGATTGACTTTTAAGTTTAATGAATCATGGAGCAGAACATCAAAACTGAAGAACACGACCGGCGAAAGAGGCGCGAGTTCAGGCTCGAGCTGGCACTTGTAACAACACAAATAGTGCCCGTGACGACGCAACAATCTAGTAAGAGTAAAGCTATACTCACCACGTCGTGCACTTCGACCGGAAATGGCTATACGCACTATGCGGAGAGCATATGCCATCAGGGGCGGACGCAGGTATTTCTTGAGGGGGGGGGGGGGGGGGTCAGGTGTTGGTCAGCGTATCATATGTTTAAGAACCCCCCCCCCCCCCCCCCGTTGCCGTTTCCACGTGCTAAATTTTTACACATGCAGAATTCAAGAGGGGGGTCAGGACATCTGGACCCCCCCTCTGAATCCGCCCCTGTATGCCATTTGGGTCACCCTTTTCGGACGGCGCGGTATCACTGATGAGCGCGTTAACCAACCATCCCCAACCCAACCCAACCCCCCGGCCTGCGTTCACGCCACTTCGCTGTGACAGTGTGCAACTGCTAATTACAAAACTTAACCCGTCCAGCCGGCAACCCGAGCCCCGCTGTCCCCGATTGCACCTCAGGAACAAAAGTCGTACACCATTTAGTTCTGCGAAGTTTCCTCAACAACAATCGTTTTTTTTTTTTTTTTCAGTGTTAATCATAAAAAATAAATGTCATGAATATCGCCAAATGCCCAACAACAACAAAAAAAATGTTCTAGAAAAAAAAAAAAAAGTAGGCCCATCGATGATTGAACTCGCGTCCACTTGGGTAGGAAGCGGACACCTTATCCGCTATGCTACGCCGCCGCTTCCTTTTTCTTTTGTGTTTCATTAATAAATGGAAATTGACTAATAGCGGAAACTTGTAACCATTCGTTTTATACGAGTTTCGCGTAGTCCGTGCGGCAATTTCCGGTCGAGGTGCACGACTTGTGCGTATCGCTTTACTCATCTAGTAAAAGCCAATTACTACAATGCCACTGAACTGAAACCCGCTACTTCACGCGCTACGTCCGTACAGAAATCCAACCACTCCGAGATTGAGGAAAACAGTACGGGCGGACACAGTCACATACCTATGAGCATGTTTACCCTGCCGATCCTCGGTCTCAGTGTTCGATGGTTCAATACGATCAGATATGCAACTAGTCATTTTGTTTCACACTCTTGCGACCGAGTAAGACCGAGAAAGACCAGACCGGTTTTTAAGCCTTTTGCGACTTCTTAGGACCGGAAGCGCTAGAGCGGAGCTGGTCCTGAGAGATCGCAAGGGGCTTAGAAACCGGTCTGGTCTCTCTCTCGGTCTTACTCGGTCGCAAGAGTGTGAACGGGCGTTAAATGAGGCAAAAACAATATCCTTACCTCATTTCGGCAAACACTCACGACAGACTAAACGGGTCGTTCGTTGTTGTTGATGCCAAGCCAGGCCCAGCTGTTGAGAACCAGTGTTGCTGCTCGCTCCGACAAAATTTGTATTCCACCAATTTATGCGAATTACCCAACAGATGTGAACTTGGCGGATAATAAAGGATCACGAAAGCTAAGGAAGAACATAATTTATAGTCTTTATGTAGTTATCTAAGTTACTAATATCATTTACGACTGCCTGCACGTGAACATCAGATTCGGAAGTGACCTCCCCGCCGTCGTCACCTGAAGAGAGGTGGTCATTCCACAGCGGTTGAAGGTCGTCACTTCGCCCAAAGGCTGGTCACTCGCCCTTTGGTGTAGTCAAAGCCTCCAAACTGCCTTGTTGACTACTAAGGGGGGTTATTTTTTCTTAGAGTGTGCCTAGTCAGTCTCGCTCTCGCCTTCTGTTACGCCGCCCAATCGCCGGCCACTTTTTTCATTGCTCGACGCTAATTCTTTATTTTCTTTGGCAGAAGTTGGCTGATTAAACTTTTCTTTTCAGATCAATATTGTCTTTGACAATATTTTCCCAACAAAAATATTTGTGCATCCTATGCTCTATTCTTGGGATATTACGAGGAACTCGCATTGAAAGGCAAATCATATGAAATATAAATAACGTTTAGCGATTTCATTCAACTGCAGCATTATTCGTCCTTATAATATTTAGTTATGAAGACGCTAATACACAGATACTCAATCATAGTAGTTTTTATTCGCCGTGTGAGTCTTTTAAACATTTTCTGTGGTTTAATTAGAGGTTTCGCTTTCTTAACTTTTAAATGTTGCCACTACGTAGATTGAGTTTTGTATTATTTTACATTTAACATATGCACATGTCAATGTAGTATATGTTACATATGTAGCAGACAAATCCAGCATTTTGTTCTTCTACACCTGGTGGCTCATGGTTTGTCGACTAAAGTGAAATAGTAACTTCCCCACTTGCCAATATATCGGCCTTAAGTTGTAATAATATAGCAAAAAAAACCAAAAAGGTTTCAATGCTAAGATTATGTCATTAAAAATACTCACGTCGACGAAAAGTTTGAGTTCAAATTGTCCAATCATATTTCCCTGCAAGAAAGACGCCGAAGACAAGATGAGGTGAAAAATAGTAAGCCCACTAGCTTTAAGTAATCCCAAACATCAGATAAACCATGTTCTTCAAATATTCCCGAGCAGCTGGCTTAAGGAAGCGCAAGCAGTGACTATGTTTCGAAGCTTAATTACACTTGAAATTTGGCGCTGCTATTCCCAATATAATTACGTCAAAGTAATGTATGTTGAGGACAGGGCCGGATTGCTGAGCAATGCTCGTTTCGGGTGGCAGAGCTTATTTGGAACGAAGTTTATCTTAGTATAAAATCTCGGGGTGCAAAAAAGCCATAAAAAACTATGGTAGAGCCAAACTTGGCTTTCTTTGGCCAGAGTCTGAAGATCACGGCGCTCAGTCACCAAAGCAGTGCCAAAATAACGCTTTATTGCAAGTAGTTCGGCTGTCATCACGCATCTTTCGACTTAAAGCGCCATGCGAGTGCAGAATTAGGAACCACTTTTAGTTGTGTAGTTTTTATGGCCTAACTTTGGGCTAAGTAGCGAAGCAAGTACTAGGTTTAGGATTCACTGCTGGTTTTTAGGTTCCTACACACAATCTTTTTCTTAAGCCTGGCATTTGGCGATTACTTGGCAAGCGAGTGAAAAGCAATAGAAACACCAAAAATGTACTCTTGCATTAATCTCTTGGAGCTGATGCGCATTAGGCCCTAGTCAGGATAATAGGATATCCAACCCTGTATGAATGTAGGTGTTTCTCTCGCGTGATACCCGGGGTATCTCTCTCAGCGGTTACAAAGGGGATTTCGAGGTAACGTTATCAGCTCCGAGACGACAAGATTCTAAATTTAATTAACATTCCAGGCAAATGGTTGCCCTAATTCTATCCTCACTCTGATTATTCAAGTAAAAGTTTGGGCGGAAAAAAAGGTGAGTACTTTTGAAATGCACGCGAAGTTATTGAAATTCGTGTCCATTAAATGTGGGATGTTACGGTTTCTTTTTTTTTTTGAGGTTGTGCTAATTGAGAACAAAAAAAAAAAAAGACAGTGTTTACGTCAGCAGAGCGAAATTCGCTCGCACGCTAGGTAGTTTCTTCTCACAGAACCGGGCACGTGACAATGAAATCCCTTCTGCAACTATTCTACTTGCCGGTTGAGATATCTGTAGCAGCCAGTGAATCGCCCAAAGACCAAAAGGAAGCGTCTACCCGATATCGACTTGAGCGTGTTCTTAACCAGTGTTCAAATTTGCGTCTACACAATGTTTAGAACAGTGGACGCTGTCAAACTCTCCGAAAACTCCCTAGATAACCCGAGTCACAAGGCTATATCCGTGCCTTAATCAATACATTCTCTACATGCAACGTTATAAGCTGTTTTATGCGGGCAATCTAACGTCAAAACTTGAGTCTTAATAGCGGTGATTTGTCTTCGTCAAAGAAGATCAAACATTAAGAAATTAGGCTAGGTTAGAGTTCTGGTATCTAACTTTAAGGAACTCGACGAGTGGTGCCGTGGTCGCTGAAATGTCTACTAAAGTTGATGAGAATTTGAGAAATGCGATTCAAGAGTGTTTACGCACATACTTCTCGCCTGATGATTCGTTCTCCCCCATTCTTATCGCTCGATGCCGCCATCTTTTAGGCTGTGAAGCAGCACTAAGTTTCACGGGATTGACTACGTTCTTGGCTCCTAAGACTGTCAGGAACTAGACAATCCCGAGTAAAGAAGGACAGATACAGAGATGCAAAAACAAATATAGGACTCTCGAGAAACGCCATAACCAAGACTTCCTTTCAAAATAATGTATATGAAAATCTTGCATCGTGCTTGAATAAAACGATTGCTGTACGTTTCAAATTGATCTACGTGCGACTGATTAGGTATTTCTCAAGCTATGAGACTAAAGTTAAATTGATAGGAACAAGGCACGCAACAATAAATTGGACTATCATATACAAATCCAACATAAAAACAATATAAGATGCATCATCAAGCACCTGCAATTTCTATTTCCGAGATGACTGTATTAAACACTTTGTAATTATATTCCTATTTACCGTTTCTTGAGCCTACTATTGGGATGCTGTGCAGAGAGCGCCATACAATCGGCAGAACACCTATGGATACATTTTTACAAGCATACAATATTAGAATGGCACGTTAAACTGTAGCGCTGAAGTTGGTGACCCATATAAGGGGGCTGTACAACGCTACATCTTGATGAGTGTTTTATATTTTTTCAGACTACAAAAATGCGTAGCGACCAGGCGCTGTTACAGACTCGGGTCTAACTCTCTAGGAAATCCGAAGAGATGATAGTGCATGAGTGCAGCTTTGATGAACTCTTAAGCCCGCGTTCTCCTACTTTTGAACGGATAGCCACAGAACCTTGTCCCACAGCACGCACCAACGCGCTGATCACAAACCGCACCGCGTTGGCCCACTCCAAGTGTGGGCAGCGCGATTGCGCAGAATCCTGTTTGACGTTAAGTGCCTGCGCATGCGGCGCGCCAATAGTAGCTTCGCCACAGCAATAAGGCGTAAGAGCCGCGAGTTGGCGTGTTCTCGTGTCGTGCTCAGTATTTGATATTTCCAAACTTATAACTCTGCTGCAGATAAAAGAACCCGAGTTTCTAAATTACGAAGTAATTCTTACCGTTAGAACAGCTAAGAGGGTTAGTCCGTCTTCCTCAAAACGGGCCTGTTTCCGCCAGGAGGTGGCCATTTGATGCAAAGAAGTGAGGTATGAATCACACAAAAAGTTATGCTCGCAATATCTACCTCAGTGACAGATGTTCTGAAGCAGCAGTCACACTGCTCGTGCATCTTACGAAATACGCGGTATTCCTGCACACCTGGAATAGATCTATTGCTAAATTACCCTTAAGCATCAAGGAGAATGCAAGGATTGGCCACGCGCCGCAAGTCCTGGCTTCAGCAGTAGTAACTTTTCTAAAGCGAATGCCAAAACAAATGGCATCTTGCACGCGCGTTAGTCTACGCTTTATTTTGGTTATTTACTTCGAATGTTTTATACGGGGAAGGCGTGCGCGTGTGGCGCGTGGAGCACCAATCCATGCGTTCTCCTTGATGCTTAGGTAATATAGCAAATTGTCTATTGCCTGCGAACACGCTTCAAGATTGTTCAAAGCGTGTTTTTTTAACAGCATCTTTGGTTTGCCTAGCGCTTTTTGTAGCCAAAGTAACAGGATCCTCATTCAAGCAGAAAATGCGCCTCAGTCAATGTCCGCATATTTTTTAAAGGATGTAAGCAGAGCGACGCGCTTTAAAGTGATACTAAAACTTAAACACAAATTAATTTTTAAAGCCTAGATGGGAGAGGCATTAACAAAAACGATTTCCAGAAGAAAAAAAAATATTTCCTAGCAATATTTACGTGGTTAAACGTCATTTTGGTGGAGGTAGTCCTGTTCTAGACTGTTTATAACAAAAGGTGCTTAACTAGCTAACCTCCATTTCTCGGCTTTATTTGAGAGCCGAGAAATGGCCTGTGGATTGTTTGTGTCAGAAATGTTTCTCCCTTCAGTTGTGGTTTTAATTCGACATATCTTTATATGTGAGGAACAAGCGAGGTATTTATCGTGTGTTTATTTTTTTTTTATATTGATCGCGAGATGACCTTCGGAAGCCATGGCTTTCGGCGTTTGCGGACAGCAGTTTGCACACCACGTAAATCGTTGAATTTGTCTATTTTGATCAGTGCGAGTTGTACTGCATTCACCGAGACGCTCAGAAAAAAATCACAATCGAAGTAGTTTGCTTCAAAAAACGGTCGCAAATACACGCCTTCCAAAGCGCTGTGCGGAAACATGTTTCCTTAGCGGGACTGGCCTAAACCTTTCCTTTCACGTCAACTGTTTTGCTGCATTTGACTTGATTTGTTCTTTTGCACGTTTCAATGTCAGATAAGTGTGTCTGTTCTCCTCTTAAAATTGTGGAGCAGTCGTTATTGCGACCATGGTTTCAGTACAGAGAAGTAAACTACACAGGAAAGTACAAAGTGTAAACAAAAAACCACCATTTGTTTTTTATCGCAATAGCAATCTACCCATGAACGTACCGCCATTCTCCGCCCAAAGTGTAGCCCTAGCGGTTTGAACCAGGTGCCAAAGCTTCAGATTTAACCGTTATCTCATTCACAAGTTATAAATGAGATTCTCAAAATTTTAATGGTAAAATGGCGACCGGCCGAGCTCTCAAATACATGGAGCCCTATGGCACAGTCACCGAAAACGGACAGAAGCCGGCCCCATTTTGCTTATAAATTTTCAGAAAATTACCTATTACTCTTGACTGAGGTAACAGTTAGTTCTGAACCTTTCGCATCTGGTTTGGGTAGCCAGTGATACATTTGGGCAGAGAATAAGCGTTCGGCGACGCAAGGTTTATTTTTGCGTTGAAAAAAAAAAAAGTTTTTCTGTGACATCTTGTATTTAGGAGCTATTTTGGTGGAAGCAATCGGGTATTCGCCTTGCATTAGGTTAGTCCAGTTAAGTTTCCGTCATTTAGCTTCGGGAGGCTTTCGAAATTTGGGCAGTGCGCTTGGCTTTCTTGAGACAATATGTTTGGTTGTCTGAGTTGGGCGACATGAGGCTCACCCACCTTGACCGCGTAAAATATTGAAGAAATAAAAGAAAAGCTGAAAGGACTGCACATTTATTTTTTACATTTCGTTTGTCATTTCGGTCGATTTCTACCGCGCATTGACAGACGCGAACAGACGCTTCTATTGTTCCGTGGCTAAATCCCGAAGATGCACGTGATAGCTATTTTCACATTGTTGAACATGACAGTTAATATACTGTGTATGATGAGACTAATGGTACACGAAGGGGCGAGAAACGGGTGTAGGGTTCAGCATCACAGAAGAATGTCATTTTGTTTCAGCTATAAAAAAATGATAAACAAGTTTGAGATTTTCAGGCTGGATATGTATGGTAACTTAATAGCCCAAAGAAAAAAAATGCGGTTGCTGGAATAGCATTGCTGTTCATAGAGAACCGATAAGAGTGCAATCAAGCCAAGAGTAGCTTGGCTTCTTTGCGATAAAGCTGCGAACAAGGTTGAAACGTTGAAGCTATAAGTTCTGTCACATAAGCGAACTGCATTTGTAGAGGTAACACACTCAAAGTACTTAGCAGTGACATTTCCTCATTGGTCTACGTACGAGGGTGATACGAAGCGTGAGAAAAAGACCTTGTGACCTGGGAGGAAATAGTACTCGCGCCGAGTAGAAGTAGGACGCGCCAGCTAGCGGCAGTGACGGTGCATCAAAATAGAAAAAGTTGATAATAAGGAGTTTGATTTCACCGACTACCTGCGTATTTCACCGACGGGACGACTGACGCCGTTCCGCACAACGCTGACTCCAAGCCTGAAGCGCTGGAAATTGGACGGGATCGCGATCCCGCTAAAGAGAGAGATGAGGCCTCTCAAGTATCTGACGTCTGCTTCCTGGGAGGCGAAGGCGAGACCAGTAAGGTGACGACCCCGCAGAAGCCTATCCGACCCAAAGAAAGCAGCGCCGAGGCGTGGATATCAGCAGATAGGGAGTCAGAGCAGGAACAGACACCTGGTCGGGGCTCAGACTCCGGTAACGATGGCTGCGAACATTACAGCAGAGACCCTCATCTGGAGATGCGGGCCTTAAATGGCCCTTTAAAAAGAGCAGCAAGAGGCTGCGAGTCTGAGCTATCGGACAATGTAAATATTTCTTTACATATCGTATGTAGTAAACAGAGTTTATCGTGAGACACCCTCCCGTCACCTGGTGTTCCTTCCTGGAGTCGCCCTGCGATCCTGTCCTCGCCTGACCTGGCCTGATCCTGCCTAGGGAACTCCTCGGTCTCAAGAATGGCCAGTGAAGGCAGTGAATTAATGGTTGATGCCAGTTATCGAAATTGTTTCCATCGACATGGCTGATGAATACGATCTGTAAAGATCGGTAATCGGTATTTATCACTAAAACTAAGGGTAAATTCCAGTTTTCGAAATTCCTTGCCGCAACGTGACCGATGGATGCAGTGGATAAAGTGTGAAGACCGATTATTGGTGTTAGCCTCTTCAACACCGCCACTAAAGCAGTGAATCGAGGGGGATGTTAGTTGTTTGAATTCGTTGCAGCAACTTTGGGGGTGAATGCGATGAATTGACTTTGAAGACCTGTTATTGGAGTTTGCCACTGGAACATGGCCAATGACGACAGTGAATAGAGGGATGATGACTGTTACCGGAATTTATTGCAGCGATGACTGATGGATGCGATAAATTATCTGTAAACAAAACGGTTGTTGCTATCTTCCCTGGAGCATGGCAGGAGACTGCAGTGATTAGTAGGTGGATTACAGTTATTGAAATTCGTTTCAGCAACATGGCCGATGTACGCGATGAATAGACTTTGAAGACCGATTATTGGTGTTTGCCCTGGAACATGGCCGGTGAATGGTTTGAATGGAGTGAGCATTTCTGTTATTGGAATTCTTTGGAGCTACGTGGCCGACAGATTCGATAAATAGAATGTAAAGACCGGTTAATGCTATTTGCCCTTGTACATGGCCAGTGAAGACGATAAATAGAGGGTGGATGTCACGTATTGAAATTCGTTGCAGCAATATGACCGATGAATGCAACGAAGAAACTGTGAAGATACGTTATTGGTATTTTCCCTTGAACATGGCCGGTGAAGGCTGTGAATAGTAGGAGGATTCCTGTGATCGGAAATATTTTGGGCAACTTCGTCGTTAGAGGCGATGAATATTGTAAAGAAAGGTTATTTTATTTGCCCTTGAATATGGCCAGTGAGGACTGTGAATAGGTGAGGGGGGTTGTGAATTTTTGGAATTCGTCGCAGCAACATGGCCGATGAATGCGATAAATAAACAGTGAAGACAGATTCTTGGTGTTTGCCTCTGAACATGGCCGGTGAATGCTGTGAATAGGTAGATGACTCCTGTTATCAGAATTCGTTGGAGTAACATGGCCGATAGATGCGATGAATAGAATGTGAAGGCTGGTTATTGGAAGCTGCCACTTTAACATGACATCTGAATGCAGTGAATAAAGGGTGGATGCCAGTTATCAGAATTCGTTGCAGAAACTATCGTCCCGATGGAAGCGATGTATAAACTAGAAAGACCGGTTATTGATATTTGACATTGGAACATGGCTAGTGAAGAGAGTGAATAAAGAGGTGAATGACCCTTCTCCAGGGTTTATTTTCGTCATTCTTGTCCAGCTCGCTTGCGCCTTGGCATTTATTTGCATTATAATCATAACCTTAAACTTGCAAACTTCATCCTTGTTGTTAGACTGGTGGCAGCTGATAAAACCCGTTTGCTCTACTGACGTCTAACCCCTGGTTACCTCAGTTGGTAGAGCGATTCACTTGTAATGGAGAGGTCCCGGGTTCGATACCCGGACCAGGCGGATTTTTTCGGTCGCGCACCAGTCACCTAGCTGTGTTTGGAGATTTGTGTTTGTCTTTTGTCCCTCTTGTTCCCCTTCTCCAGGGTTAATTTTCGTCGTTCTTGTGCAGCACGCTTGCATCCTTTGCATTTAATTGCATTAGAATGACTGTCATCGGAATTCATTGCAGCAACATGGCTCATGGATGCAATGAATGGACTGTGACGACCAGGTATTATTATTCGCCACTAAAACATCTCCACCGAATGCAGTGAATAGAGTGTGGAGGCCAGTTGGCGCGAATAGATAGACGCTGACAGACGCTAGTGTTGGAGCCTAGCTCATGCATGATAAAACGCTGCAGCTTTGCCTTGATGGTCGCGTCTAGCAGACGGAGAATTAAGCATCACAAGGCCGCGTCTCGTGGACGCGCTCGAGCTTTCTCGTCGGGAAAAAGGCCTACAGATGATACATGGAGAGCCGTCTAACTCGTGTCAGCGTTGCTGCCAGGCCGTGTTGAAGCGTCTCACAACGAGCCTGACGCTAGCAGCCAGCAAGGTTAAGAACAGCACGTCTGCCTCTGCGCCTATCTTTCGAAGAGGTTCAGCGTGATTGCCGCTTGGGACGGATCAAGGATCCACCACCAATGATGTCATGCAGATGCGTTGTCTGCTTGTTGGACTTGCTTTGTGTCACACAAAATGAAAGACGCTTACAATTTTCTGCAACGCCGAATTAGAGCGCAGCTCTTGCGGACGAGGGCAGGGGACAGTGGGAAGGGTATGCCGCTCCTCCTTCCCCGCTAAAATTAGCGGGAATATTGACAATGTTAGATACGTGTGACTTCATGTGACGACACGCATGAGGTCATAAGTCGCGTGACGTCACAAGTCACTTGTTTTTATTATGACCTTCACACGTGATGTCACGCGTGGCGTCACGAAGGTAACGTCATGACGTTACCCACGTGACCCTCACGAAGGCTTTGGCTTTGGTGTCCATGTAACTGCGCGTTGCCTTAGAAGACGTGTGACATCACACGCGACGTCACGTGTGGTGTCACAAGGGTTACCTTCGTGAGCTGGGACTCAAACCGAAAAATATAACGTTTCGGTTACGGTTACGGTTACCGCTTCCTGTTGATAACGGCTTCGTTTCGGTTTTTTACGGTTTTAATCTTTACGGTTTCGGTTACCGGTTACACGCTCCTAAAACCGGTTTATTTCGGTTTTTACAATAACTTGTTTAATTGAAATGCTCGACAGCCATTTTATAACAAACGGTTTAAAGTAGTCCCACCCTATTGAAAAATTTTGCAAACTGGGCCAGTTCAAACAGGCTTATTGCCACTGGTTAAATTGGTTGAACTGGACAAACTGAAACTCTGCATACTGGTCTTACTGTGAAACAGTGCATACAGGTCTTACTGTGAAAATGTGTATACTGGTAATACTGTACGACTGCGTATACTGGTCCACTCCATGCAGTTAAACCAGTTGAAATGGTAATATTGGCAACACAGGTCGTAAACGGATAAAATTCACTTTATTTCCACAAAAAATACAGATACTTCATGGTATTATTCATTAGTCCCAGCCGGTCGGCGAGATTTCCCACATCTTCTGGTGTGTCGGGGTTCCGGTGGTGGATAACATAGTACCTCAAGTCATCTGAAATAAGAACATCAGTAATTAGAGCCATGGCAGATTTACTTGCACCCGTCTGTTCTAAAACGGTATGTAACTAATGCCACGAATAAAAAATATGCACTATTATAAACAGTATGAGAGGGAATATGGAAGCGTGCACCAACCGTACATGTGGTGCCAGTCTAGCGGAAATTAAGTATAAACCGCATGTAAGCGATTTGGCTAGCGACGAAACAAGCGACGACGACACGCCTCGCTGTCACTCCGTCACTCGCGTGACGAGACAAACCGCATGAAAGCGACGGCAGCAAGCGACCAAGGAGTTGAGCGACGACTTCTAGAAATCCAAAAACCGAGCGACGTGGCGACTGACCGTGGGAAACCTCCGTCGCTCGTCGCTGACTCTCGTCACTGTCATCGTCGTTCGCTTAATCGCTTACATGCGGTTCAGCCTTTACGCAAAGCAACGCCCAGGAGTGAAAAGATCCTGCTGTTGTTACCCCCTTCCTACCTCCCCAGTCTGTCGTCCGCTATGCAACTCGCAACCACTGTGGTAGAATATCTCTGAAGCTGCATGCACACTGGCGGTTATATTACTAGCATAGCTGTTCCAAATCGGGTTGCTGAAACGTTCAGTTTCACATGCCCCTGATTATGAAAATGAATCCAAATGGTCGAGCCTGCTTACCTGGCTCGCTGGCGCGGAGACAGAGGCAGCCATTGCCCGCGCCGCAATGAGGACGGAGCGACTTCCGAACACGCCGTTCTGGGACGCAGCCATTTCGCCCGCGAGCGAGTGGAACTCAGGTGGAGGACGTCGTCAGACACAGGAACCATCGGCAGAGGCAGCACTCAAGGCTCCGGCAAACTATCTTATACAAACACAGGTTGAAGACAAATTGTAACCTCCCCAAGCCGAACAGCGGCCCCAAACAAAACCCAACCGGCCCAACCGCCCAAGTTCAAACTTCCAACCGTCGCCGCCGTGGCGCCAGAACCGTTTTTTTTTGTTTGTTTTTTGGCTCCCGGAGCTGCCGCCGACGCCGACTGGCGCTTCGAGCGGGCGCGAGGGCCGCGCTGATTGGCCCGCGTGCTCCTTCTCCTGGCACGTGAGCACCTCTCCTCTTTCAAGGCATCTGCGCTGCGCGTGGAGACACTGCATGATCTCCGGTCCCTGGGCACCGGCGCATTCCAGGCGCTTGACTCAGAGGCGCAACTGACACATTTTCCCGCGCATCTCCGACATCACGTGGGAGACTCCCTGCCTCGCCCTCCGGCACTTGCGCTGGAGCCTGGAAGCGGCTTTTAGGTGCAGGCCAGGGTGGATAAAGGCCGCGGTAAAAAGCGGGAAAATTATAAAGTCCAAGTGGGAACGATTGGCCGGCAGAGGGAAATGAACTTCTATGAGGCGATTGCATCACTGAATTCTTGACCTGTCACGAACTATTGGTGCAAGCTAGGTACAACTGTGCATGCGTCAAAATAAAGCTTTTATTTGGTCTACTAGACTGTTATGCGACATCTGCATAGAGAAAATGTTCTGTAAAGGCCAGACATTTTCTCTGCTTTGGCAAGGTTCATTCTAGAAACACATATTTGCCTATAGAATTAAGAAATCTTGTTCTGCCAATTTTTTTTTATTGTGAGTTGTGTGGAGTGTAAAAGCCCAATTCGCTCATGTAGAAAAAAAAGTCATTAATGCGGTTCTCCCGCTTGGGACTTCAAATTAGAAATATTGAAACCAACTTGATCCAAATGAAAAAGGCCAATGGGATCAATTCCAATGGTTAATTATTTTAAACTGGGCATACTACTAGCTTGAACTGTTCAACGAGCAGTTTCTTTAGTTCGGCGGGTATGACTTGTTTCGATACAGTGAGACCAGTTTCATTGCCAGTTATAACTGTTTGACTTCCAGTTACATCAGTTCGACTGCCAGTTCAAACTCTTTGGCTGCCAGCTTGAACATTATGACACCAGTGCCGCCCGTTCAAGCTACCAGTTTTGCCTGATTAGCGACCAGTTTGAACTGTACAAATAACAGTTTAGCCAATTCAGTTGCCAGCTTGGCCAGTTCACTTTCCAAGTTCGGCCAGTTTCGACAGTTTAATTTCCAATTTGCCCGGTACAATTCCACTTCAAACAGTTAATTTCGGGTTTGGCCAGTTCACATCCAAACTGTTTTCAACGTGAAATTCAAGGAACTTATAACAGTCTTAATACTTCTAATTGGTCAAAAGTTGCACGTTTCTAGCTTCAACGCTTGTTCACTACATCTACTTACATTATGTAGTTGGATACCCGAGCATACATGTTACTTCCGCTACCCATCCATTGATCATCGCATTCTATATAATAAAAATGAAAATAAACATCCCTGCTTTGTTGTTCGATAGATATATATATATACATATATATATATATATATTATTAAATATTGAGGACAATTCTTGCTAATTGTGGATGCGCCCTCGACTACACACCTCACAAGAGACCAAGGAGCATGTGCTAAGAAGAGGAGAAGAAAAAAGACTACCGGCGCGAGCAGAGCATAGTTGGAACCGTTGGTCGGTACTGGTCGGTACAACATCAACCTTCAAGAGCCCTCCCGATGTCTAACTGTAAATACGTTGTATAAATCTCTTTTGTAAATCGGAGTAATCTAAATTATCGAAAATTTTGGTGCCGAAACCCGGGACTCCAGCGACAATACGAGATCAGCGAACAACGAACATGGAGCGGCTCCAGACGAAAAGGTTGGTGACGCGAGCCGAAATTGAACGTCTAAGCGAGGAGATCCAAGCGGCGATGTCAATGGAGGACTTCAGGCCTCATCACGAAGAACGCCTCGCAGAAATAACGGACGAGCTGGATGCCCTGGCAAGGGAACTCAAGGAGCAAGATGCGCTCATCGAGGTGCACGTAAAGAACGAGAACCTCGCCGAAGAATACAGGGCCATCAGGGAGACACGAAGTGTTATCACCCGAATGCGGACACGTCTTCGACGCCTAGAGACACGGACAACGTCATCTATCGAGAGCAGGGTCGCCGAGACCACTGAACGATCGACCACTCAAACCCAGAGCCGAGCTGGACAGCTTAAACTTCCAAAGCTCGAACTCCAACGGTTTGATGGGGAGAAGTTGAATTGGCTTCCCTTCTGGGAGCAGTTCCGACAGGCGATCCACGACAACATCGAGCTCTCCGGCGTGGAGAAGTTTCTATACCTGCGGACGGTGCTGACGGGCAAGGCGGCGGCGGTGGTAAGCGGCATTCAAGCAACGGAGAACAGCTACGCCTATGCCGTGGAGCTTCTGAAGGAGAGATTCGGCAAGAAAGACGTCCTTGTTCAAGAACACCTCACGCAGCTGCTGAACCTGCCAAAAGTGAAGGCGCTGAGTGACGTCGGAGCCCTCCGTCGTCTACACATCACGTTCATCGCAACATCGCCTCGCTGAGGATTTTGGGCATCGACTCTGACAGCTACGGGGCGATGCTGTGTGCTGCGTTGTTCTGCGTCCTGCCTGCTGACTGGGCCGTGGACTTCTACAAGAGTCAGAGTACTAGTAATGAAACACCGGAAAGCTCAAATCTTGAGGCTGTCCTGCGATCGATGCGTGTAGAGCTGGATAGCAGGGAGAAGGTATACCGAGGGCAGTACACGGGACCAAACGCAACCTCTGAAAATACACAGCGACAGAGATCGATCAAGCGACAATCTCCGAGGAAAGGGGTCTGCTGCTTCCTCGCAGTTGGTGCCAAGCTCTCAAACGACGGGTGCCCTCTTTATTCCTCCGAATTGCATGAAGCGCCGCAATGTAACTCTGCGATTCCGATCGAAGAAAAGAAGAGACGGTTAAGGAGCGAAGGGAGGTGTTACAGATGCGCAAAGCGAGGACACACCTCAAAAGAATGTCGAAATCGGTTCCTTCACAGTGCAAAATGTGGCCGACGCCACATCACTCCACTTTGTGGTACGTCACCTCCGTCTCATCAAGGAGCGACCGGCGCTACCGAGCTCCACTCCGTGGCGTCTTTGAATGCCATCAACAAGAACGCCGTAATGTTACAAACGGCTCAAGTATGGGTAGACGGACGAGACCGGAAGCGTCTTGCTCGCTGTCTGTTTGACGGAGGCAGCCAACGTTCATTCGTCACCGAGCAGCTCTCGCGAGAGCTAAGGTTGGAAGTGATCGGCGAGGAGGAGGTGACCATCTATTCGTTTGGCAGAACAGCTGGTGGAACTACGAGGAAACGTCGGCTAGTGCGACTGTGGTTGCGAAGCCAATACAGCCGCAAAGAACACTGCTTGGAAGCCCTTGAAATAGAAAACATCTGTTCTGACCAGTTGGTCCTTCCCGACAACGTGGTTGACCTTGCTTGCGTGGGAGAGCTTGAATTGGCCGATGTAACCCTTTCTCCTTTCTTTAATTCCACGCGGAGTATTGAAATCTTAGTGGGGGCAGATCACTATTGGAATATGGTGAGCGGGGAAGTCCGCAAGATACAAGGATCCTTGGTCGCGCTGAAGACGGACTTTGGCTGGACACTGCAGGGCCCAGTTCCTCAGGTTACTTCTGTGGTGTCCTGCACTACTGTGGCCGTCCTGAACACCGGCGTCGCAAAACCGACCTTGAGCCTCTCAAACGAACTTCGAGCCTTCTGGGAGTTGGAAAGCCTCGGAATCTCCGTGAACGACTCTCCGCACGGAAAAGAGGAAGAACAAGTGAGAGAAGATTTCACTTCCTCCCTAGCTTTCGTCATGGGCCGTTATGAGGCAAACCTCCCGTGGAAGCCCCTAAATCGACCCCTAGAGAACAACGAAGCCGTTGCACTACAGCGTCTGGACAAGTTGGTTCGGCGTTTAAGAGGCAACACCGAAAGATTGACGCAGTACGACTCAGCGATCCGTAGCTACCTGACACAAGGGTTTGCTGAAAGAGTGCCAGAGGGGGAGGCCGACACCACTTGGAAACAAGTTTACTACATGCCTCATCGTGCTGTTTTTAGACCTGACAGTTCTACGACTAAGATACGCATCGTATTTGATGCGTCTGCAAAGGCACCGGGCTGTCTGTCCCTCAACGATGCATTGTCTACGGGCCCAAGCCTCAATCCGAACATGTTACAGCTGATCATCAACTTCCGACGTCATGCGATTGCCTTCACCGCAGATATTGAGAAGGCCTTCTTACAGATTCTGATCAAGCAGGTGGATCGCGATGCCCTTCGCTTTTTGTGGTACGCACGTTCCCCTACAGAAAACCCCACAAGTTCGAAGACCGAAGCATGGCGCATGACGCGCGTCCCATTTGGTGCAACGAGCAGCCCTTTTATGCTGGCAGCGACTATCAAGCACCATCTGGCCAACGTCTCAGAAGACTTGTCTGAAACTGCAAAGGTACTGGACGATTGTTTTTACGTGGACGACTTGATTGCTGGCACTGAAACGCTGGAAGCAGCGACAAACTTCTTCAGGGAAGCCCAGCAAATATTGAGCTCAGCAGGAATGAAGCTGAGGAAGTGGAGTTCCAACAGCGAGTCATTGCAACAACAATTTGACGAAGATGGGGTTGGAAACCTCTCCTGTGATACTTCCACACCGAGGTCAGGTGTGACGCGGGTTTTGGGACTTCAGTGGAATAGAGAGAGGGACGAGCTGAAGTACTCGTTAGAAAGCACGTTGGAGCTTCTGACAATCAACCGTGACACAAAACGCTTTGTACTGCAAGCATCAGCGAGAAGTTTCGACCCCCTCGGCCTCCTCAGCCCAGTGACGATAACAGCCAAGATTTTGTTTCAAGAACTTTGGGCACTTGGGCTGGACTGGGACACTCCGCTACCTCCAAGCGTAAGTCTGAGGTGGAGTAACTGGATAAAGGCTCTGCATCATCTCGAGGACATTTCGATTCCTCGTCGCTATGCTGCATACAGTGGTCGAACTGAGCTGCATGTCTTCACGGACGCTAGCCCCCAGGCCTATGGGACAGTCGCGTATTTGCGTAGTGACAGTGATAACCAGACGACAGTGAACCTCATTATGGCCAAGACGCGCGTTGCGCCAGTAAAGAACTTGACTCTACCGAGACTGGAGCTGATGGGAGCGTTGCTGGGCGCTCGACTATGTGCCTACTTTAAGGGAGTTTTTAAGTTGGATCTCTCAGAAGTGACGCTGTGGACAGACTCTATGATTGCTCTACACTGGGTAAAGGGCCTGGCTACTCAGTGGAAACCATTCGTGGCAAACCGAGTTATGGAGATTCAACAGAGGACAGAACCCAGCAACTGGAGACACTGCCCTGGAGCTGTGAAGCCGGCGGATTTACTAACCCGGGGTGTCCCTCCGGACTGTCTACAGAAGTGTGACCTATGGTGGAAAGGACCAAAGTGGCTGGCAGAGTCACCCACATGTTGGCCCACTAGTCCCACTGATACCCAAGATACTGCAGCCAAGGAAGAAAGAAGAACTTCAGAACTAACGGTGAGCCATACTGCTACGAGCTCCTGTACGCCTGTGGTAAACATCGGAAGGTTTGGGGAACTGAATCGCCTACAACGGGTCACTGCTTGGGTGCTACGTTTGTCAATAATTGTAGACACACGAAAGAGAATTCCCAGGGTCCACTCAAAACTGAAGAGATAAGGGAGGCACGTCTTCGGTTGCTCCGTCAAGTTCAAAGGGAAGCCTTTGAGAATGAACTAAACCAACTAGAACGAGGCGAACAGTGCAGTGGCTCGTCAGATCTGCGAACTCTGAATGTATGTATAGATGACAGAGGGTTGCTACGACTGAGAGGACGCCTACAACATTCAGATCTCGGTTATGAGACGGCACATCCTGTCGTTTTGCCTTCGACACACCACTTTGTGGAACTGCTGATCTTTAGTACACATCGACGGCTGCTACATGCAGGGTGCCTGGACACTCTAACTCAGCTGCGCGAGACGTTCTGGATTATACGAGCCCGACAAGTAGTTAAGAAGGCCTTGAGTCGTTGTCTTGTCTGCAGAAGGATGAGCAGCAAGAGTGCGACTGAACCAGACGCGCCGCTGCCACGAGACCGAGTGTTGGAGGCGGACCCTTTTGCAGTCACGGGACTCGACTTCGCCGGACCTGTCCTCACCAAGGACAAAGGCAAGATAAAAAAATCATACATTCTGCTACTGACCTGCGCAGTCACTAGAGCAATGCATCTAGAGGTGGTGAGCGACTTGTCTACAAGCAGTTTCCTTTTGGCATTTGGTCGCTTTGTGGCCCGGCGCGGACTATGCCACACGATATACTCTGATAATGCACAGACTTTCCACCGAGCGTCTGTTGAATTCAGAAAGATATGGAAAACAATGAGAGAACAGGAGTCACTCAACTACCTGTCCAGTCAAGGCATCAACTGGAAATTCATCGCTCCACAAGCGGCTTGGTGGGGCGGGTTTTGGGAGCGATTGGTTCGATCAGTTAAGACCCCTCTGAAAAAGGTTTTGGGGTGCAGTTACGTAACCTATGAAGAGCTGAGCACCATATTGACGGAGATAGAGGCTGTGATTAATTCTCGACCTTTGACCTCCATCTCCTCTGACCCGGACGAACCAGAAGCATTGACACCCGCACATTTCCTTGTCGGTAAACGACTGACTTCCTTGCCAACGCGAGGAGGAGAGCCTGCGTTGTCATCAGCCAACGATCTAACTCGCCGTTGGAAGTACCGTGAGACGCTATCGACCACACTATGGAAGCGCTGGCGCCAAGAATACCTCTGTACTTTAAGGTCATTTCATCACAGCAGACCGGCAGCCTCGAGTAATTTACGGGTGAATGACTTGGTGCTACTGCACGACGACTTTCATCCGCGACAAACCTGGAAAACTGGCCGCGTCGTGCAAGTGTTCCCTGGACGAGATGGCCACGTCCTGTCCTGCGTGGTCCGTTTGTCAGGAGGAACAACCATTAGACGTTCTATTCAACTCTTACATCAACTGGAAGCTCATAACGAATGAGCAATGCTCATTCGGCGGGGAGGATATTAAATATTGAGGACATTTCTTGCTAATTGTGGATGCGCCCTCGACTACACACCTCACAAGAGACCAAGGAGCATGTGCTAAGAAGAGAAGAAGAAAAAAGACTACCGGCGCGAGCAGAGCATAGTTGGAACCGTTGGTCGGTACTGATCGGTACAACATCAACCTTCAAGAGCCCTCCCGATGTCTAACTGTAAATACGTTGTATAAATCTCTTTTGTAAATCGGAGTAATCTAAATTATCGAACATATATATATATATATATATATATATATATATATATATATATATATATATATATATATATCACCAAGGGTTTTTTCTTACCAGTTATATATATATATATATATATATATATATATATATATATATATATATACAGTAAACGACTTATTTTTCGCGGGCTTAATATTTTGCGATTTAGGTCAATGCTGAAGTTGGGGAATAATTCGCGGGACCCATTTTTCGCGAATTGTTGGCGATTCGCGAAATTCGCGAACATTAGGTCCCTGCGAAAATGAAGTCGTTTACAGTATTCAAAATATGCAGATAATTGAACAGTACTTCATCGAACGAATCAATGTTTTACGAAACTGCCGAAAGCGGTAATTAACGGCGGAGCCAGGATCTGAACTTTAGGCCCCCGATGTCCGGTCGGGTGTGCTTATTTTATATTTTTTATGCGGGCTGTCGGCTAGTTGGCATTTTACATTTCTCTTTACGGCTCTGTTTTTTTTTTTCTTCTTTGTCACCTGTTTGACAGTTTCGGAACAAATTCTCTTCACCCACTTGAGTTCCTTTTCTTCTGCGTGTTTGGTCGACTTTGCTGCATTGCCCACCGCTCCTCCTTCCCCCGCTACCCGACAGCACATGGGCAGATGCCTCCGGAGTCGCTTTTGGAGTACTTGTAAGGGACTGTGCGCAGGATATCATAGCCCCTCTGCCGAGGCCATTATACCTCTTGGAAAGACTCGCCGTGTTCTGGTGCACGTGCATTGGCGAGAAAGGAACTCTTGGCTCTAGCGCTGCACCGCGGCCATGAACGATCTTTGCCTTCGGCTATTTCCAGTGCCGTCTCTCTTCTTATAACAGCGGAACTGTTGAGGGATAGTGTTTTCCGGGATCGTGTCCCCCGCAAAGGAATGATTACACCGAGATTTGGACACCTACCGCCATCTATAAGCGACGGCGGCAAGCCACGTACCGGGTTGCCGCTGTCGCTCATGGATGGCGGCAGCCTTTCCACTCTGGCTTGCCGACTTGTGGCCGGCCATTACTTTCCACTGTGCAGCTCCGCTGGTCTTTCTTCTTCACCAGAGTGGAAAGGCTGAGCGTTTTTATTAATAAAGATATGTCAATAAAGTGGGTACCGACGGTCATGAGCCCCGCCGACCTGCCGTTGCGCTCGACACGCGATGGCGAGCCGGCGGGCCATCGAGTCCTCGTGCTCTCGGTGCGAGACATCGTTTTCTTCTCGCGCTGAGGACGGCGGAAGGATCAAAGAAACGTCCGAAGGGTTTCTTGAGGTTTTTCAATAAATGTCAATAATGAATTAAAGCAAGAAAAATGGCCCTGGCGATAGCTCGAGGCAAAGCTAGTCCATGGCCGCAGCGCAGCGCGAGAGCCAAAGCTCTGTTCTCCGTATGTAGAAGAGTCCCTTCCGCGGCAATACACGCGCACCACAACACGGCGAGTCCTTCCCAGAGGTATATTGGCTTCGGCAGAGGGGCGATGATTGCCTGCGCACAGTCCCCAACATCTACGCCGTAACCGACTCCGGAGGCATCTGCCCATGCGATGTTCGGTAGCAGGGGGAAGGGGGAGCGGTCGGCAGTGCAGCAAAGTCGGCCAAACACGCAGAAGAAAGGAAAGCAGTTGAGTGAAAGAGGAATTTGGTTTGAAACTTTGTCAAACAGGGGACGAAAAATAAAAACCCCCCAGAGTCATAGGAAGAAAATTAAAATGCCAAGCAGCCCGCGCGCCCCCTAGAGCGCCTTGCGGGTAAGCGAGCGCTCCAGCAAGCGAAGGACATGAGGAATGGTTCGAGGAATGGCTCGGAGCCGTTCTGGCGTGTGCGAAATGGTGTCATCGGCTGTGTCGAGCCTGAACCCAAGAAAACCCATGCGTCGCGTTTGTTCTGTTCGTGTTGCTTAGGTTTAAGAGAAATCCCGACCGCAACAAGTCCTCCACGAGAAAGCGCACCGTAGACGCCAACTTGTCTGAGTCGGGATGGGTGCACAAGAGGTTGTCTATGTGAGACAAAGCCCAGAGTCCATGCGCCCGTATTTCTCTGGCAATGGCTGTTGCCAAGAGCTGCATGTAAAACGGTGCCTGGCTTATTACGAAGGGCATACGGAAAAAACGTCCGTAACGGCGGAATACTCTAAATGTGGTCAGGTTACGGGTGAAGCGATGAAGCGTGATATGGTAAAAGGCCTCGGCAGGGTCGAGCTTCACTATATACGCTTGGGGTGGTAAGGGATTTACTTTGATGACCTCGATTAGCGGCGTAAGGCGGAACTAAGGTGCCGGGAGGTAAGGAGTAGGTGCGGCGCAGCCAAAAGCAAAGCGGGACTTGGTGGCTGACTTGGATACGCGGAAGACGGGGTTGAGGTACACACCACATGAGGAGCGTTCGATGATGCCGCCAACATGTTAGTAACAGCGGGATCGATCGTGGGGACCTGGTCAGGGAGAGGGGGTGGGCCGTGAAGCAAGAAGCCTTCGTGCAGCGAATGGAAAGTGCACCGGAGTCGGGCGGCCTGTGAAACTGACATGCCTCACTAAACACTGCAAAATCGACTTGAGGTGCCTGCTGGGTCGGGTGGACTGGCGGCTGAGGTCCCTCGCTTTCAACCTGTAGGCAGTGCTACCCAGGTCCTACTCGGAGTCTTCGATGTCGCTTTGTTTGTCTGTAGTGTGTTCCTTTGTGTTGGTGGGGTTTTCCTCCTCGCCATCGTAGGTGTTGAAGGAGTCGTCATCGGCGTGGGGCTCGATGACACTGTCGGTTCTGCTGAGCCACTCCAGGATTCGCTCGGCGGTGGTGGCCGTCGAGCCCGGATTTAATGAATCGTTTTTTCGGTCCAAGATCAAGCACGGGCAAGGTCGACGGAGACGCCAGCCTCGCAAAATGTATGGGCGAGAACGTCCTCGACCGGGAAAACGTCCAGGAGCGTCGAGGAGATGACCGCGTTGTCGATGACGGCACTGGTGGGTCTCGAACACCCAGGGTAGCTGCCGAACTCACTTAGGATTTGGGGGCCTCTTTGACTTGGTGCCTGGGCGGTAGCTGGTGTTCGCGGGAGCACGAGTTGTGCGGCGTCCGCGTCGAGGCTGGTTGAGTAGCTGGTTGGGGAGCTCTCTGAAAACCTCGGACTCGAGCCTGGACGTCTGGGATAGCCGTCTTCCAGTTCCCTCTCTCGATGACGTGGAAGAATTCGTCTATCGAAAATGGGGTGCTGGTGTTCGGGGAGCTTGGCATCCCAGTGGAACTGATACGGGTGTAGATGCCGGATGTTGTGCACATCTCTCGTGAACAAACTTCCTGTGTTCTCGGCGAGGTCGCGCAGAACTGTTGTAGGCCTGACAGACCCTCAATCCGGGAATGGGCCGTGGGAGCTCCACCGGAGATAGTCGTATCGCATTGGTGGCTCTCGTAGAAATGATTCCCGTAGAATTCATACCTCCGGCGGAAGCAGGGTAAGCGATCTCTTGGCGCGTCTGTGGATGTTCGAGCTCACAGTGCTGACATTCGAATAGCTCGCGTTCAGAGTTCTGCGACAGGGACTGCTGAGACTGCTGGGCGTGTGGGGCGAGACCGGCCAGTGCATCAACGATTGGAAGCAGGGCAGCTTTCAAGGTTGAGGCGAAGGAGGCGGAAATGGCATACTCTGCCTGTTGGACGAGGGCGTCTTCGTCGTCGGTGGCCAAGTGCGTTTGCGCGTTCGACGACAGGCATCCTTCTCCTTGGCTTTTTTTCTTGTCATGCTGAGAAGCATGGCAGTGCCGGCGGCTGCCACTCGATTCGAAAAAGGGACTCGGCATGAGAAGGAAACGAAAAAAACTCGGAACCCTTCGGACGTTTCCTCGTTCCTTCCGCCGCTCTCAGCCAAAAAAAAAAAATATGTATGTATATATATATATATATATATTTATATATATATATAGAGAGAGAGATATTGCCACGTAGGCGAAGGAGATGTTGGCAGTGGTAGGACCCAAGAAGGGTTTAATGAGTGGACAGCA
Source organism: Ixodes persulcatus (assembly GCA_013358835.2). NCBI lineage: Eukaryota > Metazoa > Arthropoda > Arachnida > Ixodida > Ixodidae > Ixodes > Ixodes persulcatus. Next base: position 30,551 of record JABSTQ010011009.1, on the reverse strand, counting down.
AGGCAGGATCAAAGAAAAAGGCGAAAGGACGGTCCGGTCGATCTGCTTGCAGTTCTTCGAAATTGCGCGGGGCATGAGAGAGCGCCAGGCGCGAGACCCGTGCAGAACCGAAAAAAAAAACCGAGGCGCGCTGTCATGCGCGACTAATCGAGGCGTTTGTTAACTGTGGCATTATCCCCCCGTTAAAAGAAGCAGCGACCCGATGCTTGAAGGTAAAGCTTCGCGGGAGTGGACGGACAAATATGTTCCTTCAGCGTCTATCTGGCATAGTATGGTTTGAGGAGGACTACATGAACAACTTCTGGGTGCAAACGGCGTCGCCATGATGGCGAGTTTTCATGGGATATGACCTCGTAGGTTAATTGTCCAACACGGCGGACGACCTTGTATGGGCCGAAGTAGCGACGGAGGAGTTTCTCGCTACGACATCGTTGGCGAATGGGGGTCCATACACAAACTTGTTCGCGAGGCTGGTATTGTCCGTCATTTCGTCGAAGGTTGTAGCGTCGGGCGTCGCGTTGTTGCTGGTCTTGGATTCGGATCTTCGCTAACTAACGGGCCTTTTCTGCGCGTTGGAGGAACGCATCCACGTCGTCGGGATGGACGTCGTCTTCAACGTACGGTAACATGGCATCTAGTGTACTTTTGGCCGCTCCTCCGTATACGAGACTAAATTGCGTCATTCCTGTCGTCTCTTTCGTTGCCGTTTTGTACGTGAAAGTTACATAAGGTAACATGTCGTCCAACGTTGTATGTTCGACGTCCACATACATTGATAGCATGTCTGGGAGAGTCCTGTTGAGGCGCTCAGTCAAGCCATTTGTTTGGGGGTGGTAGGCAAATCTCCGGTGGTGAGCGGTTTGGCTGAAGTGCAGAATGGCTTGCATGAGCTCGGCCATGAAGGTTGTTCCTCGATCTGTGATGACGACCTCGGGAGCACCATGTCGCAGGAGGATGGCATGCACGAAGAATCGTGCTACCTCCATAGAGGTGCCACTGGGAAGGGCCTGTGTTTCGGCGAAGCGGGTTAGATAGTCGGTAACCACGATAATCCATTTGTTACCAGAAGCAGGACTAGAAAAGGTACCCAGCGAATCCATTCCTACTTGTTGGAAGGGTTGCATGGGCGGCTCTATGGGCTTCAACGGTCCTGAAGGTCTTGTAGGCGGCGCGTTTCGGCGTTGGCATTCTCAGCAAGTGCGTACGTAGTGAGCGACATTGGTCGCGAGGCGTGGCCAGAAGTAGCGTTCATGGATCCTGCCGAGGGTACGCGCAAATTCCAGATGTCCTGATGTTGGCTCGTCATGTGCCGCTAGAAGGATTTTGTCACTGAGGGCTGTGGGGAAATTATTCTTTACGAGCATGTCGTTTCACAGACAAAATGCGGATACGCCGTGCTTGAATACTCTTGGGACTGTGGTGGTTTTGCCTTCAAGGTAGTTGATAAGCTTGTTTAGGTCTGGATCAGGTCGTTGTTGCTGAGCGAAGGTACTAGCACTGATCGCACAAAGGAACGTGTCTTCGTCGTCCGTGTTTTTTGGTGGTGGGTCGACAGGTGCACGCGAAAGGCAGTCGGCGTCGGAGTGTTTGCGTCACGACTTGTGTAGGACTATGAAGTCAAAGTCCTGCAACCTCAAGCTTCAGCGTGCGAGGCGTCCGGAGGGGTCAATTAAACTGGCGAGCCAGCACAAAGAGTGGTGATCAGTGATTACCTTGAAAGGCTTGCAATATAGGTAGGAGCGAAATTCGTAAATCGCCCATACGATGGCGAGGCATTACCTTTCGGCCGTGAAGTAGTTTTTTTTTTCGGCTTTTTCGGCGCAGGCGATAACTTCCTCAAGTCCGTTCTGGTGTTGAACAAGAACAGCGCCGAGGCCTACAGAGCTGGCGCCGGTATGAACTGCTGTTTCGGCGTTCTCGTCGTAGTGGGCAATAACGGGGGCGACTGTAGGCGTTGCTGAAGCTCCCGGAGTGCATCTGGTTGCTCTGGCTCTCAGGTAAACGGTAGATCATCATGCGTCAAGCGGATGAGGGGCACGGAAAGTCGAGAAAAGCCCTTGACAAAACGTCTGTAATAAGCGCAAATGCCTAGAAACATACAAACGGCTTTTTTGTCGGCTAGCTGCGGGAAGCGTGCAATAGCTGTAGTTTTCTGGGGATCAGAATGAACTCCACTTCCACTAACGATGTGTCCGAGCAATTTTAATTCTTCGTAAGCGAAGTGGCACTTCTCCGTCTTAAGTGTTTGTCCTGAAGACTGAACTGCTTCGAGTACCGTTTCCAGTCTCCGTAGGTGTTAATCGAAGTGCGTGGAGAACACGACAACATCATCAAGATATACCAGGCAGGTCTGATCTTTGAACTCTGCCAACACAGGATCCATAACTATTTGAAACGTTGCTGGCGCTGAGCAGAGGCCCAAGGGCATGACTTCAAACTCATACAGACCATCGGGGGTTATGAAGGCTGTCTTCTCCCGATCCCTCTCGTCGACCTCGATCTTCCAATATCCCGTCTTGAGGTCCATCGAAGAGAAGTACTTGGCGTGGCTTAATTGGTCTAGAGTGTCGTCGATTCGGGGCAAAGGATACACGTCTGTCTTAGTGAGTTTGTTTAGCCGGCGATAATCAACGCAGAACCTGAGGGTGCCATCTTTTTTCTTCACAAGAATGACAGGTGATGCCCAAGGGCTTTTCGAGGGTTGAATAATGTCGTCGGAGAGCATCTCTTTAACTTGATGTTGAATTGCCTCGCGCTCTTTGAATGAAACTTGATAAGGAGATTGTCGGAGGGGGCGTCCGTCCTCGTTAGTTATGATTCAATATCTCGCAATCGGGGTTTGCCGGATTTTCGAAGAGGACGAGAAAGAGTCGTGGTAGCGTTGAAGTAGCTGCTGTAGTCGGTCCTGTTTTTCCCGAGACACCGCAGAGTTTACATCGAATGCGGGAGCAGACTCTTCCTTCACGGATATTGTCGAGGTTGTATCGGAGAGGGTCAGAGCGTTACTGACTTCGGTGGTGTCCTCTAGGGAAGCGAGTGAGGTGCCCCGGCTGAGATGTTGGTATTCCGAAGAGAAGTTTGTTAGCAAGATAATCGCTTGTCCCTGTTCAAGGCAAACGACTCCCCTCGCAACCGAGATTCCACGTTGCAGCAGAAGAGATCCGTTGCTTTCAACGACTCCATCGTAATCACTGGATACGGTAGCTGTTACAGAGACAATGACACTTGAGCGGGGTGGTAACGTAACATGCTCGTCGAGTAGCGCAAGCGACGTCGAATGGACGTTTGGCGGGATGGCGTGCTCTGTAGAAAATGTGACCGACTTTGATTTGAGGCCGATGACAGCGCTGTGCTCAATAAAAAAATCCATACCCAGGATAACGTCCCGCGAGCGCTGGCGCAAGACGAGGAACGTCGCAGGATAAATGAAATGGTGGATTGTAATCCTCGCTGTGCATCGTTCGTTGGGAGTCATCAAGATGACCTCCCGCTGTACGAATCAGAGGGCCATCCCAGGGGGTCGTCACTTTCTTCAGAGCTCTTGTAAACTGTTCGCTGATAACGGAGTAGTCAGCGCCCGTGTCGACGAGAGCGGTTATATCGCCTCCGTCGAGAGATACGTTTAGGTCGGCAGTGGTGGGCAGGGCGTCGTTGGGACGTCGTGACGTCGAATCGCGGCTGCGTCGGTGCTGGTTTGGAGGATGTTCGCGACCGCGCTGTACAGCAACCCCACCTCCAGGGGTTGCAGCCCTCAGTTTCCCTTACCGATCGACCGGTCCGGTCGATCTGCTTGCAGTTCTTCGAAATTGCGCGGGGCACGAGAGAGCGCCAGGCGCGAGCTCCGTGCAGAAACGAAAAAAAACCGAGACGCGCTGTCATGCGAGAAAAATCGAGGCGTTTGTTAACTGTGGCATATATATATATATATATATATATATATATATATATATATATATATATATATATATATATATATATATATATATATATATATATATATAATATATCATATAAAACGCCAATGGCAAACCTCTGACATTCATTTTCCTTTCTGTGTTGTTTCAATTGTGTCTCTCGCGAAACGTTTCAGACTAAATGAATACCAGGTTTTCTTTACCGCCAGCTCTGCATGATGGTCAATTTACCTCGTTTCTTCATCGGTGGTTTTGAGTTTTGATAAAACCGAGTTAGATGTACATCTAAGAATTCTAACTTTTAGTTAATGACCTGAAGCCGACATGTACGGAATACATTTAGCGATGTAGGAGTATGGCAGATTTAGATATAGAGACGTTTTTTATTATATGTTCAACCACTGACTCCAATTAAGTATTCTTAATCCTAAAGTTATATTGAACGGAAATATATTACCAGATGCACCACTCGCTGACAGTAACTCTGTCAAACGGCCTCGACATTTCAAGATTGCTCCTCCAGGTTATACTTGAGAAAATCTAATATTTTTATTGTTAGTTTAATATTGATTAAAACCGGTTACCGGTAAATAATTAGCGGTTACGGTTACGGTTACGGTTTTTATAAATTTCAAATAACGGTTTCGTTCCGGTTACGGGGACTGAAAATATTTCGCTCCTAAACGGATTTCGGTTTCGGTTACGGTTACGGTTTGAGTCCCTGCTCGTGATGTTTACCCCTGTGAGGGTTGCCTTCGTGAGGGTTACCCTCGCGAGGGTTAACTTTTTGAGGGTTCCCCTTCTGAGGGTTACCCTCAAGAGGGTTGAGCGGCCTACATCATATATCCCAAATGAAGAAGCGTTTACATAGTAAGCCGGCTATTGTGTTCCTTTATAGTTCGCTCTCCGGCTTTCTTCTCCACTGTTGCTCTCGTATCAGTGGCTCCAGAGCGAGATTCTCGGGACTGGTCACGCCCGTTGTTACAGAACCTCTCAGTGACTACAGAAACCTCAACATAGTTCCGCGCTGAGCTGTCTGCAGAGATGTGGCACTTGGGTCTCCAAGGCATTCAGGTTCTCGAGATAACGTCAGTGCAGTACATTTTAAAGCTCACTTCACTGTTACTTCAATCCGCGCCTATTATATACAGTTTACTTACATATAGGTATTGCCATGACGTGGTGATGATATCCTGCAAGTATAAGGTATTCTCTTGTAATCCGACAAGTCAAATGTATAAGCTTATGATGTCTCTAATGAAAACGTTCAGCCTTTCCACTGTCGCGAGGAAGGAAGACCAGCGGAGCTGTACTTGATACACTGCCGCAACGCGCACGAGCCCGTTTCCCGCTTCTTCTCGTCTGACACGCCGCCGATCGTGGATACGTCTCCGGTGAACCACAGTCGGTTGCACACGACGCACGTGACGCCAAACGGGCTCTTCACGAACTGCCTCCGCAACCTCGCCGTCGCACCCGGGAACTGTTCCGCCGGCGTGGAGTGCAGTTGTCGCCGGGCCTCGCTCTTGCGCTTGGCCTCCGTGGCATGATCGTCGTCCGTAGCGTTGGCCTACCGGCACCCTTTATATTGCTGGTTCTGTTCTCGGCGGAGGCTTTCCAGACGAGCAATATTCTCTTCTTTGGCAAGAGAATCTGAAGCGCTGGACGGAGTGGAAGTCGAGGCGACAGCGGCTTTGCGGCGGTTGCGGACCCATTCGCGCTACTGCGTACGTCGCCGCTCCTTCCGCAGCCAGTCTTCGTTCCCCGAAAGGGCGCGCGGCCGAGCCATCCTGAGTTCAAACCGAAACTGATAAGAGCGTGGGAAACAGCGCGCAAAACAGACGAGGACGAAGGTACACACGTTACAAGCACTGCGCTCGTTACGTGTGCTGCTTCGTCTGTTTTTCGCGCTGTTTCCTACGATGAATTCCCACCAACGCGCCCAACTATCCATTCTTCTATGATAGCTGGAAAGGTTGCGCCATCTACGAGCGACGGCGGCAGCCGGGCTGGTTGTGTGCTTGGCGCCGTCGCTTATAGATGGCGGTAGCTGTCCAGCTAGGTTTCTGTCGACATGCGTTTGATACCAGACACGATCCTGGGGAGCCTAGCTCTTAACAGCTCCGCTGTAAAACGTAAATTTATAATTCGCTCAAATGTGTCGTAATCAGTTTGTGGGAACAATAGCAAACGTACCGAAAAAAGAAAGGCAGACCGACGTCTCGAGGCTTCTTTGGCATGTAATAGTGGAAGAACAATATGCTGCATGAATAAAACAAACACAATTTAGACACAACCAAAACAATCTGAAATGTGCACTTTTTAAGAATGCGCGCCATCGATTACCGGTTTCCCGGTGGCTCGATCGGAGAACTTTGGGGAGGAAGTCGGCCAGTCGATCTCGGTGCAATGATTGGACCGTTTTCATTTACTTCACATTACCTGGTTTACGGTAGAGAGAGGGGATGGGAATCGAGGCCCATGTAAACAGTCCGCAGTGATTCACGCGCTAGACTTTCCCAGTTCTCAGATTTTCTTACGCTTATCAGGTAATCACAGGAGCAAACTAAAAGGTGCCGATTAAATAACTGAGGTGCATTTACTTAAGCTTCATACGCCCTTTCTCTTGTTTCTTCACCCGTAAACCAGGCGATGTGACATTCATAAAAACGCGCCAATCAGAGTGCCAATATTGGCCGGTTTACCTACTTTCCAATCGTTTGCGAATACGCTTTCCGGCATAACGCACGTCATTGGGTAGAAATTTCTTCGTGACAATAGGGCGGTGCTGATAACATTTTCTCTTTCGTTCTCGACTGGCGAAAAAGAGGTGCTATCAGCTCCACCTGGTTGCTAACTGGTTAATATTACCCTTGGGATATCGTGCAACTAAATTGCATCTGGTTTCCATTTTATAATGCAGCCTTACCACGATCAGCACCAAATAATAAACCAAAAAGTAGACGAGTCTGAATTTCATGTAGACAATCACGTGATTCATCATGGTCTTGCTTTCCTGCGCATAAAACAAATAGATCTCTGACTGATGCGAACTGTTCGCTATGATGCAATATAAAGCGACCCGTTTGTTTGTATTCTGTTACATTAAATGGCTTAATACAAAACTGTTTAGGGCGTTTTGGTCAATCGTCAAACACCTTTGGCCGCGGAGGGCTGAAAGAACGCAGGGCGTGGAGATTCCCCCAGAATCTTTTCATCCCAGCCAATCAGATTGCAGCAATGGCAGCCACAATATTCTCATCGACACTCAGAAGCGTAAGAACTCTGATCAAAGCAAGCCAAAAAATAATATCAACACAAGAAAGTGAACCCCAGTTGCGGCAGGCAGACGTATCACAGCGAAAATCATGAGGTTTCTAACTAGGACAGCTTAAGAAGCCCACGATGTGGCTTATCGTGTTCACGCTTCGGGATTCGCCGTTTAGAATTGGTCGACTGATGCGGCAATTTGAATAACTGCCGGGCAATACTGTGCTGCTCAGGGCTCGATACGCACTGCTTTCCTTGTGTACAGACGGTTCTTGAGCGCTATTCTAAGGTCAAAATAGCAGTAACCGTATTTTATTAACTATATTCCCGATCAACTCTGTAAACTATAAAATGAGATTTCGGTTAGGAAAATAGGGTTTCCTTAGTCTGGATTTGAGCATAGGCGCACCCATATCTCACAACTGGAGCCTAGTTTGTGCAAGAAAAGCTCAACACCTTTGGCAAATGCTCGCTTCCTTACTTACAAAAAAGCTTGAGCCCTTTATAAATTACCATTAAGATAATATGTCGTTTTAAAAAATTCCTCACGTCCCGTAATAATGACCGATCCAGAAATAACACCAACTCTCGCATGGGCGTCCGCACAATCTTTTTGTTAAGGGAGGCACCCTTGTCTTTTGGTGTGCATTTCTTTATTAAGGCGAAAGACATACATGTCCTATTACGCGAAAAGAAGTCGGCGTTGTGCCCGAAATATGTTCATGAAAGTTCTTAATCAAGGACGCGGCACTCAAGGTCAAAGCGGACGTGCCTCAGCAATAAAGCACAAAGAGAAGCACAGCAACGCAGATGCTTCGTCACGGAAGGTAGCGGGGGTGCTCAAGGTCACAGAGGACGCGCCTCGAAAATTAAACACAAACAAAAGCACAACAACGCAGATGCTTGGTCACGAAAGTAGCGCGAGCGCTCGAGGTCAATGCGTACGCGCCTCACAAATTAAACACAAAAATGGAGAGCATTACGCAGATTCTTCGTCACAGAAGCCGTCCTGAAGCCGGCGGCGTTTGCCGCTCCTGCGCAGTGGGGGAGCGTGATGTCATCGCCAGAGCGCCGTGTGCAAAAGGAAGACGTGGGGCGCTGCTTGCAGCAATGCGCTGCGAGTAGGAATGCTTTCGCATTCCTACACGTAAGCCGAATTTTTTAGACGGGAGGAACCCTAAATTTATTATACAGGTTTTATACAGGAAAATAAAAGAAAAGGCCCGTTCACACTCTTGCGACCTCTTAAACCTGGGTTCCTTAAAACTTCTTAAACCAGAGGACACACTGGCGCCATATATTGGGTAGCACTGTAAACTCGGCGGTCCGGCATATTTTTTTATTTCTCTCGCGCATTATCCTTTCTTTCTTGGCTCGAAAAACTTTTGTCAATGTTATAAACGAGCCTTTCTATAGGTATTACGCACATTTGACCTCGGAAATCCCGCAAAACCTCCGCTCTTGTGAAATGCAGTTCCAGGGTCACCGCATAGATGGCGCCACAATGCCAGTATGTTCCCTCGTTCTAAAAAAATTTGAGAAGTTTTAAGAGATCTCGTCTCTCTCAGTCGTACTCGGTCGCAAGAGTGTGAACGGGCCTTAACGTCAAGCTGACAACTTTGACAGTTCTGCTTTAATAAACATATTGGCTTCAAGAGTCAGCTTCTTGTTAAACGAACTGTCGATAAGATCCGTCCGGAGTGTTTCTTACGATTTAAAATTTATGCAATGTAGATTTGATGCCCAATATTCTTTCTTTTTTTTTTTTCAAAACTCGCAAGGGCTCATATTCACCAGACTGCACACATTGGCATTGTTCTTTAAGCCGCACTCACAGAGGTAATACAACGAACAAAAAGACAGCCTCCGGTCACTTTCCGGGACGTGTTGCCTCATTGTATGACCGTCCTGTTACATTGGTGATAAAAACTAAACTGTCTGAAGACATGTTGGAAGCATGCTTATATGTGAAGCAAGCATGTTTTGAACATGCCAGAGGCGCATATAATTTTGTCATCCTGTGTACAGCGAACATCTTGTCTTTTGTGTGATGTGCAGTGTGGAGCAGAATCTGTTTGTTCCATACATATTTATGGTTTAAACACGTCCGTAGAAAGTTTACGTATACCCAATGCAGTACTGCGTAAAGTGATAATATGAAGTACTTAAGGTGTTGTACAAAGTAAATGATAGGTCACGTACTTCAAGTAAAGTAGTAAGTGCAACGGACGAACTGTACTTGAAGAAAAGTATTGGGCACTGTCAATGTAAAGTACAAGCACTTTATACAAAATCTTTGGTGATGCTCTTCCACTCCCCTTTACAGTCAGTTTTAACTCCTATTCATTGTTCCCAGGGTAAGCAGCAGTGTATCAGTTATTTTCGGAACTGGCGCAGAGTATTATTTCAAGTCAATTGGCCACGGATTAGTTGTTTTCCTCTCGCTGAATACCAATTTAACACAATTACCCTATAAGGCACGTATTTACATTGGTCTTATAGCCTAGCTACTATATTTCACTTAAAGAAAAGACCATGAAGTCTACAAAAAATATGACGTTTTCAAACAAAGATGCGCCATTTTGTTTTGTTTTGTAAGATGTTGGTCAATAAAATGCTTAGATGGGCCAGTTGGTGCATCATGGGAAAATAAGCGCCAAAGGAACAGGGACAAAGAGTAGAATAACAACGACACAGGGCGCACTCTCAACTAAATTTATTTGGAAAAAACACAAACTTATATACCAACAGGAGCACACCATCAGACACCGCACGTCACGTTAGTCCCCACCCAGACCACGTTTCGAATATTCAAACTCATCCGTAGACAGAGCCAGAGAAGCATCGCTGATGCGGCAACGCATTGCCGCATCAGCGCAACGCATCAGCGGCAACGCATTGCCATGTTTAACTCTTCATCGAAGCTGGAATATTTATCTAGAAAGCGTTTGCGGTCTTGACGGTTCCGAAATCGCCACAGGAGGACGTTCTTCAATGCCAGTATTGATAAAATCTACATGATAATTAATATTAGTTTCCCTTACTTTAAGTACATAATCTCTCACTTACCTTGTAGAATACTTGAAGTACTTTTTATATGAACTTCACGCAGTAGTGCACTGGTTACGCATAAAGTGTCTAACTACCTGTTTAAAGCATATATGTGTCATCAGATCTGCTGGATCTGCTTTAGTGCACGTATCTCAAAGAAGCTTTCAGGTTTTGTTCCACGCGGTGCAATCTGTGAGCATCAATGCCAACAGAAAGGTTTGGTTCCGATTTGTTTCCGGTTGACGAGAAGAAGACTTTTTTTTTCGTACCCGTTTACTAAAAATTGACACTAACAAAGTTTGAGTATCACAAATCTATTGGCTAAAGACACCACACCTTTGTGAAAAGTTTCGATTATCTCCGGTTACTGGCCTATATCTGTACGACTTTCGTCACTCAAAGGTATCCCAATTGGGATACCTCAAAGGTTGGGATGCCTTTGAGGAAATAAAGTCTGATCTGATCTGACAAGCAGCGCTTGAGAACACTCTATATTTGCTCGTCTACCCGCAATAAAACATGTTTCTGAATAGCTCCTAGGGACACTCAATCCCGGAACAAAAACATGTTAGCGCAATTCTAACGTTGTGAGACTCAATATCAGTAAGGAGCAATTCCTAAACATTTTTTTTTATCTTAAAAAACGTTTGACCTGATATAGATTCACGTTGAAAGACTCAATTTGTGAATAGCGATACACATCTACTGCTTTACGTTTTTTTGTTTTTTTTTCCTGTGTGTGGGAAGATGCGGGGCGGGGTTAGACAGCACACATATCCTGTCCGAGCATTTTATATGTAAAAATTTAATATTTACTAGTGTAGTGTATTACTTACTTTCTGCGCCGCAATGATGATGTAGATTGACATGAACAGAGCCACCGCCGAAAAAGGTATATTGAATACTTGGTAAGTGTCCCAAAGGTTCTGTTGCGGTTTCCAGACTACATCAAGAAGTCACAAAAACGGCTTCAGTTACAACACACTTTAATGCACTGCTTCGGAGCCTACTACGAACAATCAACGTTGTATGCTGTAAACTGAAGCTTACGCCATAATTATGTTAGGATTTCCTCACCACTAGATACGAATGATGAACATAAAAACGGTATCGTCGAAACTACCAGAGTTGTATATACCGCGAAAAGTGGTGTGCGTACGCGCACCCTACAAATGCTGCATCTCCATATTTTTTTTATTTAATATTGCTATTTTGTTTTCCATTAGGAGTCCTTTATGTATGTAGCAAACTCTGAACAGGCTTGTTTTGGGATCCGATTGCATTGGAGATCAAACTAAGAAAGCCGCAACTTCCTATCTCTGTCCTTTTCTTAAATGGCTTAAGTCGAATCACTCCGTAAAGTTTTCATTCAGTCTTGAACAAATTTACACCACTTGACGACACGACCTCAGACCCACCTTTTGCAATTCCGATCAGTATGCCCGCAGCGTTTGAAAGCTGGAAGTAGACAGCAGGGTGAGTCGAATGTTATCACCCCAGAATAAGAATCTTTGAGCGGCTCATCCATTTTATTGCCACGGACAGCATTAAAAAGTGAGGAAAGATCTTCTGATGCCACGCGCCCAGCATGAGATTCCACGCTTCGATGACTCATCGGCGTCTCGCACCCCTCAAGTGTGAACGAGCAGCCAGAACACGAAGAAAATCAAACGAGCTCGTAGTGGAGGCCAGGGTATTCGAATAAGAGGCCCTTACCTTTTAATTCTGTCCGTGGCCCAATGGCCATAGACAGGGTTAGAGCGGCAGAAAGGTCCTTCAGTTGTCCCGCCTCTAGAGGGAGCTTCCTTCCTTCGATAAAGTTGCAGCGTCTCGTGAGCTTCGAGGCTGCGCGAGCAGCCAGAGCACGACGGAACGAACAAGCGCGTGCTTGAGACCGAAGATAAGAAAGGTACATCCTGTCATTCTCATTCTGTCAGTGACTGAAGAATGGTGAGCCTCTTGGGAAGTACCATGAGCGGCGGCGCCGTTGCGTGCATTTCTTACGTACCGCGTGAGCATCTAAGCAACTGAGGAAGAAATAAGCACAACACCGAAGTACTGGAACGAACAGTTATTATCGTTAGGCACCGAAAAATATGAGTATTCGGCGGGAACACAAAGATTGGACGAAAGGATGGATCAATGAATGTTATTGGCTATACCCTTCATTACCGGCGTTTGCTCGCGCGACCCAGCCGGAAACGAATTCTAGTGACCAGTGTTGCCACACATTTCTCCGACTAAAACGGGTTTTAGACTTCTTAAACTAGAGTTCAACTTAGAAAGGCTTGCTGACGACTGCAATGTTCTCAACTCTCGGTAATTTTAAGATCAACGATTCATTCGATGAAAAGTACTGTAATTTTGGTAAATGGAGTGAAATGTTGCAGTTAGTAAATCAATATTAAAAAAAGCAATAACGATCGGGATGAGAAACAAAAATATTGTCGATCAATTCGAAATTCCATCTACAGGGTTATGAGGGTGGAATAGCGTCTGCCACAAAATAGACCTATTTTGAAAAGTCCGTCAAGTAACAATGGCGGTCGCCATTGCTTGTGAAAGAAGCACGTGAGAGGACGCGAGACCTCGCCGAACGCTGACGCACCGCTCGTGTCTAATACATGTTCGGAGGATGGGATCAAGCAATGGCGGACAGGCGTCGGCACGGACTTTTGAAAGGGGTCTATTGAGCTGAGTTGCTATTTTGACAAAACATCAAATATTTCGAGAGGTAGCTTCTTTAGAAAAAACAAAATCACCGCATCTCCACGTGGTGAATGATGTTTATTGGGACGAAGCTCTGGTGGTGCTGATGATACTGATTTTATTGTTCATAGGTAGTGCTGATGGTGCTGATTTTGTTTTATTGCTCATAGGTAGTGCTGAGTTCCGGGTTACGTTTCGACTTCATTATTACTGCTTTATGATCGGCTAAATGCAGAGCCAGTGGTTCTTCTAGCGGATCAGCTTGGATCCGCCAGAAGCCGTGGGAACGCATCTCCACCGCTTAAGTCAACGGTCCATGTCAGAAGGAGAATGTGTGGTATGGAACGTGTTTATATACGCATTTGAGCATTGGATCGCAGCGCCCTCTCGTCTATAAACGTTGAGCCAATGCATGCAAAGTTTAACGCGATTATATTCGCATTTGACCGCAGCGCCCTCTCCTGTATAGACGTTGAGCGGCTACATGCAACGTTTCATCCATGACAGAAACCTCAGCTCTTGAGTTACTGCCACATCTCAGAGACCCCTACTCGTCCCGCAGTCGTGGCCGAGTGGTAAAGGCGATGGACTAGAAATCCATTGGGGTCTCCCCGCACAGGTTCGAATCCTGTCGACTGCGCAAACATTTTTTCTTTTTATGTGAGCACGGACGGACGGACGGACGGACGGACGGGCAAGGCTAGACCCTAAGGTGCTTCGCCCCTAAAAAATGATTTTTATGAAATCGGTAGGTGGAGCTTTAAGCATAAAAACCTCTAAAGCGTCAATCGTGGAACCCATACAAAAAAGAAAGTGTCACAAAATTTCAAGAGAAATAAATGAAATAAAATCCGTAGCTCAGTTTTTTGTTGTTGTTTTTTACATAGGTTTATTTGTGGCATACAAATTGATCATGGACACTCGCACTCAGTTATGCATTCTTTAGATGATGCGTTGCCACAAATCCTGCGTAAACATAATACTTCTAGAGCTTATGCTTCGTTTCACCTTATGTGCGAGCGAATGCAAAGCTGGAAGCGCGAGCACTAAAGCTCCGTGTGTTCAGGCTTTGCTCGAGCGCGGGAGCTGGGGAGAAACGCAAAAAGCGCTGGTCTCGCGCTTCTAGCTTTGGCTTCGCTCGCAGATAAGGTGAAACGAAGTATAGCAATATTTATTCTTCCGAATACTACCACGCGCAACAACACCTTATGAAACGCTGGTCGTGGAATATTATGATCCAACTTCTACTTTCGTGATTCCTTCTTCGGAATGTATATATATCATTGGCAGCGGGGACACTCTAAAATACCCACATCCTTTACCTCTTGAATTTACAAGAAATCGTAAAAAAAAAACAAAAAAACTTGCTGATACGTCTAGAAAAACTGAAACAAAATTGCAACATTTACGCTGGGATATTTATATCAAGTGGAGTTAACGACTCGTTCTAGGACCGATCTCGCAGACGGGACTCCCTTTCCGGAGGTGCAATGAGGACAGCGTCGCTTGGGGCGCCGGTGGGGCGCCGCGAAGCGGTGTGCGCGGGTGGGGCAGTTGGGTTAATATTTTTAATAAGCCATCCGCAGACTGTCGCCGCGAGATGGCGTGAAAAGGACCCTGGATCAGAGCCGTATATTGGGAGAGTTTGGCCATACATTGGTTTGAATAGGCGAGCATCGCGGGGCCTACCACAGGTCGCGAAGCAGCCCCTAGCGGTGATCATGTGCTCTAAAAATGCGACTCGACTAATTTAAGCCGTTTTAGCGTCGCTCAAGTAAAAATGTATAACTCTCGGTAACTTGCCGCAGGTGAGGTTTTCGTCACACCTATAATTCTAACCGCGGCTCCCTCTCCGAGGTGTACACCGACATCCTGAAATAACTTTTCATTTAACTTCACATCTACTACGGACGAAAAAGAAGTTGAAACAAGAGCCGACGATGTCTCTCGACGATGATGATGTCTCCCGTATGCCATGGACCAAGAAGTCGGCGGAACCAGCGCTACGGATGAAGAGAAGGACGAAGCAAGCGTTTGGTTGCTGGTAGCTAGTCGGGTGTTTTTAGGCTGCACTGATGATGTCTCCCGCATAGGAGACGAAACGCCTACTTATAAATTCTTGCTATTGTTATGCAAGTCGGAGGTATTTGTTTTTTAGTCACACCTAAATTGAACAGGAGTATAAACAACCATGCGGTCCAAACCGGGGCCGACTTGCTAGAAACAGCGTCTCAGCTGAGACTGCGGGAAAGAAAGCACTGCCAAAGCCAGCACACGAGCCGAGCGGGACCGTCTCAAGAGGCTCGCGCCCTCCACCCTTTGCACTGTTCTAATAATAATAATAATATTCTTAATATTATTATCATTATCTTTATTTGGCTCTGGAGAGCCGCGACACCGCGGAAAGGCAACAACCCGTACCATCGAGGCCCGCTGTGCCACGTCTTCATGCTACGCGCATGAACATGATAATGAGATGAGTATATATAGGGTGGTCCAAGTAACCAGGCTAGATCTAAAATGGACCATAAAGATCGACGCCTGCACGTAGCAATCTAAACTTTTTGTCAAAGGTGTATTTCACAGGTCGGTTTTTTCTTGTAAAACTACAAAGCGTAGCTCTGTTTCTGTAAAAAATAAGGCCAAGAAAATTGCCAGGGTCTACGGCGGGCAGCAAAGCAGACGACAGGGGTCCTGTAGCGGGGTGTGTTTGGCATTCGTATTGATAGATGGCGCTACCTCCTTCTCGCGACGGCTCGTGACCACCGTGGTTTATTAAAATGAATATAATCTTTTTTGAAATGTACCTTCGGTTAAAAAATAAATGCGGACAATAAAAGCAAAACTTAAAGTAAAAATCGCGTCTGCATAACGGCGGTGCTTTTGCTGCCAACGGATTTCGTCTGCGTGTCGTCTGCTATCTTTCGCTGGTCGGCTGCACCTTCAGACGCTGCTCCCGACGCCATCTATCAATACGAACGCCAAACACACCCCGCTACTGCACTTGGTTGTCTGGGTCGCCACCCGCCGTTGACACTGGCAAGTTTCTTGCCCTATTTTTTACTAAAAGAGAACTCGCCTTGTAATTTTACAAGAAAAAACCGACCTGTGAAATACACCTTTGACGAAAAAATTAGATGGCTACATGCAGGCGTCAATTCTTACGGTCCATTTTTGATCGAGCCTGGTGACTTGAACCACCCTATACATGCACGATGACGACGAGATAGATTTTTGCTATTCCTTAGGATGTCAGTCCGACTTGAAGATGTCCACATTCCGTTGAGGCGGGTCGGCAGCGGGGCAAAGAAATCTGCAGCCTGCCGTTCGATCTGTGTACTGTAGCACAAAGGAGCCCTAGGAGCATAATGGTGCTGTCGCTCACTAGGGTCGACGCATATAAGCCTTTGGCCTCCGAGAGACCGATGACAAGGGCTTAGATTGAGGCACCGCCGACGCCCGGTGTGGCATCCTCTCAACGTCGTCGTCTTCCGGTTTTTTGTTTTCTTTCAGCCAGTCGAAGCTGAGACGCTGTTCTAGCAAGCCGGCGAGAGCAAACTGTTGCCGAGACGACAAGATTCAACTCTTCTATTTCACGCTTTAAATGTTTTTTCCAATATTGTGACGTCGTGGTCTGCTGATTGTGGACGCTCTGTCGCACATTTAGTTTACGCTCTAACCACAGGAGGAGTATTCGGCGCTGACGGCGGCCTTTGCTCTACCCATTGGCCAAACTCTCCTAGTAGATGGCTCTGCTCTGGATTAGCCAACACGCGCCCCTCTGACACACCCACCTTCCCCCACTACGCCTCCGAAAAAGGCGACCCTTCGCAGACCGCTCATTACTACTAAAATGGTTTGGCTTCCAGACCGAACACGGTCGCGAGCCAAATGTCTCCGTGTCGCAACATCCGGTGCGTCAAGTCTGTCGTCTGATACCGCCCGCTAATCACGCGGAAAGACTCGCGGCGTCGTGTGCTAGAGCACATTTTACTTTCTCCTGCAACACCCGTAGACGCGACCATGAATGCTGTGCTCTAGCCTTCCATAGTGCACGAGCAAGAGTCCAATACAATTGTCTGTTGGCGTCTTTTGATGCGCTCTATAAGCGTCCGATAGAAATAAAAAGAAAGAAACTCGGCAAATTATATATACACCACTTCTACCTTGCTGTTCTTTTTTTTTCTTATTTCTTGAGCGCCGCTCTTAGGCGCCTGTTTCCGGCTTGAGCGGCGTCGGTGTCACCGTCGCCGTCGGCGATACCGTGATGTCACGTGACCCCCGTGAGGTCACGTGACCCCGGTGATGTCATGTGACCCCCGTGAGGTCACGTAACCTCACGGGGGTCACGTGACCTCACGGTTACGCCGACGCCGCTCAGAGGGAGGAGTAGCAGGCAGGATGAAGAGGTGAGGAAGAGGGAGGAAGGGTATACCCTCCCCTCAGTACTCTTCCCTCCTCCTCCCCAACAGCTGCGCTGTAATTTGGTGTTCCAGGGAATTGTAAACGGCTTCCAATTTTTTTTTTTTTTTTCAGGGCGTTTGCCAGTTAGATGGGTGAGCGTCATGGCGCACAATTCAAGCACAAACCAAAATCGTTTCCTTCAGCGAACCAGGTGCGCTGCTAAAACTTAAGAGCTGCAGGTCCTCTGGAGCGAAACTACGGCGCAAACGTCATCGATCTAGACGTGCGCCGTGTGCCGCGAGTGAAAATGTACGGCTCGGGGGGCTTTGATCTGGGGAGTCTTTTCCATTCAAAAACTTAAATTATCAGCATGGTTCACTTCATAAAGCGTCATAAAAAATAACATTCTTTATCTGTTATTGGTCGCAAGCGGCGCACACGCACCTTTTCAAGTCCCTTTACGTTGGGACGGCTTGAAGCTGAGCAAGTTGGTTCATTGATATATACTGTCACGAATGATGAGGCGACGAAACAAAAAATATCTGAGCAAACTAAAACGTTTAATAAGGCGAACTTGTGCCCTAAACAAAAAGGAAACAGAAGATAACAACAAAGCGTCGCGTGCGTCGGAGTCGGCATAACAGCAGGATCGAACTCTGGAGCGAGACTCACTGCGGCTCGCTACACGAAGCCCTTTATGTGCACGCGTGGGCTTCTAGAAAAATCGGCGTAGAAGGTTCGGCATGTAAAACATTCAGATTTCGATGAATGAACAAGGTTCTCAAATTTACCAGAAATTTAAACTGGAAAATTATGTAAAAGACGCGCCACTCTCGGGAATCGAACCCTGGGATTCCGCACGAAAGTCAAGCGTAGTAACCACTCGGCCACGCACGTGCTCGCTCGTCGACGCGGGTGGCATTACTCCCCCCTTTAAGAAGGCATCGTCTTGACGCCACGTGAAAGGCAACAAAAAAATGAAGCAAGACAAATAAATTAATGGGAAAATACGGAGGCTGACAAAAAACAATCCTATCAAACGTTGCACAAGATCACAGTTCACAGTCTTATCGCGCGTAGTACGGCTTGAGGCGCACGATGGGGACGACTTCCGGTCATGGAGGGCGGCGTGATGAAGTCCGTGTTTCGTCGGGAATCACCTCGTAGTTCAAATCCCCGAGTCGACGAAGCACTTTGTAGGGTCCGAAGTAGCGCTTCAGGAGTTTTTCGCTTAGACCGCGTAGTCATATCGGCGTCCAAACCCTTACACGGTCTCCAGACTTGAAGCGAACGTCGATCCGGCTAAGGTGGTATTGGGTAGCGTCGACACGTTGTTGACCTTGAATTCGGAGTCGGGCGAGCTGGCGAACGTAGTCGGCTCGTTGAGCAAGCACATGGGCGTCGAGGCTCCCATCGTCAGCTGGCTCGTGGGGTAGCATCGCGTCGAGCATGGTCGTTACTTTTCTGCCATGCACCAGCTGAAACGGTGTTACTCCCGTGGTCTCTTGTACCGCCGTGTTGTGAGCAAACGTGACGTAGGTTAACGCCTCGTCCCAAGTCGTGTGCTCTACGTCGACAAACATGGTGATCATGTCGGTGATAGTTTTGTTTAGCCGTTATGTTAGTCCATTTGTCTGCGGATGGTACGCAGTGGTTCGCCAGTGGCCGGTGCCATTGAGACGAAGGATCTCTTGCGTCAGGTGGGCCATGAACGAGGGTCCACGGTCTGTATAATGAGGACTTCGGGGGCGCTGTGCCGGAGGACAATGGACTCGATGAAAAACTTGGTGACTTCAACAGCCATACCTAATGAAAGGGCTTTCATCTCGGCGTATCATGTGAGATAATCTGTGGCGACGATTATCCAGCGGTTTCCCAACACTGACGGCAGGAAAGGGCCAAGTAAATCTGTTTCGATCTGCTTGAAAGGCGTGGACGGGGATGCAATCGGATGCAGATATTCTGACGGCTTCGTCGGCGGTTTATTGCGTCGATGACACTCGTGGCATGATCGAGTGTAGAGGCGAATGGTCTTTGGCAGCCTCGGCCAGTAGTAGTTTTCTCAAATCCTGGCGAGCGTCCTGTTGTAGCCAAAGTGTCCAGCCGTCGGGTCGTCATGGCTTCCTTGGAAAATTTCTTCTCGAAGACTGAAGAAATAACCAACAGTCCTTCTGTGTTGTTGTTGACGAAGTTATATTTGTACAGCACCCCTTGCCGTATGGAGAAGGTAGGCAGGATTCGTAAGAAAGCACGGGGAACCGTACTCCCTTGCCCCTCTAGGTGCTCTATGAGCGCTCGCAGTTCAGGGTCGTCTCGTTGGAGTGCTTCCTCGTCGCTGACATTCAGAGCGCCGAGGAAACACTCATGGTCGTCGTCTTCGATGCAGGCAGGACCGGACTCGACTGGGGCCCTTGACAGGCAGTCGGCGTCATTGCGCTTCCGGCCGGACTTGTATGCCACGGACATGTCGAACTTCTGCAGTCGTAGGCACCACTGGCCGAGGCGTTCGGAGGGGCCTTTAGATACGCGAGGCAGCAGAGCGAGTGGTGGTCCGTGACCACGTAAAAACGACTTCCATACAAATATTGACGGAACTTTATTACTGCCCAGACGACAGTAAGGTACTCCTTTTCAATCGTTGAGTAGTGCCTCTCTGCCTTAGACAACGTCCGACTCGCGTATGCGATGGCTCGCTCTGCCTCTTCTTGCATTTGAACTAGTACCGCGCCAAGTCCGGTGTTACTGGCGTCCGTACGGATCTGTTTCAACAAACTGGTCGTAATGGCCAAGGATCGGGGGCGTCTGGAGTCTTAAATTGAGTTTGTCCAAAAAGATTGCTGGTGTTCTTCTGTCCATTCATACTTTACGGCGTCCTTCGTGAGGTGCGTCACCGGTACGCACAGATGGGTGAAGTCCAGAACAAACCATCTGTAGTAGGCACAAAGTTCGAGGAATCCTCTCCCGGCCTTTTTGTCAAACGGCGGCATAAATGCAGCTACGGCGCGGGTCTACTCGGCGTCAGGAAGAACACCTTTGTTGTTCACGACGTGGCCAGGGAACTTTAGTTCACCGTAGGCGAACCAACACTCTGTTGGCTTGAGTGACAGGCCGGAGGTCTTAATAGCTTGAAGCACGGCTCGAAGTCGTCTCAGGTGTTCGTCGAAATCCTGTGAAAAATATTGGGAGTGACGCAGTCGGTCTAACGTGTCGTCAAAGCGGGGTAGCGGACAGACGTCCATTATAGTCACAGCGTTCAGTCGGCGATAGTGCACGCTGAACCTCAGGGTTCCGTCCTTCTTCTTTTCAAGGACGACTGCAGACGCCCACGGTCTTCTTGAGGGTTGAAAGACGTCGTCCTCAAACATTTCCTGGACTTGATCTTCAAACATCTTCGTTTTTTTAGGGACACTCGATACGGCGACAGGTGGACAGGGAGCGCGTCGACGTCAGGTAATAATGCGATGTTTTGCTATTGGCGTCTGGCAAACGTTAGACGACGTGGCAAAACATTCACTCTATTCGGCGAGGAGATCAACCAGTTGCCAGCGCTTAGTAGCTGGGAGCTCGGGGTCGATGTCGAGCTGCGGCGGCGACGTGCTCTTCTGCTGTGACGGCGAGGTTTCCTGAGAGATTGCGGTGACCACGGCTGGCGCCTGAAACTCTACGACGTGGCCCACGGTGGGGCCCTCCGCTAGGTGCTGCGGCTCCTCTCGAAAGTTTGTCACGAGGACAGTTGTAAGTCCTTTCGTGAACCGCCTTGGTGGCTCCGAGGAAAAGCACCGGCCTGCGGATCCCCAGGTGGTGGGTTCGAATCCCGGCCGAGGTGCCTGCAATCTGATTAGCCTCACGGAGACTTATTGCGGAGAAGGCGCCGTGTATCCGAGTTTTCAGTTGCACGTCAAAAGATCCCCAGGTGGTCGAAATCATCCTTCAGTCCTCCGCTGGGGCGTGCCAGATACCCGTCGTTGGTTTAGAAAGTAAAACCCCCAATTTTGACTTTTTCGTCCATCTTGGAGATCCGTTACGCCTCGTGCGACGTCAATTCCTTTTTTAAGGAGCAGTTGGACGCTGCCTTCCAGAAGAGCTTCACCATGCATGGCTGCGTCGGTTATGACGGTGACGAAAACACTCGACCGCGGCGGCAGGCTCACATGGTCGGCAACCACTCGGATCGCGGTTGACGTCGTGTTGTTCTCCACCGGTGGGAGAACAGGCTTGCGCAGCGTCAACTCCCTACTGAAAAAACCCGTATACTTTTTGTACGGGTCCTACCCGTTTGGGTCATATGGTGTTATGGACATACAGGTCCCGTGTTCACACAGGTCGACCCGACCGTAGACACGGGTACTACACAGGTCGACCCGACTGTAGACACTGGTACTACACAGGTCGACCCGACCGTAGACACTGGTACTACACAGGTCGACCCGACCGTAGACACGGGTCGACCTGACCGTAGACACGGGTCGACCCGACCGTAGACACAGGTCGACCCGACCATGCACACAGGTCGACCCGACCGTAGACACGGGTTGACCTGACTGTAGACACGGGTCAACCCGACCATAGACACGGGTCGACCCGACCTACGACACAGGTCGACCCGACCGTAGACACGGGTTGACCTGACTGTAGACACGGGTCAACCAGACTATAGACGCTGGTCGACCTACGTAAACCCGCAGATACAGGTGCCACGCAATTCCTGTTCACAAAAGGTTAGCATCCCGAGACAGTACCACCTAGATAGGCAAAGCCTCCAGACCACTTTCATACCATCATCACAGCGAGATCGATCGCACAGTGAGATTGGGCTCGAGTGTTGTGGCAGTGTTTGGCTTACACTTGTGTTCAATCAGCGCGCCGAAGGTGGGACTCAGGCCCAGTCACCGTGTCAGCATAATCCAACTGTGATGCCATTTCGTTAAGGAAGAGGAGGTGATGCAGACACTTTTATTATCTAGGCGGTGTGGCCCAAGGCTCTGTTCGAGGCGGGGCTTAGGCCGCACGTCCGGAGGCTTCCTGGCCTTTGACGACGACCATTCCCCGAAGTGAAGAACCCAGGGGTCCCGTGGAGGTGGGAGAATTGGTAACGTAACGAACGGTTTAATTACATGGTAGCGATACAGTCGTCAAATCCAAGAGAACAAATGGAGCTCTCACGCCCCGCCTTATATAGGGGTCCGTTTTCTCCCTCTCTCTCCGCCAGGGCAGCAGGTGCGACAGCCACGTGCTTTGCAGCTGGGTCCGTCGCGACGTAGTCAGAAATGAGTCATAGCCAAGGTTCTCCGCAGTTAGGCCAGGCCTCTCTCCCCCGGAGCGCACGAACCCACACGCACACACACACACGTCCCGTTGACGTCACGGACGCGTTGAGACACGTTTTGGGCAGCCTTCGACAGGTGGGCGTCAGTCCTGAACACGTCGGGACTCGTTTCGGGACTCGTTTCCGTAGCGTTGAAACTCGGAAGAAGGTTGCCGAAGGTTCCATTCTTAACAGCCCCTCCGGGGCCAGGGAAACCTCGAATGGCCGGTGGTACAATCGCTGGCCTGAAGAGGTGGGCTTGGAGTAGGCCTTGAGAAGACGCTGCAAGCACCAAACAAACTCCCAAACCTCTCAACGGAGGCATCAGCGGAAACGTCCCCCACAACACCACGCCACACCGCAGTCAAACGCTCGGAATTCGCCAAAGACCCGCCAGACTGGATTACGGATTACCAAAATTTGGTACAATTCCGGGTATCGAGACCCTGTCGCCAAAAAAAAACTCATTTTTCCAACGAGGTTAATAAGAACAAAATACAAAAGACAAAAACTCTTCGCAATTTGTGAGGTCATTTTGGGGTTTCAACGAAGTGCCCCCACTTAGATCCTCATTCCCGTGGATGACGAAGACCTCTGAGATCATCCCTACTATTTTTCGTGGTGTCAGAAAAATCTGCTCAACCCATCGGCATTGCCGTTAAATTTGCCTTTCCTTTTTCTTACGCTGAAGTCATAGTGATCGATTTTCACGTGATTTCTAGACGTGAAAATGCGGTCCTTATAGCGCCGATAAAACAATCCGCCTCTTTCATGCCCCGTCACATTGGTCCTAGCAATCTCCTGAGCTGTATCGCGAAACCCTGACACACTAGGGTCGCTCTTCTGCTCGACTCTGTCTACTCGTAGCAGAGGACCAACGTTACGCGACGCCGGAGCTACGAGAGATCTTTCACTGATCCCGTCTTCCTCCGCCTTTTCCGCCGGCGCGTTGGGACGGCGTACGCTTTCTAGTGCTACGAGGTCAGGCTGTTCTACAACCTGGTCCCTCTCATCCCGGTTTTCTGCCTCCAACTCTGGGAGTGCTTGCTCCCCGTCAGCTGCCTCTGGCTCTGGATCACTCGTCAACACAGGGGCGACCTGACGCGATTTGGACCTCGTACACGACTGAACTAGCCCTTTTCCCAGTTGTTGACCCCTTTCGCGCAGCAGGAAATCTGACCGGTTAGAAAACAAATAAGGATACTCCAACGGGACTGTTTGCGAGACAGCCGCCTCTGTCACTAGCTCTCCGAACGGGCCAGTTATCCTTACTGTCGCCATAGGCAGACAGACACTGTGCTTTTCAAGCAGCTGCTTGATCCAAACTACCTTTCCAGTGAAATCGGAGGTCGTTACATACGACGGATGAACAACGTCCATCGTCGCTGCACTGTCCCGAAGCACCCTGCACGGCTTTCCGTTTACATGGAGCTCGTGAAGATAGGGACGAAGAAGCTTCAGGTCCTCGTCACTACCGTTCACGTACGAGAACACAACCCGCGGTTTCTTACATCTGGCCGCTGTGTGTCCCGGCTCCTGACAGTTGTAGCACAGGAACGGCTTCCTTGCCTCGAACTGCCCTGTTGGGCTTTTCCGCGCCTCGTCTCCGTTCGAGTGTTCTGCGCTCTTTTCTGGGACCTTTTGTCCTGCTTCGGGCTTCTCGGGCCCGTTTTCTCGCGAGCCGTTACCCTGTCGGAAGGTCTTGCGCTGATCGCTTCGGCCGGACTCGCTTTCCTCTTCGCTCAGCTTTCTACGCGTTGCGTACTCTTCGGCTAGCTCAGCGGCCCTTTCGACCGAGTCGACTCCCACCCTGTCCTGCACCCAGAGCTTGACTGACTGCGGAATGCTACGAAAGAACTGTTCGAGGCACACACACTCGACTACCTTGTCTCGGCTTTCGTACACTTCCTCGCTCTTCAACCATTCTATCAGGTTGGTTTTAAGCCCGTACGCGAATTCCGAGTAGCCCTCGCTGCTCTTTTTGGATGCGTTTCTAAACCTTTGACGGAACGCCTCGGCAGAAAGGCGGTACCGCTTCAAAAGGCTGGACTTCACCTTGTCGTAGTCGTCCGCGTCTCCAGCACTAAGGCGCGCGACAACCTCTGCAGCCTCACAGGGCAACAGAGTCAAAAGCCGTTGCGGCCACGTTTCTGGGGCGAAGCTCAACTTCTCACATGTCCTCTCAAAGTTAACTAAGAATAGGCCCACGTCTTCCCCAACTTTAAACGGCTGCATGAGCTTCTTCATTTGATACGACTCGGTCTCACTTGCTCGTACTGGAGCCCCAACTCTACTGTTCTGCGAGTTTAATCGCTGTTGTTCAATTTCGAGCTCTAGCCTTTTCAGCGCTCGCTCCTGGTCTCGTTCCTCTTTCGCTGCAGTCTGTGCTCGTTCCTCTCTAGCTGCAGCTTGCTCCTCTTTCGCTGCAGCCCGTTCCTCTTTCGCTGCAGCCTGTTCCTCTTTCGCTGCAGCCTGTTCTCGCTCCTCTCTTGCTGCAGCTTCACTCTTAGCGTTCTGAAGCAGTTCCCACGTATTTTTAATTTCCTCTGCTTCCGCGCTCTCTGAAATCGCTTTACTGATCTCAGATTTCTTCATCTTTTTCTCCACCTCCACACCCAATTCTTCACATAAACAGAGTAAATCTATTCTCAGTAACCTCATCAGATCCATGATCGCTGCTTTTTAGCTTTGGCTTTGTTCTAAAACTTGTCGCGAGGTTGTACACAAACCTAGCGCACGAGTCAAACACTAAGGATTCCCAGCAGTTCAAAATTAATTACCCATAATCTGAAGCCTGGCGAATCCCAAAGCAAAGTCCAAACGCTCACCCGCAGATGTAGCACGATGTCGCATGGTCCGATCCCAACCGCTGCCAACCAGTTGTTCGAGGCGGGGCTTAGGCCGCACGTCCGGGAGCTTCCTGGCTCGTGACGACGACCATTCCCCGAAGTGAAGAACCCAGGGGTCCCGTGGAGGTGGGAGAATTGGTAACGTAACGAACGGTTTAATTACATGGTAGCGATACAGTCGTCAAATCCAAGAGAACAAATGGAGCTCTCACGCCCCGCCTTATATAGGGGTCCGTTTTCTCCCTCTCTCTCCGCCAGGGCAGCAGGTGCGACAGCCACGTGCTTTGCAGCTGGGTCCGTCGCGACGTAGTCAGAAATGAGTCATAGCCAAGGTTCTCCGCAGTTAGGCCAGGCCTCTCTCCCCTTCCGGAGCGCACGAACCCACACGCACACACACACACGTCCCGTTGACGTCACGGACGCGTTGAGACACGTTTTGGGCAGCCTTCGACAGGTGGGCGTCAGTCCTGAACACGTCGGGACTCGTTTCGGGACTCGTTTCCGTAGCGTTGAAACTCGGAAGAAGGTTGCCGAAGGTTCCATTCTTAACAGCTCCCACTGAAATTAACTATTGACATAGCACCTAGAAAGAGCATGCAAACAAAGCACTCTAGAAAGAATGACTCTAAAGCAGGTGAGTTGACATATATATTGAATTCTTTAAATCGAAGGTAAAGGTTAAGTTCTACCTTAGAACTCAAGTTTTTGTTGATATCGTGAAGCTGCTCGCCAATGTATCGGTTCATGAGGAACCTCCGCTTCTTTGGTGACTGACTCGAGGATGTCCGCGTGATGTACAGCTGGAAGGCATCTGAAAATGAGTATGACAAGGCAATAAGTTATATGTACCGGGTTCAACCACCCCAATAGTTACGACATGTTAAGTATTTGAACTACTGCAGAACCAAGCATATTTTTTGGGGGAAACACTGCTAAAAAGATGTAGTTGCAGGAAAACGTAACAACCAATATACTAGTTTTTTTTTTGTTTCTTTTTTGGAGGGGGGGGGGGCCTATAGGTGGCACAGCAAACAAATCTCAACAATTTATTTCAGATGGATATTCGTGGCTGCAGAGAAGTATCATATTTATATCCATGCAGATTGAATGTTTATTTCTTGGAAGTATTAAAAAAGAAGTAGTCAATATACAAGATGTTTCTAAGCGTGACAGGATCGAAATTAAGAGAAAAAGACAGGATACAGAAATAAACAACAAATTTCTTTAAATTAGCTTTATCGATCGTGGCAGACATCACAGGAAAAGTGTAAAGTAATAATTAGTACAGTAAATACTTCAAATCTATTAATTGACTTCTTTACCCTAGCTGGCACATTTAAATTAGAGATATCTTTCCCATCCTCAAAATTGGCTTATCAGTTGTTAAGATTAGAAAAACAAAATAAAAATAAAAAAATGACAAAGATGATTAGCTGGCCAAATAGAGGCATCGGAGCCATATCTGGTACCCAGTGTAACCTTCTAAGCAGCAGATAGTAGTGTCTGCGTTTGAATGTGTGCCATACCCTATTGACACAGGCTGTTTTAACCTTCTTTAGGCAAACGGCAGTTAGCGGCCGCTAACTGTGGTACGACCGAACTGAATTGAGATGGTGTTACATGGCCATTTTGCTTCCAGTTGAAGGGTTGAAGCCAAAACGAAACCAACTGCAATGTCCCGCGTTCAGATCGACACATTTTTTTATATCTATTATAATTGTTTAAAATGAATAATCAGACTCCTTATTTTACTTGTGGTACATAACAAGACCCCTAATATAAATACAAACATGGGCGACATGAGGGAAGCCGCACTGCCATCGACCAGAAACAATGGCAGTGCCTGACGAGTGCGGGCTTCGCCCCGTCCCGTGATATGGCGCAATAGCCCTTTTGCAAAATCCCCCAAGCGCCCCGGCGCGCGCACAAGGAATTGTGGTAGAGACTGTCCCTCGCCTGGCCGCTCTGCCTCGAGATCGCATTGCTTGTTGCTTGCCTCCTCTGAATCCTGTTTTTCGATTCCATTACCTATTTTTATCCATTCCAGTGTATTTTTTATTGCTTCTAAGTGTTTCTATTCTCTTCTGCACGCGATATTTCTTGTATATATATAGTATTTGTCTTTATTTTGCCTTTTTCGACGGGAGTGCCGACGAACAACACGCGCCTTCGCGTGTCGTTCCTGGGGCGAGTACTACCGTTGCTACCGATTCCTATCGCGCTGTGAGCTGTTCATTTGACCCGCGTGCAGTCAAAAGGAGCCGTTTATGAACACCCGCGCACATGTCATAGGGGTAGGCAGAGCTCTGAATCAACAATCGCGACGCGAGAGCCGAGTGCGCTGTGATTAGGCCGCCCACGCTCGCTCCGTTGACTTGCACTGTAGCGTATGCCTTCGAGTGCCGCTTACTTGACCAAGATACAGCACGACCGCTTTGTCGCCGTGACGCTTTGTCGCCCACACTTGCCTGTTGTCATATGGGATGAGCCCTATACCGGCAGGCCGTGCGTCACTGCTGTGTAATGCCTGTTAAAGCATTCCCCAGCTAAATTCCTCATTCACAATGGAGTGGCAGAAATGCCGGTTCTGGGGGCGTGTTGTTGAATGCTCCAGAAAGGCCTAATCGTGCAGCTGTTTGCAGAAGAAAGTTAAATTCACTCAAGTAAAAAGCAAATTGGTAAATAACAATTTAATTTGTCCCTTCACTGGCAAACATGCAGAGGCAAATTATCTAGAAATGTGGCCTTCACAAGTGTCTATAGACTTTGGGTTGCATGGTGCACCCATCGTGACAGGGATTGGAACGGCGTAACGAGCACAGGAGTAAATGTGTCTCGGCCCCAGCATGCGCAAGTGTTTGCCCAGTGGTACGACAAACAGCAATAATGGTCCCGAGCACAAGGTGTCATGGCGTTTCAGCTGATATTTGCCGTAATAGAACCCGATATTCCTCTGCAACCACTGCCCATTGTGGCTCGGTGGAGAAAATTGATAAGTGCAGCAGTAAATAAAGCTACGTCTGTGACGACAGCCAAAGCGATCTTCACTACACGGAGGTCAAAAAAGACTAACTAAATTTCTGTATGTTGAAAACAAGCATGACGATGTTGGAAACAAGTGAAAATTATTTAACTAAGTTACTAAAGGTTGTTGAATATGTACAAACATCTCCTTACTCTTTAATAATTAGAGCGATTCCTTGTCGATGTTTAAGTATTGTAACACACTGTGCAGATGTCCGTGATTGCGACATTCTTCCGTCAGGCCTGTCATTATCATAAGGAATGATGCCTTTCTTCACATGCAAGCAACCTTTATGCATATACTTCATTTTGCATTTACTGAATAAAGAGACCAAGCACTCAAAGTGGTCAACATGTAGTCATATTGATGGCTGCAAACAAATGGCAGAGTTTGGCATGTTGGGAGCAAAGAGAAAACTTACTGCCCATGGCTGCCAGCTTGTCAGGAGCCAGTGCCCTCTTCGGAGTTGCTCGCTTCAGCCGCCTGCAGGGCTGCCCCGTCACGCTCCGGCGCTGCAGGTTTACAGCACCGAAAACCGCCTTGGTCGCCCCTTTGCAGAAGATTGAATCTTGAGCTGCATAAAAAATAAAGAAGATTTAATGCTACAAATATATTTTTCGGGCAGTTGGACCATCATAGATGGGTGAGTAAAAATTTCAATAAGAAGTCCCCAGCGAAAAGAACGGTAGGAATCTTATCACGGTAACATTCAAACTGGATTATCAAACCAGGAATCTTACTGTAAACTATGCATACCATGGAGGCTTGCCAAAATTAAAGATAGTCTCCTTACTAGCCTACTGTAAAATACCGGGCAAGCACCCACTCAAAATTTAAAGATGATCGCGAAAAAATAGGGGATGGGCGCTTGTCTGGTCATCAATTTTGCATATAAATGTACTGCACGTATTTCCTCAGATCTTACAAATTTGGGTGTGGGCGCTTAATGTGGAAAGGGCGGATGCACGGTATTCTACGGGAATGATTATTTTCTGGATACAGGATTGTAGATTCTGAGTGACATAAAAAATCCGCATTTTCTTAAAGGGCAACTCCGGCCAAAACTCAAGATGAACTAAATTACTGGTATCGCTGTAGAGACACAAAATACGACCCCAGCCAAATATTACGTTCGTGGGACGCCGCATTCTCAACTAATGCTGATAATAAAAATGCGGACCCGCCACGAGCCGCTGCTCCTAAGGGGGCGGCCAGCGGGGTTGCCGATCGCTAAAGCAACACTGGGCCGTGACGTCAGTATCATTCTTTTTTTTTCCTCCGGTCCGGGCGTTGCGCGGAGTGCGCTTCTTTGAGCCGCTACCACCGCTACTTCGGCTTGTGATTGGCGTGTTTAGCCGTTGCTTTTATCTGTAGCCAGTGTAGCTTCGATATAGCCTTTTGTTTATTTGCTTCTGAGGACTCCAAGACTCGTTTTAGCGAGCAACTCGGTACGCCCAAGACTGCCCAGCTGTTCCTCGAAAGATGCCGAGTGCAACGTGTAGCGCTGTGGGCTGCTCAAACAACCCGCTGCGCAACACGGAGGTGCTTTTTCACAAGTTTCCAATGGACCGGAAATTGGAGAAGGTGTGGGTGAACGCTGTTCGACGAGTGGACTTTGGACTTCGGCTTTTACGCGCCCGAGAAAAAAAGAACGAAAAAACCAGACGTGTACAGCCCAGCACACGTCTGTTCGGGCGCCGCGGCCCGCGCTGGAGAGCCTCAAAGCTTCGTCTCTGGGACTGACCCGCAGCGCGAAAGCGAGAGGGCCTCCAGTACTGCTTATCTCTGGCAGCGCGGCGTAGAGCAAACCCCGCTCCATCCACGGAGCCCCGATGACAATTTAGGCCTAGCGACGAGTGTGGAAGACCGCACACACGGCGACAGCCGCCGAGAACTGCACCGAACGAGTTCACTCGTTTTCCAGTCGCTAGCTTTTGGGTATACAAGCGACGAGTACTGCATGCGCACGCACGACGGCGGCCGCCGAGTACGGCACCGTACGAGTTCACGGGTTTTCCAGTCGC